>CM062289.1:311456093-312056093 GCA_031216915.1 Pictodentalium vernedei
ATCAATAGCTCTTACATAAAGGCCTTGCCTAAAGAGCACATCAATGAAAGTGTCAATGACACTGTAGCTTAACTTGTGTGTTGTGTCTGATGAAAAGGATAATGTTCAATGTTTATGAAAGGATTATGAAATAAGACAAGAATTGTGATAAGTGGGAATATGTTCATTTCTGTTCCCTGTATGCTATGTTTATGATAAAAATAATATGAGGTGTACACTGTACTAAAGAGCTGAGGGGTGGGTTAATATGACCTCACAGTTAATGTATGTGGCCCTCACAGTTAACGTATATCAACAAAAGTTACCAAGTTACAGTGAAATTATTCCAAAACGAGTCCTTCCTATCAAGTTACATTAAAATCCCTCATAAATATGGCCTGTAGGACTGTGCTAAAGGTTTTCGGGCTTTGGGCCCCTGTAGCCGTCAGTTTCCCAATTGCGTCCAAAGGGGACATTCTCATCTAGACATTATATGAAGTCAACCTACCAAGTTACAATGAAATCCCTTAATAAATATGACCTGAAGACTGTGCTAAAGGTTTTCGGGCTTTGGGCTCTGGCAGCCATCATGGTTGAATGATCACAACCAAAAGGGGACATTCTCATCTAGGGCATCATCTGGAGTGATCCTACAAAGCTACAATGAAATCCCTTCATAAATATGACCTGTAGACTGTGCTCAAGGTTTTTGGGCTTCGGGCCCCTGAAGCCGTCATAGTTGACCAATCACGACCAGAAGGGGATGTCATCATATAGGCATTATATGGAGTAAAACTTATAGGTTACAATGAAGTCCTTCCATAAATATGACCAATAGACTATGCTAAAGGGTTTGGGGTTTTGGGTTCGAGGCAGCCATCAAGGCTGAATGATCGCGACCAAAAGGAGGACGTTCTCATCTAGACATTATTTGGAGTCATCCTACCAAGGTACAATGAAATCCCTTCATAAATATCATCTGTAGACTGTGCTAAAGATTTTCAGGCTTTGGGCCCCTGTTGCCAACAAAGTTGCCCAATCACGTCCAAAAGGGGCTGTTCTCATCTAGACATTACATGGAGTCAAACCTACCAAGTTACATTGAAATCCCTTCATAAATATGATCTGAAGACTGTGCTAAAGGTTTTCGGGCTTTAGGCTTGGGCAAGCCATCATGGTTGAATGATCGCAACCAAAATGGGACATTCTCATCTGGACATCCTCTGGAGTGATCCTATGAAGTTACAATGAAATCCCTTCATAAATATGACCTGTAGACTGTGCTCAAGATTTTCAGGCTTCAGGCACCTGTAGCCATCACAGTTGACCAACCACGACCAAAAGGGGATGTCATCATCTAGGCATTATATGGAGTCAACCTAACAAAGTTACAATGAAATCCTTCCATAAATACAACCTACAGACATGCTAAAGGTTTTTGGGCTCGGCAGCCATCAAGGCTGAATGACCAAAAGGGACGGTCTCATCTGGACACTATTTGGAGTCATCATACCAAGCTACAATGAAATCCCTTCATGAAAGTGTCAATGACACTGTAGCTCAACTTGTCAAGACAAAGACATGTACATGTATAGTATCTGACACAGCAATGACAAACATCTAGGTAATGACCTGATAACAAAAGGTACATATAAAGTATTGTAACGGTCTGTACATAAATACTGACCGTTGCCTGTAACAAATGTATAGGTAAAGTATTGTAAAGGTGGGTGACAGTCAGATGCTAAACTAGAAAAAAATCTTTGAGTCCCAGAGTGGGTCTGACTGAACCCCAATATATTTGTTCTCATAGCACAGTGATAACAAAGGCACCCCAAAACACACTCAATTCCTGTCCCAAGGTGAAAACAAAGGTACCCAAGAAGATTCGTGAAGATCAGTTCACAAATATGAGCTGTGTAGAAGTTGTGACAAAAAAATTGATTGGACCTAATTTGTGCACTTACAGTGTACAAGTAGCACTGAAATAAATCAAAGGTTCATCTAATTTGCATAATTTCCTGCGACGAGAAAAAAACCCGCTACTATATGTGATGTATTCCAGGTTACTAAACATTCATACAAAAATTATATTCAAATCAGAAACTTTCATACAGAAGTTCTGTACAAAAGACTGATTGCATTAATTTTGGTACAAAATGGCTGCTGGTGGCCCATCTTAAATTTTGGGACCACACCCAAAAACACTCATTCTCATCTCCACGGTGATAACAAAAGGTACCCAAGAAGTTTCGTAAAGATCGGTTCATAAATACGGCCTCCAGCCTGAGCCGTATATAGAAGTGTGTACAAAAAAAATGATTAAGACCTAATTTCGGTATACAAAATGGCCACTGGCAGCCATCTTGAATTTTGGACCGCACCCAGAAACACTCGTTCTTTGTCCCAAAGTGAATAACAAAGGTACCCAAGACGTTTCGTGAAGATCGGTTCATAAATACACGACTCTAGCCTGAGCCGTATTGACATGTGTACTTACTGTGTGTAAGTAGCACTGAAAAAAATCAAAGTTCATCTAATTTGCATAATTTCTGCACGAGAAAAATAAATCCGTGTTATATGTGATGTATCCCAATGGTACTAAACAGCTTCACACAAAAAATTATTCAAATCAGCGCATTTCATATGGAAGTACTGTGCAAAAATCTGATTTGCACCAAAATTTTGTACAAAATGGCTGCCATAGGCCATCTTGAATTTTGGACTGGACCCAAAAACACTCGTTCTCGTCCACACGGTGATAACAAAGGTACCCAAGGAAATTCGTAAAGATCGGTTCATAAATACGGCCTCTAGCCCGAGCCGTATTGGCATTTGCACTTATAGTGCTGAAAGTAACACCAAAAAAACATCAAAGTTAGTCTAATTTGCATAATTTACGCACGAGAGAAAAAAACCCGTATTATATGTGATGTATCCCATGGTACTAAACATTCATACAAAAAAGTATTCAAAATCATAGCTTTCATATGGAAGTTCTGTACAAAAAAACAGATTTCTGCATCATCGGTACAAAATGGCGGCTGGCACCCATCTTGAATTTCGGACCAAACCCCAAAACACTCGTTCCTCGTCCCACGGTCATAACAAAGGTACCCCAAGTAGTTTCGTAAAGATCGGTTTCATAAATACGGCCTCTAGCCCGAGCCGTATCCAATTGTTGACGGACAGACAGCCAGACGGGCCATGGCATAAGCTCAAATTTGGGCTTCGCCAAAGTTGAGCTAATAATTATGACCTGTAGACTGTTCTAAGAGGTTTTCGGGCTTTTGGGCCCCTGAAGCCGTCACAGTTGCCCAATCGTGTCCAAAAGGGGACGTTCTCGTCTAGACATTATATGAAAGTCAACCTGCCAAGTTACAATGAAATCCCTTCATAAATTATGACCTGTAGACTGTGCTAAAGGTTTTCGGGCTTTGGGCTCGGGCAGCATCATGGTTGAATGATCGCAACCAAAGGGTGACACTCTCATCTGGGCATCATCTGGAATGATCCTGCGAAGTTACAATGAAATCCCTTCATAAATATGACCTGTAGACTGTGCTCAAGGTTTTCGGAGCTTCGGGCACCTGTAGCCATCACAGTTGACCAATCACGACCAAAAGGGGATGTCATCATCTAGGCATTATATGGAAGTCAAACTAATAGGTTACAATGAAATCCTTCCATAAATTATGACCTTCTTTACCTATGCTAAAGGTTTTTGGGCTCGGGCAACCATCAAGGCTGAATGATTGCGATCAAAATGGGGACGTTCTCATCTAGACATTATTTGGAGTCATCCTACGAAGTTACAATGAAATCCCCTCATAAATATGATCTGTAGACTGTGCTAAAGGTTTTCGGGCTTCGGGCACCTTTAGCCGTCACAGTTGCCCAATCATGTCCAAAAGGGGACGTTCTCATCTAGACAGTTATATGAAGTTAACCTACCAAGTTTACAATGAAATCCCTTCATAAATATGACCTGTAGACTGTGCTAAAGGTTTTCGGGCTCGGGCAGCCATCATGGCTGAATGATACGCAACCATAGGGGACAATCTCATCTGGGCATCATCTGGAGTGATCCTAAGAAGTTACAATGAAATCCCTTCATAAATATGACCTGTAGAATGTGCTCAAGGTTTTCGGGCTTCGGGCACTTGTAACCATCACAACTGACCAATCACGACCAAAAGGGGAGGTCATCATCTAGGCATTATATGGAGTCAACCTAACAGGTTACAATGAAATCCTTCCATAAATATGACTTTTTGCCTATGCTAAAGGTTTTTGGGCTCTGGCAGCCATCAAGGCTGCATGCTTGCGATCAAAATGGGACGTTCCCATCTAGACATTATTTGGAGTTATCCTACCAAGGTACACTGAAATCCCTTCATAAATATGACCTCTAGACTGTGCTAAAGGTTTTCAGGCTTCGGGCCCCTGTAGCCGTCACAGTTGCCCAATCACGTCCAAAAGGGGACTTTCTCATCTAGATATTGTATGAAGTCAACCCACCTAGTTACAATGAAATTCCTCAATAAATATGACCTGTAGACTGTGCTAAAGGATTTTGGGTTTTGGGCTTGGGCAGTCGTCACGGTTGGCAGATCATGCCCAAATGGGGGAAATTCTCATCTAGACATCATAAGGAGTCATCCTACCAAGTTACAATGAAATCCTCCACATTAAACATGACCTGCAGACTGTGCTAAAAGTTTTTGGGTTTCGGGCTTGGGCAGCCATCACGGTTGATAGATCATGCCCCAAAAGGGGACGTTCTCATCTAGGCATTATACAGAGGCAACCTACCAAGTTACAATGAAATCCCTTCATAAATACGACCTGTAGACTGTGCTAATGGTTTTGGGCTTGGGCAGCCATACCAGTTGCCCGATCGCTACCAAAAGGGTACGTTCTCATCTAGACATGACCCCAAACCTGCATATGAAATTTCGTGACGATCAGACAAGAACTGCAGGGTGTAGCCTGTGCTAAAGAAAAATGTGAACAGACGTCACAGACTCACAGACTAACAGACTTCCGCACGCGTGATGGCAATAGCTTGTCTTGACTATGTCAAGTTAAGCTAAAAACAATCCTATGATAAATGGCCTGTAGGCCATGTCAAAGAAAAATGTTGATGCACAAATGCAATAAATTCAAAGACTGTTGTTAACAGCAACAGTTTTTGATGGAAATCAATTGCTCCTGTCTTTGTCACCCTGCATAAGCAAAGTTTCAAAACAACCTGATAATGAATGTGCCCTCTGAGGCATTCCAAAGGAAGATGATAATGCACAAATGTACTGAGTTTGAAGGTCATTGCTTGTGGCAATGTTTTTGGGGCTTTTTTTATGGAAATTCATAAATATACCTTGCAGAGTGCAAAAGGGATAAGTTGCTGCACAAATGCAGTAAATTCAAAGGCTGGTGATAACAATAATTTTTTATGCAAATGAAAATAAATGAAATGGCAAAATTGAAGATCATTGGTACCAATGTTATTTGATAAAATTTCAACATAACAGCATTGTGTGTGCACAACATCAGAGTAATCCATGCATTTTTAAATGTAAACTGTCAGACTGGCTAAAGGAAAGAATGTTGATACACAAATGCAGTATGTTCGGAGGTTATTGTAAATGGCAACTTTTTTCACAGAAATGACTGCTAATCAATAGCTCTTATCTAAAGGTCTTGCCTAATGAGAACACCAAGTTCAAAAACAATCCTATGATAAATGTGGCCTGTAGGCCATGTCAAAGAATGTTGATGCACAAATGCAATAAATTCAAAGCTTGTTGCTAACAGCAATAGTTTTTAATTGAAATGAAAAGAAAATCAATAGCTCCCATCTTTGTCACCCTGCATAAGCATACAAAGTTTCAAAACAACCTGATAATGAATGTGTCCTCTGAGGCATGCCAAACGAAGATGTTAATGCACTAAGTAGAAGGTCATTGCTTGTGGCAATGTTTTTTTTATGGAAATTCATAAATATACCCTGCAGAGAGTGCAAAAGGGATAAGTTGATGCACAAATGCAGTAAGTTCAAAGATTGGTGATAACGACAATAAATTTTTATGGAAATGAAAAAAAAAATAGCTCACATCTAGAGGTCACACGGAACACACATACCAAGTTTCAAAGTGATCCTTTCATGTATGTGCCCTGAAGGCTGTGTTAAAGGGAAATATTGAGGTCTGTCTAAACTAAAGTTCAAAGGTCAATATTTTTTGACAGAAATGGAAGAAAATTGACAGCTCCCATATAGATGTCACCCCACACAAGCTCACCAAGTTTGCAAGCGATCCAATCAAAAATGTGCCCTGCAGGGTGTATCAAAGGGAAATATTGATGCTTAACCGGTAACTGCACTAAGTTTTAACTAAGTTCATTGAAGGTCATTGCCAGTGGCAACATTTTTTTGATGGAAATCGAAGAAAATTGATAGCTCCCATCTAGAGGTAACCCAAACAAGCATGCCAGGTTGCAAAGCGATCCAATCATAAATGTGCCCTGCAGGGTGTATCAAAGGGAAATATTGATGCTTAACCGGTAACTGCACTAAGTTTTTACTAAGTTCATTGAAGGTCATTGCCAGTGGCAACATTTTTTGACGGAAATTGAAGAAAATCGATAGCACCCATCTAGAGGTCATCCTAAACAAGCATACCAGGTTTCAAAGCAATCCACTCATAAATGTGCCCTGTAGAGTGTGCCAAAGGGAAATATTGTGGTTTGACTAAACTAAGTTCCAAGAACGTTGGCCGCGGCAACATTTTTTGACGGAAATTGAAGAAAAATCGATAGCACCCATCTAGAGGTCACCCCAAACAAGCATACCAAGTGTCAAAGTGAACTGATCATAAATGCGACCTGTGAGGTGTGCCACAGGGAAATATTGAGGTCTTCTGACTAAACAAATTTCTAAGAACGTTGGCCGCGGCAACATGTTTTGACAGAAATTGAAGAAACTTGATAGCTCCCATGTAGAGGTCTCCCCAAACAAGCATACCAGGTTTCAAAGCAATCCGATCATAAATGTGCCCTGTAGGGTGTGCCAAAGGGAAATATTGAGGTCTGACTAAACTGACTTCCAAGAACGTTGGCCGAAGCAACATTTTTTGACGGAAATGGAACAAAATCGATAGCTCCCATCTAGAGGTCACCCTAAACAAGCATACCAGGTTTAAAAGAAATCCAATCATAAATGTGCCCTGTAGGGTGTTCCAAAGGGAAATATTGTGGTTTGACTAAACTAAATTCTAAGAACGTTGGCCGCGGCATCATTTTTTGACGGAAATTGAAGAAAATCGATAGCTCCCATCTAGAGGTCACCCCAAACAAGCATACCAAGTTTCAAAGTGATCTGATCATAAATGCGACCTGTGAGGTGTGCCAAAGGAAATTGTGGACGTACGTACTAACATACTAATGTACTAACGTACGTACGCCGACGGACGAGAAGTGATGGCAATAGCTCAGCTTGACTTTGTCAAGTTGAGCTAAAAATCAATAGCTCACATCTGGAGGTCACCCCAAACACACATACCAAGTTTCTAAGTGATCCGATCATAAATGTGCCCTGAAGGTTGTCTCAAAGAGAAATATTGAGGTCTGACTAAACTGAGTTCAAAGGTCAGTGACAACATTTTTTGACAGAAATGGAAGAAAATCGACAGCTCCCATATAGATGTCACCCCCACACAAGCAAAAAAGTTTGCACACAATCCAATCATAAATGTGCCCTGCTGGGTGTGTCAAAGGGAAATATTGATGCTTAACTGCACAAAGTTTTTACTAAGTTCATCAGAGGTCAGTGCCAATGGAAACTATTTTTGACAGAAATGGAAGAAAATCGATAGCTCCCATCTAGAGGTAACCCCAAACAAATATACCAAGTTTCAAACCATCATGATCATAAATGTGGCCTGTAGGGCGTGCCAAAGGAATATGTTGATCCCTGACTAAACTTAGTTCAAAGGTCGTTTCCAGTGGTTTTGAAGGAAAATGGAAGAAAGTCAATAGCTCCATATAGAGGTCATCGCAAACAAGCATGCCAGGTTTCAAAACAATTCGATCATAAATGGTCCGTGTAGGGTGTGACAAAGGGAAATATTGAAGTCTGACTAAACCAAGTTCAAAGGTCGTTGCCAGCAGAAACATTTTTTTACCGAAATGGAAGAAAATCGATAGCTCCAATCTAGAGGTCAACCCAAACAAGCATACCAGGTTTCAAAGCAATCCGATCATAAATGTGCCCTGAAGTGTGCCAAAGGGAAATATTGAGGTCTGACTAAACGAAGTTCGAAGACCGTTGGGTGCGGCAACATTTTTTGATGGAAATTGAAGAAAATCGATAGGTCCCATCTAGAGGTCACCCCAAACAAGCATACCAAGTTTCAAAGCGATCTCATCATAAACGCGACCTGTGAGGTGTGCCAAAGAAAATTGTGGACGTGCGTATGGCTTCAGGCCTGTATAGCCATTACGGCTGACCCATCACAACCAAAAGGGAACATCCTCATCTAGACATTACACTGAGTCATCCTACAAAGTTACAATGGAATCCCTTCATAAATATGACCTGTAGTCGGCGCTAAAGGTTTTCGGGCTTTGGGCCCCTGTAGCCATCACAGTTGCCCAATCGTGTCCAAAAGGAGGGGATGTTCTCATCTAGACATTATATGAAGTCAACCTACCAAGTTACAATGAAATCCCTTCATAAATATGACCTGTAGACTGTGCTAAAAGTTTTCGGGCTTGCACAGCCATCATGGTTGAATGATCGCAACCAAAAGGGGACACTCTCATCTGGACATCATCTGGAGTGATCCGACAAAGTTACAATGAAATCCTTTCATAAATATGACCTGTAGACTGTGCTAAAAGTTTTCGGGCTTCGGGCACCTGTGGCTGTCACAGTTGATCAATCATGACCAAAAGGGGATGTCATCATCTAGGTATTATATGGAGTCAACCTAACAAGTTACAATGAAATCCTTCCATAAATACGACCTATAGACTATGCTAAAGGTTTTTGGGCTCGGGCAGCCATCAAGGCTGAATGATCACTATCAAAAGGTATTTGGAGACATCCTATCAAGTTAAATGAAATCCCTTCATAAATATGACCTGTAGACTGTGCTAAAGGTTTTCCGGCTTCGGGCCCCTGTAGCCGTCACAGTTGCCCAATCATGGCCAAAAGGGGACATTCTCATCTAGACATTATATGCATTCGACCTACCAAGTTACAATGAAATCACTTCATAAATATGACCTGAAGACTGTGCTAAAGGTTTTCGGGCTCGGGCAGCCATCATGGTTGAATGATCGCAAACAAAAGGGGACATTCTCATCAGCAGTGATCCTACAAAGTTATAATGAAATCCCTTCATAAATGTGACCTGCAGCCTGTGCTCAAGGTTTCCGGGCGCCTGCAGCCATCACAGTTGACCAATCACGACCAAAAGGGGATGTCATCATCTAGGCATTATATGGAGTCAACCCAACAAGTTTCAATGAAATTCTTCCATAAATACGACCTACAGACTATACCTAAGGTTTGTGAGATCCTACCAAGCTACAATGAAATCACTTCATAATTATGACCTGTAGACTGTGCTAGAGGTTTTTGGGCACCTGTAGCCGTCACAGTTGCCCAATTGTGTCCAAAAGGGGACGTTCTCATCTAGACATTATACGAAGTCAACCTACCAAGTTACAATGAAATCCCTTCATAAATATGTCCTGTAGACTGTGCGAAAGGTTTTCGGGCTCGGGCAGCCATCATGGTTGAATGATCGCAACCAAAAGGGGACATTCTCATCTGGGCATCATCTGGAGTGATCCTAGTAAGTTGCAATGAAATCCCTTCATAAATATGACCTGCAGACTGTGCTTAAGGTTTTCGGGCTTCGTTCACCTATAGCCGTAACAGCTGATCAATCATGACCAAAAGGGGATGTCATCACCTTGTCAATATATGAAGTCACCCTAACAAGTTACAATGAAATCCTTCAATAAATATGACCTATAGACTAGGCAAAAGGTTTTTGGGCTCCGGCAGCCATCAAGGCTGGATGATCGCGATCAAAAGGGGACGTTCACATCTAGACATTATTTGGAGTCATCCTACCAGGTTACAATGAAATCCCTTCATAAATATGACTTGTAGACTGTGCTAAAGGTTTTGGGCTTCGGGCCCCTGTAGCCATCACAGCTGCCCAATCACGTCCAAATGGGGAAATTCTCATCTAGACATCATACGGAGTCATCCTACCAAGTAACAATGAAATCCCTCCATATCAAACATGACCTGCAGACTGTGCTAAACGTTTTCAGGCTTCGAGCTCGGGCAGCCATCATGGTTGAATGATCGCAACCAAAAGGAGACATTCTCATCTGGAGTGATCCTACGAAGTTACAATGAAATCCCTTCATAAATAGGACCTGTAGACTGTGCTCAAGGTTTTCGGACTTCGGGCACCTGTAGCCATCACAGTTCACCAATCATGACCAAAAGGTGATGTCATCATCTAGGCATTATATGGAGTCAATCTAACAAGTTACAATGAAATTCTGCCATAAATACGACCTACAGACTATGGTAAAGGTTTTTGGGCTCGGGCAGCCATCAAGGCTCAATGATCGCGACCAAAAGGGGACGTTCTCATCAAGACATTATTTCGAGCAATCCTGCCAAGCTACAATGAAATCCATTCATAATTATGACCTGTAGACTGTGGTAAAGGTTTTTAAGCTAGGTCCCTGTAGCCGTCACTGTTGCCCAATCGTGTCCAAAAGGGGACATTCTCATCTAGACGTTATATGAAGTCAACCTACTAAGTTATAATGAAGTCCCTTCATAAATATGACCTGTAGACTGTGCTAAAGGTTTTCAGGCTCGGGCAGCCATCATGGTTTGAATGATCGCAACCAAAAGGGGACATTCTCATCTGGAGTGATCCTACAAAGTTACAATGAAATCCCTTCATAAATATGACCTGTAGACTGCGCTCACGATTTTCGGGATTGGGCACCTGTAGCTGTCACAGTTGACCAATCTTATTTATTGGTGTTTAAGGTCACATATTTCTGCACAATGGCTAATCATGACCACAACATGAGTATCAACTCAAGACCAGGGGTGAGCATTAATAAGCCATGTTGCCCATTTTAGAGAGGTTTGCACCTCCCAAGCATTGGTGACTGAGTCCTATTTTACCAGTAAAACAGAGCCTGTCTACCACAGTGAACAGGCACTGCTTCACTTCGCGGGATTCCCGCGGGGAAGTTGACCAATCAAGACCAAAAGGGGATGTCATCATCTTGTCAATATATGGAGTCAACCTAACAAGTTACAATAAAATCCTTCCATAAATATGACCTATAGACTATGCTAAAGGTTTTTGGGCTCGGGCAGCCATCAAGGCTGGATGATCGCGATCAAAAGGGGTCATTTTCATCTACACATTATTTGGAGTCATCCAAGTTACAATGAAATCCCTTCATAAATATGACCTGTAGACTGTGCTAAAAGTTTTCGGGCTTCGGGCCCCTGTAGCCATCACACTTGCCCAATCACGTCCAAAAGGGAACTTTCTCATCTAGACATTATATGAAGTCAACCTACCAAGTTACAATGAAATCCTTCCATAAATATGACCTGTAGACTGTGCTAAAGGTTTTTGGGCTCGGGCAGTCGTCACGGTTGACAGATCGTGATCAAATGGGGAAGTTCTCATCTAGACATCATCCGGAGTCATCCTACAAGTTACAATGAAATCCCTCCATATTAAATATGATCTGCAGACTGTGCTAAAAATTTTGGGGTTTCGGGCTTAGGCAGCCATCATGGTTGACAGATCATGACCAAAAGGGGATGTTCTCATCTGGTCATTATACAGAGCCACCCTACCAAGTTACAATGAAATCCCTTCATAAATACGACCTGTAGACTGTGCTAATGGTTTGGGGATTTTGGGCTCGGGCAGCCATACCGGTTGACCGATCACGTCCAAAAGGGGACGTTCTCATCTAGATATGACCCCAAACCAGCACATGAAATTTCGTGACAATCAGACAAGGACTACGGGGTGTAGCCTATGCTAAAGGAAAATGTGAACAGACTCACAGACTTCTGCATGCGTGATGGCAATAGCTTATCTTGACTTTGTCACGTTAAGCTAAAAATGGACAAAACCTGTTACTTGTGAATATCCTTTCCCCCATGGGGGTCTATCAGCATCACCAAAGATAATTTAAATCCAATGACTGAGATATGAAGCCCAAAGTTGTTACGGATGAACGGATGCACACCATTTCTATAACCCCCAGAACCTTTGTTTGCCCGGGGGATAATTACACTTCTGAAGGCAAGTATGGGGTAAGAACAGCATATATGTGTTGCGGATAACACTTCGCTATACCATAACTCCATAGCTTTTCTTCAGCAACTTCATGGAGGTTTACAATGCATGCATGTATGGTCATGTATCATACATCTGCCGGGTGTACTATTGAATGGGAATGGGGGGGGGGGGGGGGGGGAGGGTCTTTAAACAATATCAATATCATCATTAAAATTATGTGGGTACAGAGTTGTACATCTCAATGAGTGTGGCAACTTTAACTTTATTTGAACAAAACTTAAACTGACATATGATAAGGAGCAAAGATATAAAATTTATTTGAATTCGATCTAGTTATTTATGAGAAGTTGAGAGTGTAAAGTTCACAGATAGAAGACAGACAGAAAGTGAAGTCTAAAGCTCCCCTTGAGCTTCTCTGAGGTGCGCCAAAAATGTTCTACTACCAAGCAAACAAGCAAATACAAACAGTGTAAAAACAATAAAGTGGCCTCCAGCAGTTTTCAACAGAGCCAGAACACTCAACCAGTTAACATTGCCATTGTTTGACAATGATTATCTTTCACACCTAGTCAATTTTAACATATTATTAACATTTGATACAGGCGATCACTTCCAATAACCATCATCAGTGCTGAATTTTTATCAACTTTGAAGTGTGTTTGGCTTTATAAATTTATGATCTTCAAAATTAACTGAATACAATTTGCATCCACACTTTTTACAAAGATTGTAATTTTAAATAAATGCGGAGAACATGCCTATTCTGGGGCTGATAATCCTCATTCAACGCTCACTACACGAACTTGCCAATGCCGATTTATTTTAACTTGAATCTTTCTTGTTTTTACAACAAAATCTGTGCCAAAGACCCTTGAAATGCATTTTTAGCTCACCGGACTGAAAGTCAATGGGAGCTTAAGTGGTCACTATCTGTCTGTCCAGCATGAATTTTACATTATCGACTTCTCATAAACCACAGAGCCAAACGAAACCAAATTTAAATGAAGGTGTCAATGACACTGCAGTTCAACTTGCCCAAGAAGGGACAGAACTAAATAGAAAGATTCTACAGAAAAAGACATCACACCATAGCTACAAATGATATCTGAAAACAATGGGGTGAGGGATGGGGCCTGCTGGGTGTACTAATGGAATTGCTGACAATTTAAATATCAAATCAAAGACAGCCAGAGGGCTGAGGCGACTATCTTTTTCGACGGAATGCATAATGAAAGTGTCAATGACACTGTAGCTCAACTTGTTTAAGACATGTATAGTATGTGACACAGCAATGACAAACATCTAGGTGATGACCAGATAAATACAGACTCTAGACCGAGCCGTACTGACATGTGCACTTTCTGTGTATAAGTAGCACTGAACAAATCAAAGTCCATCTAATTTGCATAATTTCTGCACAAGAAAAAAACCTGTATTATATGTGATGTATTCCATGTTACTAAATATTCCTACAAAAATTTATTCAAATCAGAACTTTCATACAGAAGTTCTGCACAAAAAACCGATTGCACTAATTTTGGTACAAAAAGGTTGCTGGCGGCCACCTTGAATTTTGGACCGCACCCAGAAACACATACCCAAGAAGTTTCGTAAAGATCGGTTCATAAATACGGCCTCTAGCCTGAGCCGCATAGAAGTTGTGTACAAAAAACTGATTTGACCTAATTTCGGTACAAAATGGCCACTGGCAGCCATCTTGAATTTTGGACCGCACCCAGAAACACTCGTTCTCATCCCAAGGTGATAACAAAGGTACCCAAGAAGTTTCGTTAAGATTGGTTCATAAATACAGACTCCAGCCCGAGCCGTATTGACATGTGCACTTACTGTGTATAAGTAGCACTGAATGAATCAAAGTTCATATTATTTGCATAATTTTTGCATGAGAAAAAAACCTGTATTATATGTAATGTATTCCATGTTACTAAACATTTATACAGAAATTTATTCAAATCAGAACTTTCATACAAAAGATCTGTACAAAAAACTGATTGCACCAATTTTGGTACAAAATGGCCACCGGCAGCCATCTTGAATTTTGGACTGCACCCAAAAACACTTGTTCTCGTCCCATGGTGATAACAAAGGTGCCCAAGAAGTTTCGTAAAAATCGGTTCAGAAATACGACCTCAAGACCGAGCCGTATTGGCATTTGCAGTTACAGTGCTAAATGTAACATTAAATAAATCAAAGTTAGTCTAATTTGCATAATTTACGCACAAGAAAAAAACCCTGTATTATATGTGATGTATCCCATGGTACTAAACATTCACACAGAAAATTATTCAAATCGGAGCTTTCATATGGAAGTTCTGCGCAAAAATCTGATTGCACCTAATTTGGGTACAAAATGGTTGCCAGCGGCCGTCTTAAATTTCGAACTGGACCCAAAAACACTCGTTCTCGTCTCATGGTGATAACAAAGGTACCCAAGAAGTTTTGTAAAGATCGGTTCATAAATACGGCCTCTAGCCCGAGCCGTGTGTACGGCGCAACGGACAGACACATGGACGGCGGGCCATGGCAATACCTCAAATTTGGCTTTGCCAAAGTTGAGCTAAAAATGTGATAACTCCCATCCGGTCATCATACCAATGTTGCATAAACAATTTGAAAAAGATCGGGTGAGAGGTGTGGCCTGTAGGGTCTACTAATGGAATTGACAATTTATATGCCAAATCTAAGATGGTCACTGGCGGCCATGTTTTTCCATGAAATTTGGGACTGATCGGGTGAAAGACATGGCCTGCAGAGTGTGCTAAATCAATTGTAGGACAATTTATATCCAAATCCATGGTGGCTGCTGGCAGCCTTCTTTTCCAACAAAATTAAAAAAAATTCAACTGCCCACATCTAGATATCACACCAAAGCTAAATATGAAATTTGAAAAAGTTTGGGTGAGAGATGCAGCCTGAATGGGAATTGGGGGCAGGAGGGGGGGGGGGGGGGGGGGGGGATCTGGAATTTGTTCAAATTGCGTCCCTGGGTTAATATTTGGGTTTCCTATGGGAGACCAAATTTTTACTTAGAGCAAAATGAGGGAATTTCTTTAAATGAAAGTGTCAATGACACTGTAGCTCACCTTGACAAACTTGAACTTGGTAAGTTATAAATGAAACGGCAAAATTGAAGATCATCAGTACCAATGTTATTTGAAGAAATTTCAACATAACAGCATTGTGTGTGCACAACGTCAGAGTAACCCATGCAATTTTTAAATGTAAACAGTAACACTGGCTAAAGGAAGAATGTTGATACTGCATTTGTGTATGTTCAGAGGTTATTGTAAATGGCAACTTTTTTTTCACAGAAATGAATGCTAACCAATAGCTCTTATGTAGTGTTCTTGACTAATGAGCACACCAAGTTTAACTAGAGGTACTGTGAGCAATCTCACAAAGTGATACGCCCCCCCCCCCCCCCCCCCCCCACACACCTCAGTCACAGAGGACACAACCATATGATGTAGCAATTGAAATGTACAAGTTAGATTATCTCCCCTTGGAAATGTCAGAACGGAATTATATTGCTTCATGCACATCTACATATGGAGTTCTTCCATTGTGTAAAGTTTCATGAAAATTCTTCAAACGGTTCAGGACGAGTTGCACTTATAAGGAAGGAACAGACGGATGGACGTACAGGGTGATTCCTAAATAACCCCTCCCCCCCCCCAAACTTTGTTTGCGGGGGGTATAAAAACAATCCTATGATAAATGTGACCTGTAGGCCATGTCAGAGAATGTTGATACAAAAATGCAATAAATTCAAAGTATGTTGCTAACAGCAACAGTTTTTGATGGAAATGAAAAGAAAATCAATAGCTCCTATCTATGTCACCCTGCATAAACATACAAAGTTTCAAAACAACCTGATAATGAATGTGCCCTCTGAGGAATGCCAAATGAAGATGTTAATGCACTAAGTAGGTCATTGCTTGTGGCAATGGTTTTTGTTTTTTTGTTTTTTTTTTTTGGGGGGGGGGGGGGGAATGGGGGGGTTATGGAAATTCATAAATATACCCTGCTGAGAGTTCAAAAGGGATAAGTTGATGCACAAATGCAACAAGTTCAAAGGCTGGTGATAATGACAATAATTTTTATGGAAATGAAATAAAGCAATAGCTCACATCTAGAGGTCACCCCAAACACACATACCAAGTTTCAAAGTGATGCGATCATAAATGTGCCCTGAAGGGTGTGTTAACGGGAAATATTGAGGCCTGACTAAACTAAGTTCAAAGGTCAGCGGCAACATTTTTTGACAGAAATAGAAGAAAATCGACAGCTCCAATACAGATGTCACCCCACACAAGCACACCAAGTTTGCAAGCGATCCAATCATAAATGTGCCCTGCATGGTATGTCAAAGGGAAATACTGATGCTTAACTACACTAAGTTTTTACTGAGTTCATCGAAGGTCATTGCAACATTTTTTGATGGAAATCGAAGAAAATCGATAGCTCCCATCTACAGAAAACCCCAAACAAGCATACAGTTTCAAAACGATCTGATCATAAATGTGCCCTGTAGCGCATGCCAAAGGAATATATTGATACCTGTCTGAACTAAGTTGAATGATCGTTGCCAGCAGCAACATTTTTTGACAGGCGGAAATGGGAGAAAATCGATAGCTCCCATCTAGAGGTCACCTCAAACAAGCATGCCAGGTTTCAAAGCAATCCGATCATAAATGTGCCCTGTAGAGTGTGCCAAAGGGAAATATTGAGGTCTGACTAAACTAAGTTCTAAGAACGTTGGCCGCGGCAACATTTTTTGATGGAAATGGAAGAAAATCGATAGCTCCTATCTACAGGACACCCCAAACAAGCATACAAAGTTTGAAAGAAATCCAATCATAAATGTGCCCTGTAGGATGTGCCAAAGGGAAATATTGAGGTCTGACTAAACTTAGTTCTAAGAACGTTGGCCGTGGCAACATGTTTTGACAGAAATGGAAGAAAATCGATAGCTCCCATCTTGAGGTCACCACAAACAAGCATGCCATGTTTCAAAGCAATCCGATCATAAATGTGCCCTGTAGGGTGTGCTAAAGAGAAATATTAAGGTCTGACTAAACGAAGTTCTAAGAACGTTGGCTGCGGCAACATTTTTTGACGGAAATTGAAGAAAATCGATAGCTCCCATCTAGAGGTGACCCCGGTGACCCCAAACAAGCATACCAAGTTTCCAGAGCGATCTGATCATAAACGCAACCTGTGAGGTGTGCCAAAAGAAATTGTGGACGTATGTACTAACATACTAACGTACGCCGACGGACGATAAGTGATGGCAATAGCTCAGCTTGACTTTGTCGAGTTGAGCTAAAAATCTTCTCCAGATTCACCAATTAGAATCGTTTCATATTTCGTATACAGTATCTCTAGGTGGGTCTAATTCTAGTTTGTTCAAATCACTTCACATAGATCTTCCTGGTGTGCAGTTCTTGAGGATTTAGAATTGGTTTGCACTTTCCAACTCCTAACATACTTTTTCTGTACCACCACACCCAACCTCTCCCAAACTTTTTCTTCAAGTCACTGGTGTCTTTTCAAATTCTTGAGTGTTCCTGTTCTACACATTTCAATGGCTTCGTTTGGATGGAGTGACTATTCACAACAAACCAGTAAAATATTCCAAAGCAATTAACAATACTGCGGTTTAATTTTACTCATTTCTAATCCAGAAACAAACACTATAACCCCTCTTGGAAGAAGTCCAATGAGCTTGTTCCACTGAGGGATTATAACCTGTGTTTTTGTATTGTGTTTTTATATAAAGAGAAAATAGTATTCCATACTGTACAATATTCTATGAATATTGCATTCAAGTCTGGCAGGTTATCTTAAAGTGTTAACCCTTCACCTAACAAATCGGCTGCATTCACCCATGTAATTTACAAATTAAGCAGTTGACTAAATATATATTTTTACAAAAAAAAATCAACAAAATCATATCATCTGATGCCTCTCTGAGTTCTTTTCAATGAGAGGTCACATATGGTTTTGTTGACATTTTTTTTAAATTTGAAAAAACCTAATTTTGTTCTTTTCAATGAGAGGTCACATATGGTTTTGTTGACAATTTTCTTAAATTTGAAAAAAACTAATTTTGATATCTACTGCACTGGGTAAAGAGTGAACAGCTTGCATTCACACAACATAACACGTGCCAGCAACAATGCATGGCACTTCAACATGCTACATACATTTTCTTACTATACAATATAGTATACATACATGTCACAAATATTCAAAACAAGAGGCCTCATGAGGCCTGAGGCACTCACCTGACCATAGTTGTTTAAAGTGTTGTTCATGCCAGAAGATTATTTTCTGGGATTGGGATGTAACCACAGAAATAATGTAAAGATTTTCAGTAATGCAAAAAATAGTGAGACTCGCTAGTTTTTGCATTACTGAAAATCTTGGCATTATTTCACAGAAATAATACAAAGATTTTCAGTAATGCAAAAACTAGTGACTCTCAATATCAACCTAGGGTCTTAATGTGAGCAAACAAGATTATTTCTCATATTGGACTAACTTTGGACTAACTTAAAATTCAGGCACCAACAGGGAGCCCAATTATTAACCCAAAGACTTGATTTGAACAAACTTAAAACTGACTTCCCTAAGGATGCTGTGCACCAAATGTCAAAAGATTCTGACTAGCGGATCTGAAGAAGATTTTCAATGATTATTCCTCTATTTGGTTAAAATTCAGGCTCCCTTAGAGAGCCCATTTATGAACAGATGGACTTAGTTGAGCAAATTCAATCCAACCCCTATAAAGATTCTGTATGCCATATATTGAAAGATTCTGACTGATGCTTTTGCAGAAGAGGAGTTTTAAAGATTATTCCTCATATGGGACTAAGTTAAAATTCAGGCTCCAATAGGGAGCCCAAATATTAACTCAGGGACTTGGTTTGAACAAAATGAGATCTAACCTCCCTAAGGATGATGTATACCAAATATCAAAAGATTCTGACCGGTGGATCTGAAGAGGAAGATTTTTAAAGATTATCTGCCATATTGCATTAAGGTAAAATTCTCATAGGAAGCCCAAATATTAACCAAGGTACTTGATTTGAACAATCCTGAATCAGATGTTCATAACAATTATGCATACCAAACATTAAATAAAAGATTCTGACTGGTGGTTCTGATGCAGATTTTTATAGATTATTTTCCATATTGCCCTAAGTTAAAATTTGGGCTCCTGTATTGAGCGCATATATGAACGAACCATGAGGCATCATTTTAACAAACTTGAAATTGCCCCCCCCCCCCTCCCCTTCACCCCACGCCACCGATGCATGCTGTACACCAAATATCAAAAGATTCTGTGGATTGGTTCTGAAATTTTTTTTTTAACATTTTTACGAATTTGCTGACTCGGCATTTTTTTTTATTCCCCCCCCCCCCCTTCCACCCCACCCCACAGAACACCCTGACAACCGATGGCATTTTTTTTTTCTTACCATTCCATTCTACCAATCCTGAGGATATTTAAATCAAATAAGAGTTCTCTCTCTGTTCAGTGTGGTTTAGGAAAAATGGGCATCTGAAAAATTTTTAGCTCTGTTTTTTTTGGGGGGGGTGGGGGGGGGCACGAATCAAGTAGTTATGACTCAATAATACCACATAACAAATTTGGTTCAAAGCAGACCATTGGTTCAGAAAATATAAATTCCTGGCGGGCCAAAAATCTTGCTCCTCCCATTAGAGGCAAATATTGCTCCACAAACTTCATTTGAACAAACTTGATTCTACACCTCAAAAGGAAGCTCCATACCAAATATTAAGTCATTGTACTCACAGGTTCATGAGATGTTTTAAAATTGTGGAGCATTTTCCCCCATCCCCTCCCTATGGGGCTGGGAAATTTGATTTGAAAAATACCCAAAAATGTGATGTGTGAACAAACAATCACCTCAAATTTAACTAAAATTGGTTCAGCAGTTGAGAAGGGGCAGGTGCAAAAACCCTTGAGGATGGACGAAGGACAGCAGGTGATCACTGTAACTCATTCCGACTTTCAGTGAGGTGAGTTAACAAAATGTTCTTAAGGTAACAGTGTTCTTTCAAAAGCACATTCACAAAACAATCCGCTGACATTGGAACTGAAAAGACAATGGTATGCTGTACTTTTCCAAAAAGTCAAAAAGGCTCTGTTCTTCTCATCAGCAAACTGAAAAAGATAGGAAAACATTCTTAATTTTAAATGGAATATAATTGCATCACTTAATTCTACATACTGCTCCTCATGGAAATCAATGAGAGCATCTCTTTTTCAAGTTTCCTGTGTACAATAGAACCAAGAAAGGATGCTGGCTTTATTTAAATTGGTACAGTGAAGGTTCGAACCCACGCCTTGAGAGTTTCCTTCGACACCAACCGCATAGAAAAGCTATACTGAACCATGCACACAACTCGGCCACCGACAGACCTTAACAAGAGGCACCAAAGAGCCTGTAATCTCTCACCTGGCAGAACTATATATCCCTCAGTTATTCTAATCAAAATCAAAGAATGCATTGCTGCCATACTCCTTCATCTGCGTGAAACAGAATGATGTCTTCAGAGGACCTTCCATACATTATTTGTGCCAAGTTTGGTACACATCGGCTCAGTAGTTCCTGAGAAGATGAAAATGTGATTTCCCATAGGATTTCTATAGTAACTAAAGCCGCAATCACGACCATGTTTGGAAACCGATCAACATTAAATGAGAATCATTGGTAGAGGGTGTCCCAGTCATCAAGCATGTGAAGTTTCAAAACATTTGACCTTGTTTCAGAGAAGATTTTTCAAAATCCACCAATTAGATTCAAAGAATGCCTCTGGCAGCAATGTTTTTCAACCAAAGGGAACAAAATGAGGATTGTTTGTAGTAGACCATAGACCATCCCTGCCAAGACTGGATCACGTTAGCTCAGTAGTTCCAAAGATGAAAATGTGATTTCTCATAGGTTTTCTATTTTATGAGCCGTAACTGCAGCCATGTTTGTAACATGATCAACATTATATGCTGATCGTTGGTTGAGGAGGTCCAAGTCATCATTTATGTGAAGTTTTAAAACATTTGGCCTTGTAGTTTCAGAGAAATTTTTTGAAAATCCACTGCCCAGAATCAAAGAATGCCTCCAGCAGCCATGTTTTTCAACCGACGGGAACAAAATGAGGATCGTTTGTAGTGGACCTCCCACAGACCATCCCTGCCAAGTCTGGATCATGTTAGCTCCAGGCTTTTAAATTCTTCCTAACTAACGATAGTAAACGCTGTGCCCAAGTAAGATAATTGCACCCAAATTATGCATAGTTTGAAACTTTTTCTAAAGTTTTGCAGTGTTTCGGCAATATATAGTTTGGCCAGGTTTTCCTGATGCTTGCAATATAGCTTAGAGCTTACCTTCGAATCAAACAATGCAACAGATAAACAATTTTTCGAAAAAAACCCACAGATTTCGCCACAGACAAGCAATCGGCGTCGACAGTGTCGTATACAACACTGTCGATGGCAATTGCTTTTCTGCTGTGAATTCCATATGACCATGCACTTAAAGCTCAAAATCTATTATATTCAAGTTTGTGGCATTTCTCAGTAAACGCCATCGGAATTTACATTCAAATAGACCTTTGGCTCGACACTGGGAACTAAGAAGCCTTCTCGAGTTAGTCGAGTAAACTTAAGTCAAAGGGTGGTGGGCGTGAACCAGTGATAATGGTAAAGATCTATAACAAGGGGTTGTAAACTAGTATTTTAAGACTGAGGACCTAAAACCTGAAACAGAAGAAAGCAAATACCGGTTCTTTTTCTCCAACCATGCAGGCAACATCCATATCTGATCTAAAGGTCTGGTTAGCTCAGTTGTTTAAGAGGAGATGCAAACGTGATTTCCCATGGGGTTTCTATGGTAATTATGAGCCGCAACTATGCCCATGTCTGTAACCCGATCAACATTAAATGATCGGGGGGGTCCAAGTCATCATTTATGTTCAGTTTCAAAATATTTGACCTTGTAGTTTCAGAGAAAATTTTTGAAAATCCACCATCCAGAATCAAAGAATGCCTCTGGCGGCCATGTTTTTCATCCAACGGGAACAAAAAAAGGATCATTTGTACACAACTTCCAATAGACCATTCCTGTCTAGTTCACACCGGCTCAGTGGTTCCTGAGAAGAAGGTGAAAATTTGAAAAGTTTATGGACCACAGACACCAAGTTATGGCAATAGCTCACATGGCCCTTTGGGCAGGTGAGCTACAAAGGAATGCTAGTTAACCAAGGATATACAAGACCAGTACAGAACACACAGAATACTCAATTTTTCAGTTTCTTATCATATAACTGCATCACTTAATTCTACATATTGCACCTCATGGAAATCAGCAAGAACATCTCTTTTTCAAATTTCACATGTACCATGGTATCAAGTAAGAGGTGATCGTGGATCAGTATAGTTTTGCGTTGGTGCCAAAGGAAACACTCTTGACATGGGTTCAAACCCCAGTTATGCCATTGTTAAATATACTATTTCAAAAATCGGAAAAAATACCGGCCAGGAAATGATGAGCTTACATCGTAACCTGTTATCAGGTTACACAATCTAACATGGTGATAACCTTTAAGAATAACTTGAAATTGTACAAAAAATTAACATTGACAAAGTTCAACAACCTGTAATTTTGTGAAATTTTTAAGCAAATCAAGAGGAGAGCATGGTGGCATTGCAGTAACTGGTTCACGTCAGATGACCCAAGTTAAGCAACATCGAGCCTGGTTAGTCCTTGGATGGGTGACTGTCTGAGCGATCAATTCGGACTCCCACATTGTGTCCTTGGGCAAGGCACTTAACCCTGATTGTCCACAAGGGGGCATTATGACACTGTGTACTAAGTTGTACTGCACGATGGAGCGCATGTCTTCGACCAATCTAAACCTGCCTTGGCTGCAGTGCGGAGTTACAATGTTGGGGAGCTAGCAGCTGCTCGTCTTTGCTTGGTGGTTCCCTCTGGGTACTCCGACTTCCTCTACCCGTAAAACGGTCACCGACACAATATTACCTTGGCTGTTTGTTGTTAAACCTTAAAATAAATAAGATCCTGACAATATGCACACTTCTGGTATATGTGCCAGCATCCTGTGAAATGAAAAGGTCCCAGCATGAAAACTGTGAGAAGAGTAATCCGGACAAACTACATACAGTAAAGGTGAAATTCTACAAAAAATTGACTAAGTTCAACAACTTGTAATTTAGTGATATATTGAAGCAAATTAAAATCCTGACAATATGCACTCCTCTGGTACATGTACAAACATCCAGGGATTTATTTATTTATTTACTGGTGTTTAAGGTCACATATTTTTGCACTGTGGCTGATCATGACCACAACATGAGTATCAACTCACGACCATGGGTGAGAGTCAATAAGCCATGTTGCCCATTTTAGGGAGGGTTTGCACCTCCCAAGCATTGGTGACTGGGTCCTATTTTACTAGTAAAACAGAGCCTGTTTACCGCAGTGAACAGGCACTGCTTCACTTCCCGGGGTTCCCACGGGGAAAACATCCTATGAAAGATGAAGTTCTAGATGTGGATGGATAGACGACAGACGAATGGGCAGGAGAAAAACAATAGGCCCCTTAACTATTCGTCACAGCCACATAAAAAAGTTAATAAGTTCAAATGTTTGGTGTTCAAAACTGCAAAGCATTGTTCAAAAATAGATGGCCAGTAAAAAAAAGTATCAAATTATTACTTTGTTTTGATTTGATTTATCGAAAATAACCTATCATCTATTTTCTAGCTCACTTTCCATTCCTTATAATACAATAAGCATTACTTATAAATACTTAACACAATTTCTGCCTTAAACACCAACAACTACTGCACAATCCTGTCAAAGTGAAATTAGGTGTCAGTGGTTGCTATTTATTTGGGTGGAAATTCTGTAAAGATGCAAATGGCATGTCATTCTAGTCATATGTGAATGCAAGGTACAACTGGATTTGAAACTACAAGGCCAAATATTTTAAATTTGGCTGATTTAGATAAATTGCATAAAAAAATCATTGATTTAAATACACCATTCCAGCACCATACTTGTAGAAAGAACATTTTTTCCATTAAACACATAAGTAACAATTGTGTAATTAGCGCCATTGAAACATTTTAAACTATATCTACACCTGGAACTTAATTAAGCACCCCATGAAATGTTTCATGACACTGAAGTTGCTGTTACTGATTACATGTATTATGTTTTACAGATTGCTGTCTTGCATAGTGCTGAAACAAATATTCGAATTAGAATAGCCAACAACGCTTATTCGAATACAAATTCAGTATTCGAATATTCGTTTCAGCACTAGATGCTAAACTAAGCAATAAATTCTACAAAACTGGTTTTAACTGAATACACTGGCTGGAGTGGCTTCCAAATTACGATACAATTAATGGGTCTAACTGCGCGACATAACGGAAGCCGATGTCACCATGTGCTTACACCAAACAACCCGAGCCGCAAAAATTAATTGGTCTAAAAATAAATCTTTGGTGTTCCAATATTCGGTTCTGCCAGATATTTTTAAGCAAAATTGAACTGTTCCCCCCAAATTCCCTTGCATATTGTGGTCTAATAAGACATTTCTGCACTTTGTTATTGTGCTCAAAAACTCTGAAAGCAAAACCAGGTCACTGAAGAAGTGTACTCTAATGACGTGATTGTTCCATGACCTGCATAACTTAATCAACCCCCAATGAAAAGCTAGACAAATTATAAACAATAGCCTCATTGAATATTAAATACATCACATGACCAAACAGTGAGATTTGTTTGGTCAGTATGTGCACTACGTAATGCGAGTTGTAAAAACTTCATTCAATAGTGAATATCATTATGTGACGTTTTGTTTTCTGACCAATCCTATTACAGCAACATTTACCCAAAATAAGAACGTGTTGAAAAAGATGAACATTTGTAGATGTACTTCCGCTGTCACAGCTTGTCAGTGTTAATTAAAATGACACAACAGTTTGCAGGCATAATGTTCACACCTCATCTGTGTGCTTTAATCAGTGTAATGGAATCACGAATCTTTAGCCAGTAATTTAATCTATTTTCTTGAAAATTAGAGAAGCATGAAAAAGAGAACTTCTTATTTCCAATGCCGATGTGCTAGTGCGATAGGACACCTCAAATCGAAAGCACTGAATTAATTTTAATAAAATTAAATTATTTAAATTTACACAAAGTGGAAAGTTCAAGGCTTTCGAGAATACACTCAGACGACAAACCAACGAGTGATTCACTAATCGGTTAATAAATTTTAGTACTAATCGCGTCGGCGTCGACTAGTCAAAACACCATTTCAACACTATACATAATGGTCATAATAGTTTGTGACGTTATTTCATCGAATATTCAAATACAAATCGAATACAGTCCACGAATATTTGAATACAAAAATTTCGTATTCATTTCAGCACTAGTCTTGCAGTACATTTCTAGTGAAACATGATGATTCTGGTCGACAGCGTATCCCAAACACATCCTCTTGTCCATGTGAAGCATGCTTCCCACGAATGTCACAAAAAACACTATCATCCACATGTAATATCTGGGTATAAAATAGGGCTGGGCGGTTTTGAAATTTATGTTTCGGTTTTGTACAAAAACTTGGTTTTCGGTTCGGTTTTCCAAAATATATTGTAGAAATCCACATTTTAGAGGGTACTGTACACATAAAATGTGTCTGTATTTGTCATCCAAGTCATGAGGCTCCTAGAGTGTGTGGTGTCACCCGGATTACTGTGCTCACCACTCTTCTTGACTAATGGACATATAATAATAATAATTATTTTCTAGAGCATAAAACCACAAATAGTGCTCTAAAACACTTGAAAGAAATAAATACGCTTTTCTGAAATAAAGAGTCACATCTGTTTTGGTTGCCTCTTATAGAGGTTCAGGAGAATGTTTCAGTGAATAGGAAAGTTTCATGGTTTCTTTTGAAGACAGAGTTTCTGAAATATTGTGGGGGGGGGGGGGGGGGGGGGGGGGGGGGGGCTGGGGGGCTGGGGGGATGCTGTAGTGGGATACAGTGGAGGAGCCATGGGGTATCTAATGAGCCCCATCCCCACCAAATCCCGCTTACTCCTTCCAATTCAAACTTAGAAAAGATTTTTTTTTTTTATTTCCTACTCTCAGTGCAAGTACAGTACACTCAGTCCTGAGACACCCTCCCCAAACACTTCACCTGCATGGTCCACTAGGATTTCAAACCATGGCTCACCACTGGTGGGATCTGACTTGTTCTGTCATTGAGATTTGGGGCCTTGTCAAGATTTACAAAATTTACAAGAAAAGCTACATTTTAGACATGAAAGTGTCAATGACACTGTAGCTCAACCTGTGTAAGACATGTACATGTATAGTATGTGACAGAGCAATACTGTGTATACCATACTGACGCGGGAATAAGCCCATATTCGGGATTAAGCCCACCCCCTATTTTCGAAAAAAAAAACATTTCAAGGTGCCATCTTCATGAATAAGCCCACTCCCCTACTTCTGAAAATCAAAGAAATGCCCTTGCCATAATGGAGAAAAAGAACAAGAGCACCGCCTAGCGGGGCAACATACGCCCGTCAAAATTGGACCATGCACAAGTTTCTTTTGGGTAAAGTTTGAAATTTTTGTTGACTCGACTATGTCTGTCCCCCCCCCCCCCCCCCCGCAACCCCCCCCCCTCCCCCATCCAATCATTGCCCAATCATTGCCTTTCATATTAAGCGATCTGAGGTATTCACAAAATAAACAAGAGGCCCCACGTGGCCTTAATCGCTCACCTGACAAAGTGACTCTAAGAAGTATTTTAGGTCACCTTCACCATGTCATGCCTCATCAACATTAACTGGTTGAGTGATAGATTTTGTTTGAAGTTCAACATTTGTTACCTAAAATTAGTTTTATTTAAAATCGTTGGTGTGTGGCCAATCTCCAATGATTTTTAATAAAGCAAATTTATCTCTGCAGACAAACTGGTTTAGCATGAAGCACAAACAAGGAATGTGAAGAGATAGCCTTGGACATCTCTCCCCAACTGTGGATATCTTCCATGTGCTACATGTATATATTTGCATGCAAGAAAACAAAAATTTTCACAAATTTTCCAAAATATTAGTTTTTTTTATCATCATTGGAACAAGCTCAAACAGCTTATTCCAATAGGGGTATGGGAAGATCAGGTATATTTTTGAGACAGAAATGTGAATATATAAATAATGGTGTTTTTTTGTGAATGATGCTGGAGAATTTTGCGTAAAGATATGGTAAATGGTTTGTTCTAGATACAGAATGATGCAAAAGTATTTAAATTTGATTAGGCAAGTTGTTCCTATAATGCATTTAAAAATTGAAGTAACTGTTTTTTTGCTGACAAACTTTTAGATGTGTGTGTCTGTGTTTGTGTGTGTGTTTGTGTGTGTGTGTGTGTGGGGGGGGGGGGGGGGGGGGTAAGAGTGTTCTTGCAAACAAAATTCCTGAATAAATGGAAAATTTTATTTTTTGTGTGAAAGACATAGTGCGTGAATGTTGATTGGAACAAGCTTAGAGAGCTCATTTTAATGTGAAGTCATAAAGCTGTGTTTTACGTACGAAATTCTGGAATAACTAAAAAAATTGCTTTTTTGACTCAAAAAGCATGGTATGCGACCTCTCATTGGAATGTGCACAAAAAGCTCATTCCAATGGGGTATTTACAAGCGATAAGTACATGTATGTTTAAGAGACAAAAATTAAAATTTGAATAGCGATTTTTGCGAAGAATGCTGACAAGTTTTGGCAGTTATGCTGGTAAAAAGGTAAGATATGCAAAGTGGTTGTTTTTTAGAGGCGACATTTAATTAAGGGGAATTAACCCTTGATTACTGAGGTAACTTCTAAAAGTACTGAAATTTCATGAAGCAATGTGAATAACAGACAACAGTTGCCTAAAAATTTCATGAATAACTAAAATTTTTATTCCTTTGTCTCGAAAACATGGCATATGACCTTTGTTGGAATGAGCTGAATGCGTGTGTTCCAATGAGGGGTCATAAAATTTGAACAGAGATTTGTGTGAATAATGCATTAGTACTGCTAGATTTGGGTAAACGGTTCACCCTGGATACCACCCCTTCTATAGTAGATCTTTTCTGCAAATTTTGTCTAAGATTCTATCAACTTTACAAATAAATACGTTCATGAATCACAATCAGATCCACCCCACAATGTTGCATACCAAATATCAAAAGATTCTGCCTGCTGGATCTGGAGAAGAAGATTTTTTAAGAAATATGCCTGAAATGCACTAAGTTAAAATTTGGGCTCCTATACGGAGCTCAAATATAAACCCAGGGGGCCGATTTGAACAAACTTGAATCAGATCCACCCCACAATGTTGCTTACCAAATATGAAAAGATTCTGAAGCTGGATCTGGAGAAGAAGATTTTTTAAGAAATTTGCCTGAAATGCATTAAGTTCGAATTCGAGCTTCTATAGTGAGCCCAAATATGAAACTAGGAAGCCGATTTGAACAAACTTGAATCAGATCCACCCCACAATGTTGCATACCAAATATCAAAAGATTCTGCCTGCTGGATCTGGAGAAGAAGATTTTTTAATAAATTTGCCCGAAATGCACTAAGTGCAATTCGAGCTTCTATATTAAGCCCAAATATGAATCCAGGGGGCCGATTTGAACAAACTTGAATCAGATCCACGCCGCAATGTTGCATACCAAATATCAAAAGATTCTGCCTGCTGGATCTGGAGAAGAAGATTTTTGAAGAAATTTGCCCGAAATGCACTAAGTTTGAATTCGAGCTTCTATAGTGAGCCCAAATATGAATCCAGGGGGCCGATTTGAACAAACTTGAATCAGATCCACCCCGCAATGTTGCATACCAAATATCAAAAGATTCTGCCTGCTGGATCTGGAGAAGATGATTTTTTAATAAATTTGCCCGAAATGCACTAAGTGCGAATTCGGGCTTCTATATTAAGCCCAAATATGAATCCAGGGGGCCGATTTGAACAAACTTGAATCAGATCCACCCCGCAATGTTGCATACCAAATATCAAAAGATTCTGCCTGCTGGATCTGGAGAAGAAGATTTTTTAATAAATTTGCCCGAAATGCACTAAGTCCGAATTCAGGCTTCTATATTAAACCCAAATATGATTCCAGGGGGCCGATTTGAACAAACTTGAATCAGATTCACCCCGCAATGTTGCATACCAAATATCAAAAGATTCTGCCTGCTGGATCTGGAGAAGAAGATTTTTGAAGAAATTTGCCCGAAATGCACTAAGTTTGAATTCGAGCTTCTGTAGTGAGCCCAAAAATGAATCCAGGGGGCCGATTTGAACAAACTTGAATCAGATCCACCCCGCAATGTTGCATACCAAATATCAAAAGATTCTGCCTGCTGGATCTGGAGAAGATGATTTTTTAAGAAATTTGCCTGAAATGCACTAAGTTCGAATTCGAGCTTCTATAGTAAGCTCAAATATGAATCTAGGGAGCCGATTTAAACAAATTTGCATCAGATCCATCCCACAATGTTGCATACCAAATATCAAAAGATTCTGCCTGCTGGATCTGGAGAAGAAGATTTTTTAATAAATTTGCTTGAAATGCACTAAGTTCAAATTTGGGCTCCTATACTGAGCCCAAATATAAACCCAGGGGGCCGATTTGAACAAACTTGAATCAGATCCACCCCGCAATGTTGCTTACCAAATATGAAAAGATTCTGCCTGCTGGATCTGGAGAAGAAGATTTTTTAAGAAATTTGCATGAAATGCACTAAGTTCAAATTCGAGCTTCTATAGTGAGCCCAAATATGAATCTAGGAAGCCGATTTGAACAAACTTGAATCAGATCCACCCCACAATGTTGCATACCAAATATCAAAAGATTCTGCCTTCTGGATCTGGAGAAGTAGATTTTTTAAGAAATTTGCCTAAATGCACTAAGTTCGAAATCGGGCTCCTATACTGAGCCCAAATATGAACCCAGGGGGCCGATTTGAACAAACTTGAATCAGATCCACCCTACAATGTTGCATACCAAATATCAAAAGATTCTGCCTGCTGGATCTGGAGAAGAAGATTTTTTAAGAAATTTGCCTGAAATGCACTAAGTTCGAAATCGGGCTCCTATACTGAGCCCAAATATGAACCCAGGGGGCCGATTTGAACAATCTTGAATCAGATCCACCCCACAATGTTGCTTACCAAATATGAAAAGACTCTGAAGCTGGATCTGGAGAAGAAGATTTTTTAAGAAATTTGCCTGAAATGCACTAAGTTCGAATTCGGGCTTCTATAGTAAGCCCAAATATGTATCCAGGGGGCCGATTTGAACAAACTTGAATCAGATCTACCCCGCAACGTTGCATACCAAATATCAAAAGATTCTGCCTGCTGGATCTGGAGAAGAAGATTTTTGAAGAAATTTGCCTGAAATGCACTAAATTCGAATTCGAGCTCCTATAGTGAGCCCAAATATGAATCTAGGGAGCCGATTTGAACAAACTTGAATCAGATCCACCCTACAATGTTGCATACCAAATATCAAAAGATTCTGCCTGCTGGATCTGGAGAAGAAGATTTTCAAAGAAATTTGCCTGAAATGCAGTAAGTTCAAATTTGGGCTCCTATACTGAGCCCAAATATACACCCAGGGGGCCGATTTGAACAAACTTGAATCAAATCCACCCCACAATGTTGAATACCAAATATCAAAAGATTCTGCCTGCTGGATCTGGAGAAGAAGATTTTTTAAGAAATTTGCCTGAAATGCACTAAGTTCGAAATCGGGCTCCTATACTGAGCCCAAATATGAACCCAGGGGGCCGATTTGAACAAACTTGAATCAGATCCACCCTACAATGTTGCATACCAAATATCAAAAGATTCTGCCTGCTGGATCTGGAGAAGAAGATTTTTTAATGTTTTTCCCATTGCCTACAGTGTTAAAAAGTGCTGACTCAGCACTTTTTCAAAGTCCCGAAACTGTACCCTATGATAAAACCGATGGCAATTTTTTTTTACCAATCCTTTCTGTTGGTCCTAAGGAAGCTGCACACCAAATAAAAATTCTCAGTGCCGTGCAGTTTTGGAGATATGGGCGTTTTAAATTTTTTCTATTTTTAGCTCCTGCGGTTCCCACGGGGCTGCGGGAAAATTTTTTTTTTGCATAAATCAAGTACTCATGACCCAATAAGCCCTCACATAAAATTTGGTTCAAATCAGCCTCTCGGTTTGGAAAATAGAAATTTTGGGCGGGGCAAAAAATTTTGCCCCTCTCATAACAACGCCAAGTATAGCCCCACAAACTTCTCTTGAACAAATCTGAGTCTACACCTCAAAAGGAAGCTGCACACCAAATATCAAGTCTCTGCTACTGCTGGTTCATGAGAAGAAGATTTACAAAGATTTTCGTGCCCCTTGGGGGCGTGGCACCACCCAGGAGGAGGGGCAACTTCATTTGAACAAATCTGAATTGGCATTAGGTAATAATCATTTAGCCAACATTTGAATAAAATTGGGCTAGTGGTTTAGGAGGAGAAGTCAATAATGTAAAGTTAACGCCGGACGGACGACGACGGACGCCGGACAGAAAGTGATTAGTAAAGCTCCCCTTGAGCTTCGCTCAGGTGAGCTAAAAAAATAGGCCGATGAAATCGTCAGATGTGTACTCATAAGCACAACTAGTAGAAAGCTGTATGACTGAGGGCCAACCTGGATGCCGACATTATGTACACCATACATGCTATGGGTACATGTAGAAATGGATTGGGGGAGTGCCTAATTTGATGGATAAAGGATTAATATCTCCAGATCAAATTATTAGATTTACATAACGAGATATTATGCCCATGAAGCTGCGTATTAAATCTGAAAAGAATCTGATTAAGTTCACGGTCTGCAGAGCACGGAAAGCATAATTTGCCTGATTTCTAAGTATTAAAGGGCAATAACTCCTACGGAAATCGACAAACATGACCCGAATTTGCACTTGTGCGAGATACCATGCTCATGAAGCTGCATATTAAATTTCAAAAGAATCCGATTAAGTTCAAGGACGGTAGAGCACAGAAAGCATAAATTGACTGATTTCGAAGTATGAAAAGGGCAATAACTTCCAACAAAACAACCGAACATGACCCAAATATGAACTTGTGTGAGATATTATAGCCATGAAGCTGCGTATTAAATTTGAAAAGAATCTGATTAAGTTGACTGTCTGTAGAGCACGGAAAGCATAATTTGCTGGATTTCTAAGTATTAAAGGGGGAATACCTACTAGAAAAACTGTCGAACATGACCCAAATTCGAACTTGAGCGAGATCTTATTCTGGTTGTGCAGTATATCAAATATTTTTAAATCCGATTGAAATCATGCTCTGTAGAGCACTGAGTACAACTGTCCCCAAACAGACAGACGGACAGCGCCATAACATAATATGTCTGTTTTTCAAACGGGCGTATAAAAATGCATCAAATGTCATTTTTTTCGTGTGTCATTTTTCTCTGTTATTTTCACTTTCTTTGTTCAATCTGTACATTTTAGTGAGAAAATATTCATTCTTATTATCTTTTGACAGGTTTTATTGCACAATAAAAATTACTCAATGGTAATGATACATATCGTTTAGTTTAAAAAAAAAAACCTGTTGCCGGTACAATGAAGTTGTGTGTGATTGTGGTAATTTCGTTTTTTTAGGAATACCTTCATTCATATTATTTATGAATCAAATAAAATAGTCAATAAATCAATTATTCAAAAATGAAAGTGTCAATGACAATGTAGCTTAACTTGTGTGTTGTGCTTGATGAAAAGGATAATGTTCAATGTTTATGAAAGGATTATGAAATAAGACAAGAATTGCGATAATTATGAATATGTTCATTTCTGTTTTCTGTATGCTATGTTTTTTGAAAAAAATAATATAAGGTGTATACTGTACTAAAGAGCTGAGGGGTGGGTTAATATGACCTCACAGTTATCAACAAAAGTTACCAAGTTACAGTGAAATTATTCCAAAACGAGTCATCCTAACAAGTTACATTGAAATCCCTTCATAAATATGGTCTGTGGAGTGTGGTAAACGTTTTCGGGCTTTGGGCCACTGTAGCCGTCAGTTTCCCAATTGCGTCCAAAGGGGACGTTCTCATCTAGAATTATATGAAGTCAAACCTACCAAGTTACAATGAAATCCCTTCATAAATATGACCTGCAGGCTGAACTAAAGGTTTTGGGCTTTGGGCTCAGGCAGCCATCATGGTTTAATGATCGCAACCAAAATGGGACATTCTCACCTGGGCATCATCAGGAGTGATCCTACGAAGCTATAATGAAATCCCTTCATAAATATGACCTGTACACTGTGCTCAAGGTTTTCGGGCTTTGGGCCCCTGAAGCCGTCACAGTTGACCAATCACAACCAAAAGGGGATGTCATCATCTAGGCATTATATGGAGTCAAAGTAACAGGTTACAATGAAATCCTTCCATAAATAAGACCTATAGACTATGCTAAAAGGTTTTGGGTTTTTGGGCTCGGGCAGCCATCAGGGCTGAATGATCACGACCAAAAGGGGACGTTCTCATCTAGACATTATTTGGAGTCACCCTACCAAGGTGCAATGAAATCCCTACATAAATATCACCTGTACACTGTGCTCAAGGTTTTCGGGCTTCAGGCCCCTGTAGCCATCACAGTTGTCTAATGGTGTCCAAAAGGGGCTGATCGCATCTAGACAGAAGTCAACCTACGAAGTTACTATGAAATCCCTTCATAAATATGACCTGCAGACTGAACTAAAGGTTTTCGGGCTTTGGGCTCGGGCAGCTATCATGGTTGAATGATTGGAACCAAAAGGGGACATTCTCATCTGGGCATTATCTGGAGTGATCCTACGAAGTTACAGTGAAATCCCTTCATAAATATGACCTATAGACTGTGCTCAAGATTTTCGGGTTTCAGGCACCTGAAGCCATCACAGTTGACCAATCATGACCAAAAGGGGATGTCATCATCTAGGCATTATATGGAGTCAACCTAACAAGTTACAATGAAATCCTTCCATAAATACGACCTATAGACTATGCTAAAGGTCTTTGGGCTCGGGCAGCCATAAAGGCTGAATGATCACAACCAAAAGGGGATGTTCTCATCTAGACATTATTTGGAGTCATCCTACCAAGTTACAATGAAATCCCTTCATAATTATGACCTGTGGACTGTTCTAAAGGTTTCTGGGCTTTGGGCCCCTGTAGCCATCACAGTTGTCCAATTGTGTCCAAAAGGAGACGTTCTCATCTAGACATTATATGAAGTCAAATGTACCAGGTTACAATGAAATCCCTTCATAAATATGACCTGTAGACTGTCAAGGTTTTCAGGCTTCGGGCTCGGGCAGCCATCGTGGTTGAATGATCGCAACCAAAGGGGACAATCTCATCTGAGCATCATCTGGAGTGATCCTACGAAGTTACAATGAAATCCCTTCACAAATTCCACCTGTAGACTGTGCTTAAGGTTTTCGAGCTTAGGGCACCTGTAGCCATCACAGTCGACCAATCATGACCAAAAGGGGATGTCATCATCTAGGCATTATATGGGGTCAACCTAACAGGTTACAATGAAATCCTTCCATAAATATGACCTTTTGCCTATGCTAAAGGTTTTTGGGCTCGGGCACCCACCAAGGCTGAATGATCACGATCAAAATGGGACGTTCTCATCTAGACATCATTTGGAGTCATCCAACCAAATTACAATGAAATCACTTCATGAATATGACCTGTAGACTGTGCTCAAGGTTTTCGGGCTTTGGGCCCCTGTAGCCGTCACAAATGCCCAATCACATCCAAAAGGGGACTTTCTCATCTAGACATTATATGAAGTCAACCCACCAAGTTACAATGAAATTCCTCAATAAATATGACCTGTAAACGGTGCTAAAGGTTTTCGGGTTTTGGGCTAGGCAGTCGTCACGGTTGGCAGATCATGCCCAAATGGGGAAATTCTCATCTAGACATCATAAGGAGTCATCCTACCAAGTTACAATGAAATCCCTCCATATTAAACATGACCTGCAGACTGTGCTAAAAGTTTTGGGGTTTTGGGCTTGGGCAGCCATCACGGTTGACAGATCATGCCCAAAAGGGGATGTTCTCATCTAGGCATTATACAGAGGCATCCTACCAACTTAAAATGAAATCCCTTCATAAATACGACCTGTAGACTATGCTAAAGGTACAGTCCCATATAGGCCCCGGATCACCCCGGACCAGTCCGGGATGATCCGGGGCCTGATCGTTGACGCCGTAGTGGTCCTGGATAGTTCGGGGTCGTCCTTGGCCATCCGGGGTGGTCCTTGGGTATCTGGCATGTCGTCCCAGATATTTTTGACTGTCAAAAACCTCCGGGACGATCTGGGACGAAGATTTAATCCGGGGTGGTCCTTGACCATCCTGAACTCCGCCGTGTTGGCAACGGGGTCGTCCTGGACGATCCGTAACTTGAACGGGATGAGCCGGCGTGAACCGTATCGAAACGAGGTAGTCCGGGACAATAAATGACATGCAGGATCATGCCGGATCATCCCGTTCAAGTTACGGACCGTCCAGGACAACCCCGTTGCCAACACGGAGTCCGGGGTGATCCGGGATGGTCCGGGGTGATCCGGGTCCTTCCGTAGTGATCCCTATTCATCCCTAACTCTGCCAGGTCGATCTGTGTCTTCTTCTGGATGGTCCTGGACTGTACGGGGTGGTCCGTATCGACACCGGCTTGTTGGGTTTTTATAACGCATTGTGGGCAACAATACGCATCCGGGGCGGAAAAGTATCGCCGGATCATCCCGGACCACAGTTACGACAATCCGGGATAATCCTGGGCTATAGATCCAGGACTAGCCTATATGGGACTGTAGCTTAATGGTTTTCGGGTTTTGGGCTCGGGCAGCCATAATGGTTGAACGATCGCAACCAAAAGGGGACGTTCTCATCTAGCCATGACCCCAAACCTGCATATGAAATTTTGTGACGATCAGACAAGAACTGCGGGCTGTAGCCTGTGCTAAAGGAAATCGTGAACAGACTCACAGACTAACAGACTTCCCCACGCGTGATGGCAATAGCTTATCTTGACTTTGTCAAGTTAAGCTAAAAATCAACAAAAATCAACAGGAAATATCAACAAAATGTCAATGATAACAAATGAGGTCAAAAACGCAGGTGGTCAATTTGTTTTCACCTGGAAACATGTTACATTCGTAACTTACATTTCCATTTAGAATTGTGTTTATTAAAAAAAATATTTGAACTGTGTTTTGTATTACTCATGTTAGATAAGGTGCCCTCGGTATTCATAACTCCCACTGTGAAAAAAACAAACGATATAATCCTGTTGGGTTCAAAATGAAGACAAAATACTCCACTGGACATGTTCTGAATCTTTTTGTATATAAGTAAGGGGAGGTAACTTAATTCTTGTGATATCTCACAACAGATTTTTTTCAGTTTTCAACAAACTTTCAATTGTATTTTTTTTACACAAAACGGATAAATTTGGTATGAACCATAACAATAGTATATATAATAGGTCAGCTGAAGTTAATTATACTTGAGAGATTATGTTATTTAATTTATATTTCGAGTTTATATAATTTTGATTTCACGTAACCGCAACAGTATGAGAATATATTTGGCATACAATGCATTTGATAAAAACACGTGGGCATGTTTCATAAACAAACTATATTTAAACTGACAGCCCTGGTGCACATAATGTGCCCCCATTGTTGTAAACAATATGGCTCTCCCTTGTTTTGTTTTCAAAACAGTCTTTCATGTAGCATGGATCAAACTGAATATTACAACTCGGGGGTATTAATTCAATATTTATTTTTGATCAGCTATTTTTGCTGGGATCACATCAGGTAATAATAATAATTGGGTCTTCTTCCTTGCTCTAAAAACCTTGGGACAAAACGTCCCAGTCCAGCATGGCATTATGAAAGTAACATCTTTAAAAATAGTGATGAACCGATATGGTAAACGAACCATCGGCCGATACCGATATTTTAAGTTTCGTGAAAATGCATGAATAACTTGATCAAACCCTGCAAAGTTGCAATTAGAATGTCAATGTGGGGTTGTGTTCCTGGTCAACTCGCCACCAACTCAACTCCCCCAGACAATTTATCCGATCGTTTTGTGGAGTTCATTCCTCGGTGAGAAGAACGGAATCACCCGTGTCAGATTGACTCTCTCTGCATGGAACTACATATTCTCCCAGTAAGATTAAATCCCTTATATATAAAACTCATAGCGATCCTGTGGTAACTCGTACACAGACTGACAGACACTGCCCTGACTCTAGGTAAATCCGACTTATTCCTTTCTTCTCATATCGGCCATAAGCCCAATATTCAATTTTAATATGTATGTTTACAATAGGCCTTTCCATTTTGAAAATAACGTGATTCTGTCCCGCCACGGAAGGGGGCTGGATGATTCATACACAGCATTTCATACATGGCAATTTAGGATGTTTCGTACACCAACTCGTAGAACGTTTCGAACACAAGCTAGGACGTTTCGTACATGGGGTTATGACTGCCTTGAGCCAAGTGAAGACAACAGCCTGTATGTAAAAATAATTTATATTGGATTATATTACCTGACAAAAGTAAGTTGTCTATTATTTCATATAAAAAATACTTAAAAACCCTATAAAATTTGCCTGTGTACAAAACGTGGTTTCTAGACAACTCGTACCCACGGCAACTCGTATCCAAAATTGCATGACTCGTACCCATTTTTGTCTGAACAACTTGTACCCACTATTGGACAACTCGTACCCACAGCTGGACAACTCGTACCTGATATGAGTTACAGGAGGTGGGGCGGATAGTAACATGAAAATAACAGACCAATGGACATGCTATCATTATTTTTTTTAAATCACTACTGATTTGACTTTTGGAATGTACACTTCTATAAGTTTAAGCATTGAAAACTTGCTTTCGGAAATGTTGCACGTGTTTGGATAATGATTTGCTCTGTAAGTTCCTGTCAGCACATGCTGCATTTCTGTTTTGATAATGATTTGCTTTGTATGTCTACTTTGTTGTGATAGTGAAATCTTGTTTGGTTTGTAAGTAGCCTTCAGTGTTTTTTCCCTTCTTGAAACCCAAGTTTCTCAGCCAGTCTCAATATACAGAGACTGCTTGCTCGCACTTTCAGTTCCTCCGGTCACGATCCGGGCTGCTTCAATTTGAATTTGTTCAAGTCCACAGGATTCTTCTGCACTGCAGTAACCCCACACTACGTCTGCCTATTCCAATGCTGGGCAAACGAATGAAAAATAAACTTGTTCAAGGGCTTTACAATCTACTCTAAACTTAGTCTTGTCTCGCTCTATGTGAATGTCTTAAAATATCAAAATGACAATCCCGTTGTAGTTGCATGTTTGGTGATTTTATTTTTAGGGAAAAAAATAGGCCGATGAAATCGTCAGATATGTACCCATATGCGCAACTAGTAGAAAGCTGTATGATGGAGGGCCACCTCGGATGCCAACATTATGTACACAATACAAGGTATGGGTACATATAGAAATGGATTGGAGGATTGTCTAATTTGATGGATAAAGGGTTAATATCTCCGGATCAAATTATCAGATTTACATAAAAAACTATACAGCACAGCACATCAGTAACCTGAATAAATATATAAAGTAACATGACAATCGGATTGATATTTTTTGAGTTATCTCATGCCAAAGGGATTCGAGGAATTTTCAATTTGAAGGATAAAGGAGGTTAATATCTCCGGATCAAATTATCAGATTTACACCAAAAACTATACAGCTCAGCACATCAGTAACCTGAACAATGAAAGTGTCAATGACACTGTAGCTCAACTTGTCAAGACAATGACATGTACATGTATAGTATGTGACACAGCAATTACAAATATCTAGGTAATGACCTGATAACAAAGGTACCTATAAAGTATTGTAACGGTCTGTACATAAATACTGACCGTTGCCTGTAACAAATGTATAGGTAAAGTATTGTAAAGGTGGGTGACAGTCAGATGATAAACTAGAAAAGAAATCTTTGAGTCCCAGAGTGGATCTGACTGAACCCCAAAATATTTGTTCTCATAGCACAGTGATAACAAAGGCACCCCAAAACACACTCATTCCTGTCCCAAGGTGAAAGCAAAGGTACCCAAGAAGTTTCGTGAAGATCAGTTCACAAATATGAGCTGTGTAGAAGTTGTGACAAAAAACTGATTGGACCTAATTTCGGTACAAAATGGCCACTGGCAGCCATCTTGAATTTTGGACCGCACCCAGAAACACACGTTCTCGTCCCAAGGTGATAACAAAGGTACCCAAGAATTTTTGTGAAGATCGGTTCATAAATACAGCCTCAAGCCCGAGCCGTATTGACATGTGCACTTACAGTGTATAAGTAGCACTGAATAAATCAAAGTTCATCTAATTTGCATAATTTCTGCACGAGAAAAAAACCTGTACTATATGTGATGTATTCCATGTTACTAAACATTCATACGAAAATTTATTCAAATCAGAACTTTCATACAGAAGTCTGTACAAAAGACTGATTGCACTAATTTTGGTACAAAATGGCTGCTGGTGGCCATCTTGAATTTTGGACCACACCCAAAAACACTCGTTCTCATCCCACAGTGATAACAAAGGTACCCAAGAAGTTTCATAAAGATCGGTTCATAAATACGGCCTCTAGCCTGAGCCGTATAGAAGTTGTGTACAAAAAACTGATTAGACCTAATTTCGGTACAAAATGGCCATTGGCAGCCATCTTGAATTTTGGACTGCACCCAGAAACACTCGTTCTCGTCCCAAGGTGATAACAAAGGTACCCAAGATGTTTCGTGAAGATCGGTTCATAAATACAGACTCTAGCCCGAGCCATATTGACATGTGTACTTACTGTGTGTAAGTAGCACTAAAAAAATCAAAGTTCATCTAATTTGCATAATTTCTGCACGAGAAAAAAACCTGTATTATATGTGATGTATCCCATGGTACTAAACGTTCATACAAAAAATTATTCAAATCAGCGCTTTCATATGGAAGTTCTGTGCAAAAATCTGATTGCACCAAATTTTGTACAAAATGGCTGCCATCGGCCATCTTGAATTTCGGACCGGACCCCAAAACACTCGTTCTCATCCCACGGTGATAACAAAGGTACCCAAGGAGTTTCGTAAAGATCGGTTCATAAATACGGCCTCTAGCCCGAGCCGTATTGGCATTTGCACTTACAGTGCTGAAAGTAACACCAAAAAACATCAAAATTAGTCTAATTTGCACAATTTACGCACGAGAAAAAAAACCCGTATTATATGTGATGTATCCCATGGTACTAAACATTCATACAAAAAATTATTCAAATCAGAGCTTTCATATGGAAGTTCTGTACAAAAAACAGATTTCGGCATCATCGGTACAAAATGGCGGCTGGCAGCCATCTTGAATTTCGGACCAAACCCAAAAACATTCGTTCTCGTCCCACGGTCATATCAAAGGTACCCAAGAAGTTTCGTAAAGATCGGTTCATAAATACAGCCTCTAGCCCGAGCCGTATCCAATTGTTGACGGACAGACGGACGACGGGCCATGGCATAACCTCAAATTTGGCTTCGCCAAAGTTGAGCTAACTATACAGCTCAGCAAATCAGTAACCTGAACACAAATATAAAGTAACTAGACAATCCAAGCAATATTTTTCAAGTTATCGAATGCCAAAGGGATTGGAGGAATTTTCAATTTGAAGTATAAAGGGTTAATATCTCAGGATCAAATTACTCGATTTACACCAAAAACTATACAGCTCGGCACATCAGTAACCTGAACACAAATATAAAGGAATTTGACAATCCAAGCAATATTTTTCAAGTTATCGAATGCCAAAGAAATGGATATGGATGCCGGACGGACCGACAGACAGACAGATGGACAAACGATGGACGAACAATGGATGATCACCAAGGATGCCGGCATTATGAGTACGATTGATAGTAAGGGTACACATAAAAACTGGGGGGGGGGAGGGAGGCTATAGCCTCCCACCACCCCCAACCCCATCTCTGCGGTACGTACTAACCCGGGTCTTTTCGCCCTCGCTCATGTAAGCATTGGTCTGTTATACAAGCATGCAGATTTCACGGAAATGATTGTTCTGTTTCCCTGGAGGTTCCGTCATGGCTAAATCACGGAAATGAAAAACAGGTTCCCACAATTTTTTTAGCATTCTATATTTCAGATTTTCTGAAGTGGAGGTAAAAAACAAATAACTCGTTCTGTACAAACTTTTTGGAAATCTGGTTCATTTATCTTGGTTGGAAGTGCAGAAACACCAATTCAAGCTGAACCAGTAATAAGGCAAAACTGCAAAGTTGGAACCTTTTTCACAACATTGAAATATTTATTTATTTATTTATTTATTGGTGTTTAAGGTCACTTATTTCTGCACAATGGCTAATCATGACCACGACAGTTTTACGGGTGGAGGAAGCCGGAGTACCCGGAGAGAACCACCGAGCAACAGCGAGCAACTGTCAGCTCCCCAACATACTAACTCCACACAAACAGAGTTAGCATTGGTTGAAGACAGGTGCACCATCGACGTGCAGTACGCCTTAGTACACAACGCCACCGTGCCCCCACGTGGCCAATGGGGGTGAAGTGCCACCGTGCCCCCTCACAACATTGAAATGCACATGTATTTGTTTTGAGGGGTCATTGTGTCATTCCATTCAAATATTGCATGTTCCAATTCGGGTTCTAACTGGGGTCGAACACACTCATTTCAATCTTGTGTCCTTGCCAACATTGGAGAACAATGTCTGAAACGAAAAAAACGCGAAACGGTTTCACTGAAAACTTTAAGAAAATGGACGTTTTCCAATGATTTTATTGTAGAAACAGATGATGAGGGTAAAATCATCCTTCTAAAATGCAAGATATGCTCTTCAAATTATCCCCAACTGAGAGCTGAAGCAAGGAGATGAGGTGAGTTGAACTCTTCGTGTTGACGTAATAAGGGTCATTTCGTCCCACTTAAAGTCGGTCTCTCGTTACGTACCTGGAGCAATTTGCTCCACACGACTCGCCTCCTCCTGATCATGATGGGAACACGTGAAGCATTATTATTTTTAGAACTATTTTTTCCAGACTGCCTTTTTAAGCTAGTCTACATTGTTTTATGTTGCTTTCGTTTTTCACTTGTAAGTAGTAAATAAAAATGTTTTGCACATGGTATTATTTGAATTGAATTTTTGAGAATGAGTTTGGTATAAATGACCGACAAGTGACAGACTGCACTTGACTTTATATCCATGTTGCCACTGTTGTCAGTCAAGATTAGCCATTGATTGAGAAAAAATATTTTCCCTCAAAACCAATAAATAAATAAAATAATAAATGAATAAATTAAATATAAATAGAGAATGGGTGTGCATTGCTACAACCAATCCATCTCAAGTATAATTTTTCCTCATGAGTGAAGACTTGATGAATCATACGTTACATTTAGTTAAGCCTTTAGTTAACTGACAGGGGCTAAGAGTGCTACTTTTATTGACCACAGGTTCTATCAACAGTGAATACAATCATGTTTTTCTCTCTTATATTTCATTGGATAGTGTCATGTGGCTATCAAATCAAATATACTGTAACTGAACACAGAGACTGAGAGTGTAGACAACCTATAGGATTTAGTTAAGCCCATATGATATATGGGCTTCCAGCACTCTTCAGTACCAATTAAACATAAGACCAAATGTTTTCCAATATTTATTATGTGACATCCACCCTCACTGACTCCATCCATTTTATGCCCCTAATCCCCACTCAGCCCCCCCCCCCCCCCCACACACACACACACACACATATGGTGTACAACAGATTTTCATATTTTTTGCCTCAAAACAAAACATAAAATAACCTCTCATTCAAGCTCATTCCAATATACAAAAAGTATTAATAAGTTATGATTTTGAGGCAAACATTAAGAAAACAATTATTAGTTCCCCTCCCCTCCCCTTCACACACACTCCAACATATCTTTCTTGTAGTTGAACTGTTCTCAATCTGCCACCACTTTTCCATCTTCAAGTGATTTTTAATATTTATAATTTGCAGGGATGACTGGTCCTCCTTTGAACTCCATTGTGAAGTATGTTGATGGTGTCACATATGTACACAAGGGGAATGCTGAGAAGCACATTAGAAGTGTCTCTCTCCACGAGTGGCTGAAAAACAAATATAAGCAGACTGAGAGTTGTGATAAAGAAGACAATGCAGCTGTTGCAAGTTGTAGTAGTTCTCTAAAGTCATCTGGCTTAAAAACTCAAGATATTGTTTCACTTCCAAAGTTTGTTTCTAGTGCCTCAGTAAAAAACTATATTCACCTCTTCAACACAGCTTTATCTTTGATATTAGCTGAAAAGCCCCTTACAGATTTTCCTTTTCTGATCGAACTGCAAAAGAAGAATGGTGTTCATTTTTTCTCTGGCAAAGAATGACAGAATATCATGTTCTGTTTTTGTTCACTTCCTTGCAAAAGCTATTCTCGATGATTTGAAAGCAATAATGGCATCTGCAAACTTTTTCGCTGGTGAGATGGACAGTTCAGAGGCACATAAAACCAAAGAGGAAAAAGAGCTTATGTCCAATTTTGGAGGTGTCGATGCTTTGGGTACAAAGGCTGCTTTTGTTGATGCCTTTATGGAAGTTTGTAGTCCTGAGAGATTTGAAAAACAGCTGACTGCTGGCTGTGCAGATGGGGCCAGCATAAACATGGGTAGAATATTGGGTGCCTGTACAGAACTCAAAAAAGATTCCAGACCCTGGCTTCTAATTCTTCATTGTATAAATCACAGTGTCGAGCTGGCAATGGGAGATGCCTTCAAGTGTAATGTAGCTTTCAAATGCTTGGATGACATGATGGTTGCCATTTACTACCTTTTTTGAAACAGTGGCAAAAAAAGCGGATCATCATGAGACTTACACAGAGACTCTGTTACTTGGGTTTCATTTGTTAATACTAAGGGGACCAGGTTTCAGGAACATACTTACAGGGGTGTGAGAGTGATGATTGTTAATTATTTGACTTTACTTCTGTTTGCCGAAAACATGATCGAGGGCGACAACCAAACTTGCAAGCCAGATGTTAAAGCACAGATGAAAGGTTATCATGAACAATGGTTAACATATGGTTACTTAGAAACACTAGAGCTGCATCGTAGAGTACTTAGGCTCACCACCCATATCAGTTTAACTTTTGAGAAACAAACTGCTCTTGTCACTGACATATTAGATGCACTTGAGGAATGTAAAACAGAACTGAATGCATTAACAACAGCTTCTGAGTCTGAGCTACCATTTATTATAGAAACCAGGGAACCTAATGATGCTGCATTCAGTGTTTCTGCAACAAATCTTCCAGCATCCATCCAGTTTAAAACCAGAGCACAAATGACTGAAAGACAACTCAAAGATGCGGACAGGAACATTGTAAAGATCAGAGAAAGTTTTACTCTTACCAGAGTGAAAGAGGGGGAAAAGGAGGTCCAAAACATTAAAAATAATCTTCTTCCTGCTATTGTTTCCTGTAAAAACAGTAGGTTTGACTCATTGAAAGAACCCATAGTCCAGGCTATGAGGATAGCTGACCACACATTATGGGATGTTGACGATACCAATTTTGGAAAGGACTGGGTGAGAACAATTGCTAATCATTTTAGTGTTCCACCTGAAGTGCACAAATTTAACCTTGAAATGGCATTAAAGGAGCTGAATGGGATAAAATACTTGAAAGCCACTAAACTTGAAATGTATCAGGGAAAAACATCATTCTGGGAAAGAATGTTCTCAGAGTATCACCACAAGTTCCCTCACTTTCTTCTGATCATTGAAATTTTATTTGACCATGACATTTTCAAGTTCTACTGTGGAAAGGGGCTTTTCAACAGTTAAATGTCATCAGCAAGACTCGAGACTGAGAATGACAAATGATCCACTCAACAGCCTACTTGTCATCAGAATAAATACTCCAATACTGTGCAAATCAATCCAACTTACGAAACTAAACTTGTAATGAAAGCTCTTGACATGTATTTGAGTGACCCTGATCTTAAAAACGGAGGAGATATCAACAAACTAAAACTAAACAAAGCAAGAGAGATAAATCACTGCCCACATCTGTCCAAGGAACAAGAGATCTGCCGACCTTTTTCTTCCAGTTCCCGCAGCAGTTCACATTGGGTCTGGGGCACTGCAAAACAATTTACTTACTGGTTTGGACATGGATGTGGATGCCAGCTGTTCAGAAAGCGAAAAGGAATCTGGAATGAGTTCAGAGAATGAATCAGAGTCGGAAGCTGAGACTCTGCTTGAAACTGATCACACTGATTGCTCCATGGATGAATGCTAAAATACAATTTGTTCACAGTTGTAGTTGAGAAGCTAGCTCAGCTGAAAACATTCATTTCTTGAATCAATGACCAAATAATAATAACTGACACTAATCCATTCATACTCATTTCAGAGTAGTGACATGGTAAGTTTTATCATGTCACTGCACAGCAAAGGCTACATGAACAATTTATTGTAAAAATGTTAAATACCACTCTTAACATTGTCATTTGGGTATCTGGTCAGGTCGTAGAGTCTACGACCTGACCAGATACCGATATGACAATGTTTTAGTAGTTATTCATTCTCTTTTTATTGAGATAGAATTAATTGCTACCAAACAACTAAGGGTCGGGTTGTAGAGTGGGATTTTTCAGCTTTACGCCTTACATATAATTTAACCACAAGCTCAACAGAAGGTTCTCTGTGTAATTTGTGTTGGTTTTGAAGTTAAACTCAACTGTTTTTTTTTTCAAATTGTTTTTAAATTTTATTATTTACTTGTGTGTTAAGTTTACTGTTAAAACTGCAGATATTAGATCAGGGACCCAGTTGGGGTATTTTCAGTTGGACGTCTTCAATTTTTTGAAGATTTATTGAATATATAAATGAAAGTGTCAATGACACTGTAGCTCAACTTGACAAACTTGAACTTGGTAAGTTATAAAGAAATGGCAAAATTGAAGTTCATTGGTACCAATGTCATTTTTTTTGCCAGTGGCAACATTTTTTGACAGAAACCGAAGAAAAACGGTAGCCCCCATCTAGAGGCCTCCCCAAACAAGCATGCCAGGTTTCAAAGCAATCTGATCATAAATGTGCCCTGTAGGGTGTACAAAAGGGAAATATTGCGGTCTGACTAGACTAAATTCTAAGAACGTTGGCCGTGGCAACATTTTTTGACGGAAATGGAAGAAAATCGATAGCTCCCATCTAGAGGTCACCGTAAATAAGCACACCAGGTTTCAAAGCAATCTAATCATAAATGTGCCCTGTAGGGTGAGCCAAAGGGAAATACTGTGGTCTGACTGAACTAAGTTCTAAGAATGTTGGCTGCAACAACATTTTTTGACGGAAATTGAAGAAAATCGATAGCTCCCATCTAGAGGTCACCCCAAACAAGCATGCCAGGTTTCAAAGCAATCTGATCATAAATGTACCCTGTAGGGTGTGCCAAAGGGAAATACTGAGTCTTCTGATTAAACTAAGTTCTAAGAACATTGGCCGCGGCAACATTTTTTGACGGAAATTGAAGAAAATCGATAGCTCCCATCTAGAGGTCACCCTAAATAAGCATACCAGGTTTCAAAGCAATCAAATCATAAATGTGCCCTGTAGGGTGTGCCAAAGGGAAATATTGTGGTTTGACTAAACTAAGTTCTAAGAACGTTGGCCGCAGCAACATTTTTTGACGAAAATTGAAGAAAATCGATAGCTCCCATCTATAGGTCACCCCAAACAAGCATGCCAGGTTTCAAAGCAATCCGATCATAAATGTACCCTGTATGGTGTGCCAAACAGAAATATTGAGTCTTCTGACTAAACTAAGTTCTAAGAACGTTGGCCGCGGCAACATTTTTTGACAGAAATTGAAGAAAATCGATAGCTCCCATCTAGAGGTCTCCCCAAACAAGAAAACCAGGTTTCAAAGCAATCTGCTCATAAATGTGCCCTGTAGGGTGTGCCAAAGGGAAATATTGAGGTCTGACTAAACTAAGTTCTACGAACGTTGGCCGTGGCAACATTTTTTGCCGCAAATTGAAGAAAATCGATAGCTCCCATCTAGAGGTCACCCTAAATAAGCATACCAGGTTTCAAAGCAATCAAATCATAAATGTGCCCTGGAGGGTGTGCCAAAGGGAAATATTGTGGTTTGACTAAACTAAGTTCTAAGAACGTTGGCCGCGGCAACATTTTTTGACGGAAATTGAAGAAAATCGATAGCTCCCATCTAGATGTCACCCCAAACAAGCATGATAGGTTTCAAAGCAATCCGATCATAAATGTACCCTGTAGGGTGTGCCAAACGGAAATATTGAGTCTTCTGACTAAACTAAGTTCTAAGAACGTTGGCCGCGGCAACATTTTTTGACAGAAATTGAAGAAAATCGATAGCTCCCATCTAGAGGTCTCCCCAAACAAGCATACCAGGTTTCAAAGCAATCTGCTCATAAATGTGCCCTGTAGGGTGTGCCAAAGGGAAATATTGAGGTCTGACTAAACTAAGTTCTACGAACGTTGGCCGTGGCAACATTTTTTGCCGGAAATTGAAGAAAATCGATAGCTCCCATCTAGAGGTCATCCTAAATAAGCATACCAGGTTTCAAAGCAATCAAATCATAAATGTGCCCTGTAGGGTGTGCCAAAGGGAAATATTGTGGTTTGACTAAACTAAGTTCTAAGAACATTGGCCACGGCAACATTTTTTGACGGAAATTGAAGAAAATCGATAGCTCCCATCTAGAGGTCACCCCAAACAAGCATACCAAGTTTCAAAGTAATCTGATCATAAATGCGACCTGTGAGGTGTGCCAAAGGAAATTGTACGCCGACGGACGAGAAGTGATGGCAATAGCTCAGCTTGACTTTGTCAAGTTGAGCTAAAAACAAAAACACATTCCAATGATTTGTTGTTTGATTCCTTTATTTCCTAATATGCTTTCTGAATTCTCATCTGAAATTTGAAATTGTTTCACACAAAGTCTTATTCTATATAGCAACAGTAACAGTACATTTCATATTTAAGTTCTTCTACAATCTTCAAAAGTCCCTAAGACAAATAGCCTGGAATGAAAATAATGTAAAACAGGTTTCCATGATTATTCTCACCAGAACCCCAAAACAGGTTCCGGGGGTTCCCAGACACCAAATTCACGGACCCCATTTCTGGGTTCCGTCAATTTCTGAAATCTGCATGCCTGTTATATTTGTGTTACTATCTGCCCTCCCCTTGTAAATAATATCAGAAACGAGATGTCCCATTGTGGGTACGAGTTGTCCAATCATGGGTACGAGTTGTCCAGACAAAAATGGGTATGAGTCGTCCAATTTTGGGTACGACTTGACTGGTATGAGTTGCCGTGGGTTTGAGTTGTCCTGAAACCCGAAACGTCCTTTGATATATGTACAACATGTCTTCTTTTGTATACGAAACAGTCAGTGTACGAAATGCCTGTGTACGAAATGACACTAATCCTCCATGGAACACGCACTTTGTATTGTTTTCAAAAAAGCTGCCTTGCATAATTTACTTCACTTGTCGCCCTCTAGAATTTTTTCGTAATACAGTACTTATAAATAAATCAGAAATGAAACTGGCACCAACAATAAGAACTGTGCGATTTTCAAAATGTAGTAATAAAGGAAAGCTGAATTTTAAACAACGATGTTACAACTTATGAAAGTGGGCTGAGATTTCCGTTTAATAAGAATCATACATGACCGTGTGACAAATTGAAATTGTGTCTAAGCTTTAAATTATTAATAGAATATTAAAATGCACAGAATTCTGGAATCAATAGTATTGACACATTCCCTATCGGCAGTGGGTGCCCTTTTCTGCCGATGCCGATGATTTACCGATTACCCCATTATCGGCCGATGCCGATGGGCGATAATAGGTTCATCACTATTTAAAAACAGACTATAATACACTCGTTTTCGAAATGTATGTATGTTCTGAGAGACAATTTTTTTTATTACTGCCTGAACGTAGGAATTGTCAGATAGAAAGGATTCAAAGATTGGAGTCTTCTTTGGGATCAGTATTATTGTTACAGGAAGTTTATGTCATTCACTTTCCCTGCATGCAAAATATGACTACCCGAAGCCAGGTTGCAGGCAAATGCTTCATTGTAAGGGCGCGGGGTGGTGGCTCAGTGGTAGACTGTTGGACTGCTATGCTAGAGGTCCCAAGTTCGATCTCCGTCCGGGAGGACCTGCATTGTGTCATTGAGCGGAGCTTGAACAGAGTTAGAATGTTGAGGAGCTGACAGTTGCTCGTCGGTGCTCGGTGGTTCCCTTCAGGTACTCCAGCTTCCTCCACCTGTAAAACTGTCACGATTAGCCATTGTTCATAACTATGTGACCTTTAACACTTGACTGATGTATTACTTATAATATCAGACTGACTGGCAAGGCTGCGTACATCTGGCGACATCAAAGAGAATTACTTCAAACTCGAGTGGGTTAGTGACCCAAATTCCCACTGCAAGCATGTACAATGACAACAATCCCACCCGGTAGTGACGGCTCTCGCATACTATGATCACACCCAATAGTAAAAGGTATTAACGTGTTGAGTGCCAGAAGCTACTGACAGGGCTTTCAGAACAATGAGGGTACCAGAGCAAAAGCAAACATTTGCCTTGTCATATTTCATATTCAGTCAAATGCAAATAATATTTTGTTTATATAAATTTGTTCTATTATAAATCAAGGGAGACTGCCTGTGGTCACTCTCAAATAATTTGTAATAAAACAAATTTTGAATAAATTCAGTCCACCAATACTAATGTTGCCAAAACTCCTGCAAAACAATATTTAGGCCTGGTTTGTGTTGAGAATAAGTTGACCGTGTCCTCCATTTGTGAAATCGATTTGCTGAATAAAACTGCTCATGTCCGTGACTCGTGAGACCTGAAAAGCTAAAATGGCTGACAATATGTGATCGATATATTTCACCACACACAACAGATTATAACTTTGCAGGCAGTTTATTTATTTATTGGTGTTTAAGGTCACATATTTCTGCATAATGCGTAATCATGACCATGACAGTTTTACGGGTGTAGAGAACCACCAAACAACTGTCAGCTACCCAACATACTAACTTACCACAAGCAGGGTTATCATTGGTTGAAGACAAGTACACCATCGACATGCGGTATGCCTTAGTACACAATGCCACCCTGCCCCCACATGCAGCCCTTGCAATTCAGAAAATTTGCCTCGACAAAGAAATGCCGAGGCAACGGCAGTTTGCGTCGGCTAAAAAACACTTTGCGTCGGCACTTTTTTTAAAATGATTGTTAACAAAATGAAAGTGTCAATGACACTGTAGCTCAACTTGTTAAGACATGTACATGTATAGTATGTGACACTGCAATGACAAACATCTAGGTAATGACCTGATAACAAAGGTACATATGAAGTATTGTAACGGTCTGTACATAAATACTGACCATAGCCTGTGTAACAAATGTATAGGTAAAGTATTGTAAAGGTGGGTGACAGTCAAATGCTAAACTAGAAAAAAAATCTTTTGAGTCCCAGAGTGGGTCTGACTGAACCCCCAAAATATTTGTTCTCATATTTATTATTTATTTATTTATTTATTGGTGTTTAAGGTCACATACTTCTGTACAATGGCTAATCATGACCACAACATGGAGATAAAGCAGGCCTGGCCGTTTGAGGGGAGCTATTGCTCCGGCTCTCCTTGGCTCTCCTAAAGGCAAATTGAGGAGAGCCATAATTGCTCTCCTTAAACTGTAATGGCTCTCCTCAATTTTCATGTTAATAACCTTGTATAATGGATATTAGTGTAGAATAGCTCCCCTGAAACAGATTTAGGAGGGCCATAGTGGCTCCCCTGGATTTTTCAAAAGGCCAGGCCTGATAAAGTCAAGGTCAGTCAATCGTTTATACCCCATGTTGCCTATTTTAGAGGACTTGCACCCCAAGCATTAGTGACTGGGTACTATTTTACCAGTGAAACAGAGCTTGTTTACCACAGTAAACAAGCACTGCTTCACTTCCCAGTGTTCCTACGGGGGATTTGTTCTCATAGCAGTGATAACAAAGGCACCCCAAAAAACACACTCGTTCCTGTCCCAAGGTGAAAACAAAGGGACTCAAGAGGTTTCGTGAAGATCAGTTCACAAATACGAAGTTGTGTACAAAAAAACTTATTAGACCTAATTTCAGTACAACATGGCCACAGGCAGCCATCTTGAATTTTAGAACGCACCCAGAAACACTCGTTCTCGTCCCAAGGTGATAACAAAGGTACCCAAGACGTTTCGTGAAGATCGGTTCATAAATACAGACTCTAGCCCGAGCCGTATTGGCATGTGTACCTACAGTGTGTAAGTAGCACTGAAAAAATCAAAGTTCATCTAATTTGCATAATTTCTGCATGAGAAAAAAACCTGTATTATATGTGATGTATCCCAGGGTACTAAACATTCACTCAAAAAATTATTCAAATCAGTGCTTTCATATGGAAGTTCTGTGCAAAAATCTGATTGTACCTAATTTTGTACAAAATGGCTGCCATCAGCCAACATGAATTTCGGACCCAAAAACACGCGTTCTCGTCCCACGGTGATACCAAAGGTACCCAAGAAGTTTCGTAAAGATCGGTTCATAAATACGGCCTCTAGCCCGAGCCGTATTGGCATTTGCACTTTTAGTGCTGAAAGTAACACCAAAAACATCCAAGTTAGTCTAATTTGCATAATTTACACACAAGAAAAAAACCTGTATTATATGTGATGTATCCCATGGTACTAAACATTCATACAAACAATTATTCAAATCAGAGCTTTCATATGGAAGTTCTGTACAAAAAACAGATTTCTGCATCGTCGGTACAAAATGGTGGCTGGCAGTCATCTTGAATTTTCGACCGCACCCAAAAACACTTGTTCTCGTCCCATGGTCATAACAAAGGTACCCAAGAAGTTTCGTAAAGATCGGTTCATAAATGCGACCTCTAGCCCGAGCCGTATCCAACTGTTGACGTACAGACAGACGGACGACGGCCCATGACAAAAGCTCAAATTTGGCTTCGCCAAAGTTGACCTAAAAATGAAAGTGTCAATGACACTGTAGCTTGTGTGTTGTGTTTGATGAAAAGGATAATGTTCAATGTTTATGAAAGGATTATGAAATAAGACAAGAATTGTGATAATTGGGAATATGTTCATTCTGTTCCCTGTATGCTGTTTTTGATAAAAATAATATGAGGTGTACACTGTACTAAAGAGCTGAGGGGTGGGTTAATATGACCTCACATTTAATGTATGTGGCTCTCACAGTTAACGTATATCAACGAAAGTTACCAAGTTACAGTGAAATTATTCCAAAACGAGTCATCCTATCAAGTTACATTGAAATCCCTTCATAAATATGGCCTGTAGACTGTGCTAAAGGTTTTCGGGCTTCGGGCCCCTGTAGCCATCAAGTTTCCCAATTGCGTCCAAAGGGGATGTTCTCATCTAGACATTATATGAAGTCAACCTACCAAGTTACAATGAAATCCCTTCATAAATATGACCTGTAGACTGTGCTAAAGGTTTTTGGGCTTTGGGCTTGGGCAGCCATCACATGGTTGAATGATCGCAACCAAAAGGAGACATTCTCATCTGGGCATCATCTGGAGTGATCCTACGAAGTTACAATGAAATCCCTTCATAAATATGACCTGTAGAGAGGGTTCCCCCAGGTTAAAATCTTTGAAATTCAAGGCCATTCCAGGCCATTTCTCTGCAATTTTCGTGGATTTTCAAGACCCCCATTTATGAAATTCAAGGCTTTTCAAGGCTGAGGCTGGCAAAGTACCCTAAATTATCAGATAACGACTAGAAACTTTCTCTTATATTTCCCTTTGTTGGTAACTCTAACACTTGACATCATTTCTTGGAAAGTTAAAAAATTTATAGTAATTTATATATTTTTTATACTTACCAATGACCCAGACATAGCTGGTGCTAACTCTTAAAATATAGGGCCAAACACAAATTTTGCCCCCCAATCCCCAAAATTTGCATCTAAAACTAAAGAAAACATGTCCTGAAAGGCCCTCCACACTTCGCCCCTACTGCGCATGCGCAGTGTCAAGGACGTTCCGAAATTGGCGCCATTTATCATTCTAATAACCAGTGCCTGGTAAGCGCTATGTACTCAGCGGGGAGGCAAGAGTTCCCAACTCCTGGGAGGGCCATCCCCGTCTGGGTCATTGGTAAGTATAAAAAATATATAAATTACTATAAATTTTTTAACATTTTTATACTGTACCAATGACCCAGACATAGCTGAATAGTAAAAAGGCTGGAGGGCCAAGGACATAGAGCAAAATGGAATACGCTCAATAAAATAAAATAGAGTCATCCCCTGTAGGGAAAAGAAGTAATAGGCCTTACATGTATCTTTCTTATTTATGATAAATTAGAAAGATACAACACCTTCCAAAAATTGAGCTTCATACATCCATGTACTCTATTAATATCCAATAATCCTTATACTAATAATTTTTAAAGTAAGCCAATAATAAAGTAAGTCTAGAGAATAGAGACTCTTATACTCCTAAAAGTGTGTGAGAATTGCATAATCATGTCCGTTGACATATGCAATATTCAAAAGCTATACTTTAAAAACTAAGACTTGAATGAATTTTATAAACTTAAACTTCTCACTAAACAACCATCCCAATAACAGCTCAGAATTACTAACTCCGGAGGAGGTATCCCCTTGTTTTCATAGTAAAAAACAGGTGACCCAAGGGAACACCCTCCCCCCCCCCCCTTTTTCTTGCCCTGGGTCAAATAGCCCAGAGCGAAGAGGGCAGCCGAACGGAGACACTGCCGAAACAGACAGCCTACCTAGCTATAGTAGCAACTGTTAAGTGAATGACATTCTGAGCAGTAGAGAATAGACCTAACAATAGAGGCCTCCAGAAATGGACTCGATATTTCTGAGATAAAATTCATGAATGGATGGCTGAGCGCAATGAGCAGCCTTCAAAAATCTATAATAGCAACACTATTAATGTAAGCCCAAGAAGTAGAACTCTTACTTCATGAGCCGAAATCTTAAGCACAACTGCTAAGCCAATGATATACCATAAGCAGTACGCTAGTTAATAGAATCCATTAACAATAAAATGGAGCGTAACGTCCTTCTACTAGACATCAAAGACAGAAGAAGCTTACGCCCTTGTAATAAACAGATATCTGTTTATAAATACATAAACTGTACCCGGAAAGAGTAAAGGCCTATGCCCATACGAAGACGGAAGGACCTTAAAATAATAGGTTCCGGATAATAGGAGCCTAACTCTTATGCAACAATCGAACCTAAATAGTAACGGAAGTATTGATTCCGAAACTATGAAAGTGAAAATCATCCATCGATAGTGCATGAAAGTCACTGACTCTACAGTAAAAGAGAAACCAACAGAATTACTGTCTAAAAGGTCAGAATTTGAAAACTACTGTTTCCAGAGGCTCAAATGATTACTTAGCTAAATAAGAACCGAAGTTAAAATCCGTATAGGAATTTAATCTAAAGATTCTAAGTCTATTTATCAAAAAGTTACTAACTGACTTAGATAAAGAGACAAAAGACTCAAATGTAAACTATCGTAGAGTGCATAGGTATGAGGTAACATAAACCTATAACCTAAATAACAACAGGCTGCAGTAGATCTTGTGAAACAAGTATACTAAAAAATAGCAATGAGTAGTATGGAGGGATCAACCATATGAACATAATGATCCCTACACCACGACGGAAGAGCCTCCACTTTAGTCGCATAGAATAGCGAAGAAGAGGATCTCCTATAGTAAGAAATCGCGTCCAAAGCTCGTCCAGAACAGTGCTTACAATGCAATACGGACCACACAACGGAATACATGAAGGTTGCGACCTTGCTGGTTGTGATAAAAATGACACGATTTACCCAGTGAAAAAAGATCCTCACATAGAGGAAGATTTCACGTTAAGATCCACAGGAGACAAGAGAGTAAATTACTCATGATCTCTGTGAAGATAGAGATGCTATCAACAGAAATGTATTGTGGTTGTTTATCTTAGCAATACCTGCTAAAACAACAGCGCCGGAGGATACGCGTATCCTATCATTCCGTCCTATAGATCAATAGAGCGTTAACAGTATTAGCTCAGAGATCTGGACAAGCCAACACATACGTCTGCAATTGATTAGCAAGCTGTGTCATAAATAAAACATCATTGGGCGCTCCCATAGATAGCAAATCTGATTAAATACTTGTTTGTTGAGAGTCCATTCTGACAGCAACAAGCGACCCGTAAGAGAACGGGAGTGCGATAAAACAATCAGACGACCCAGAATATGACGGACCAAAACTGAACTTGGTGTAGTATAACCAACAGACGGATTCTTTCCATTAAATTGAATAACGGAAACGAAAGAGTGCCTCCCTGGTTCCGGAGATACGCCACTACTGTCGAATTAAAGGACAGGAATTTGGGCATGCGTTTCTGAATAATGTTCATGCAATGACATAAAGCAAGCCTAAAAAACATTATTCCGCGGAAGTTAAACTGATAGTTAAAAGACTGCGGAACCCAAAGACCCTGGCACTTCGAATCCGTAGGGATCAGTATATATCCCAATCTGTTTGACTGGCAACCGTCATAACAGTCACACTCGAGTCCGGCAACTGCGGCGGCACTCTCTGAGTCAACCACCGAATGTTTGCCCCAGTCTGAATCTCTTGTAACACTAGATAGACAAGAGAATGTATAAATCAAGCAATTCATGGATTGCCGGAAAGTTGCCGTCGAAGAGAAGTTCCTCCGAGAACGAAGCGACTCTGAGAGAGTTCTTAACCTACTATCCACGCGTGGATGTAGCTAGGGCTGCATCACGTCTAACCAACTCCAATCAGCCACTGAAGGGCGGAGTTATACGTGAACAAACTACTGCCCTCAAAAGAAATTACATTGAGAATAATATCCCGTAAATCTTTTCTTGAAGACGTAATGATAACGCCTCAGTAAGGCGGATTACGTATAATAAAGCGTCTAAGTTAAGTCTACTATACATAATGTCGTTCCCAACATTGAAATTGGAAAAGACATAAACGGCGAAAAGAATATATGCAGTCTTTAATCACACCGTCTAGACGCATATGAACTCTCGGTATGCCCTGCTCTGCCAAAATAAACTATATGTAAAAAAGATAAAATGGCAGAAATGAGCCACGCGGACAAGAAACTAAACTATCATGCTTAGTAGCAGGCTTGTATATATATATAAATATATAGCGTCGAAAAATAAAACACATGTTGTAATGACAATATTGGACTGCGTCGGTAAGTCAGGGACAAAGTCCCTGTACCGATCGAAAAATCCGAGTCCAATGACGCTATAAGTCTCTTATCCAAGATCGCAGCAATGAAGTCCGAAAAATAATCACTGGAAGAAATGCCAGAAGATATGAAAGGCATCTTCCGATACTACTAAAGGGAAAACTCGAAATCTTTCGAATTCCTTTCGCCATCCTGTCGGACCCTATAAAGCGTTCGGTCGTCCGTAGCTTGATGCAACCACGGACCGCACCGACCCAGCGCCGTCGGATAATTCCTGATTCGACCGAGAAACCGTCAATTGCTGGGATGCTGCGAAACAACTGTGCTAACTCGGATAGCACGTCCGTCACTGAGGCCTGAGGAGCAGCGGTCTTACGATGCATTGCCGCAGGAAGCTCCGAGATCGTTACCCCGTGCATACTTCCAATATGCGAGCGAACGGAGTGTATAGGCCTCGTGTCCCTTGGCTACCGGATGGCACGACCTATTCGCTGTGGAATCACTGAATGCCGAAACTGATCGGATACTCGAGGTCACGTAGCCAATGTGCGGTCGTGTGCCCTGCTGTGAGGATGAGGAAGCATTAAAGACAGTCTCTCGGACTGTCAATATAACGGAGCGTCCCGAGCAACGGACATATGCTCCGAATGTAAAATATCTGAACCACAACATGCGGTCCCCTATGTTGTTGGCTTCCTCCGATCTGTCCTCAATCTGCCGTCACTGGGTGAGTACTAAAGTAATTAAAGTGCTCGCATCACCCAAATCTCCTTCCTAGACCGCAACGGACGAACCCGGCAGCCGAACCATTCGATGAATGTACGCTACACCGGGTGAGCTAGCGAATGTCACTCCGTAAGCGATAGACATATTCCATGAGCACTTATTGCCGCTAACTCTTCATTAACTATGACGACAGAGGCACACTTTTGAAAGACATCTCCATAACTCTTCGAACAAGAAACCAGAAATGCTTGGATAGCAAGCATAAAATAATAATATATATAGCGTCGTTCAATAATTCGAAAGTTTGTGTGACATTATTGGACTATGTCGGAACTGAGGGACGATGTCCCTGAACCGAACCAAAAATTTCTAAGTCCACCGACGCTATCAGTTTCTTATCCGGCATCGCAGCATATGTTGTTCCGAAAGGGAAAGCTTGAAATCCACCGAATCCCTTTCGGTATCCCATCGGACCGGATGAAACTTTCGGACGTCCGTACCCGCTTCCGCGGAGCGTCCCGACCCAGCATCGTCGGATAAAATATATGCGACAGATTCAGTTGATGCTGGGATGCTGCGATAAACTGTGCTATTAAGGAAAGCACGTCCGTTCCCGAGGCCTGTGCAGTAGCGGACTTACGATGCATTGCCGCTGGAAGCTCCGTGTACGTTGACTCCCGCACACTTCCTATGCGAACGTCCGGAGTCTGCAGGCCTCGAGTCCCCGGCTACCGACCCAGCGCTGTCGGATAATTCTCGATCCGACACCGTTTCTGTCGGCTGCTGGGATGCTGCGATAAGCTGTGCTATGTGCACAAGAATGTCCGGTGTCGAGACCTGCGGAGGCGCAGTCTATCGCTGCTTCGCCGAGGGCAGCTCCGCATCAGATGGCTCCCGCATACTTTCCTATGCGAACGTCCGGAGTCCATCGGTCTCGAATCCCTGGCTGCCGGATGGTGTGACCTGGTCGCCGAAGAATCCTTGATCGGCGAAGCTGGTAATATATCGGCGGCCACGCAGCCAAGGTGTGCGCTGACGAGAAGAGGAAGCCTTAGCAGTCTCAGCGGACTGCCTATACAACGGAGCGTCCCGAGCGACGGACGTATGCTCCGCTAACTACACATTTGTACCACAACATCTGGGGCCAGATGTTGTTGAACGAGAGAGGGGCCTCTCTCGCTTGCCGTCCGGATGGACCGGAACGAGCTATAAACCGGACTAAAAGGCTTCCTCCGTTCTCCCTCCGATCCGCCGTCACTGGGTGTGCATTAAGTTAATTTTATAGTGCTCGCATCACCCCAAAATTCCTTCTAGACCGCAACGGACGAACCCAGCTGCCGAACCATTCGGTGAATGGACGCTACACCGGGCGAGCTAGCGGACGTCAAAGGCCGTCGAACCTACTAGGGTCCTCTTAGGCAATTGGCGTATTACATGAGCACTTTTCCGCTAGCCCTTCATTAATTGTGACGACGGAGGCACACTGTTGGAAGACATCACAGATACATCACCCTAATCTTGATCGTCTGAAATAGAAATTGATAAAGTAGAGTGACCCTGCGGGGAAAGGACCGGAGTGTCCAAATCCCCAACAACATACCGTGACATACGCTTCCCATATTGTCATCGAAATCATACGATACAGAACAGGAGTTAATGCGAGTACACTGACCACATATAGAATGATAATAAGGTCAGAGGAAGACTTCCTCTTAAAGCAATTGATCAATATCCTTTCAATGTGAAAAGAAAACAAGTCCTGGTACTCGCACTAACCCCTGGCAATCAAAATACATAATAATAATATGATCCATTAATATAGAAAAAATAATTGAAATCAAAATATTTTGAAAAAATATTTTTTCAGAACAGCCCAAGTTTCTGAAAAGTAACGTTGAGCCCCAATGGATCCCAAGCCTAAGTGTGGACAAAAATTTTAAAAATATTTTAAACAATTTATTCAACACTTACGAACCATAATAATGTATCTAGTTATGATTAAAATAACATAAAGATATTATTATTTAGAAATCCCCCCCTCACACAGAGGGCTGATGTAAATGTAAACAATGAGTGTAAAAACACTAAAATAAGACTCCAGGCACCCAGGCCCGAAATCAGTTACCAAAAATACACCATCTGATGCAAAACAGAGACTTCCAGGGAAGAAACTGCAGAACATCAGATGGTAGATGCAGAACACAACGCCTAACCACCCGTAGGTGAAGACGTAAACATGGGGAAAGAACAGAATTCATTCTGTTATACAGCTAAAACTCCCAAGAAATTTTAGTAATAATAATTACAGAAACTATGCCAAAAGCATGGGAGAATAGCAAGGGGGAACTTAAAGGACAGGGAGAGAGGAAAAACACTTGAAAAAACAGTGTAACTAAATAATCAGAATGACAACAAAATGGCTGCTGCCTTGAAAATAGGTAACTTAACATAATTTCATTAAAAAATTTTAAGTTACAGCCCTGATAATATTCTGTCACACATTCTTTTCCTCTCCTCCTTTTCTATCCTCCTTAGAATCACCATTTCACTAATATTTATGTGTCTGGCATCATTTAAACTGAGATTTAAAAGCACAAAGATCAGTCAGATGTTAACTGATGAAGGGCCAAACTTAGAATGATAAATGGCGCCAATTTCGGAACGTCCTTGACACTGCGCATGCGCAGTAGGGGCGAAGTGTGGAGGGCCTTTCAGGACATGTTTTCTTTAGTTTTAGATGCAAATTTTGGGGATTGGGGGGCAAAATTTGTGTTTGGCCCTATATTTTAAGAGTTAGCACCAGCTATGTCTGGGTCATTGGTACAGTATAAAAATACTCTTTCTGAAAGCTATCCAAGCAATGATATCACTGATTAGAATTAGTGAGCCTGAGAAAGACAGTTTCTTGTTTTTATCCTACAACTGCAGTGTAATTACCAGGTGGCACAATAGCTATGTCTCTTGTACATGTACCGCTATTCTAACTGAATACTTACTGAATGCAAATGAATTGATGTCATCCTTTCTCCAAATGAGTAAACTACATGTTACATGTAAATGACGCATTTCGTAACCCACAATGTCTCCGGAAATGTCATTCGAAAAGCAAAATGTAATTCCATTGTGGGGAAGTGTACCTTCCAACAAGCTTGGATTAAATCAACTGCATACTATAACTGGTTACTGCCTGTTCCAGTTGAACGGTATTCAGCTAAATGCAGTAAGTGTCGAAAAGTTTTTAATGTTTCATACATGGGCGAATCATCCTTAAAATCGCACATGTTAACATTTGAGGTGAATAAGACAATAACACTTTCATTTGAAAATCCAAACTCGGAATCCACCGTGATGGCGACTGCCCGTGCCAGGACTTTAAGATGACATTGTGGCAAATTCATCAGACATACATGCTTCGGAAATACTCAAATAGTTCAACTGAACAATCATCCATTTGTATTATTTCAATATGATTAAATTATCCACGCACGTGCGCTCAGCATTCGAACAGGCAGAATTTACAATAAATCTTCCCATTGGCTTAAATATACACCATTGTGCTCGCCCACATCAATAGCAACCATTCACAATGCTTGATTCAAAAGATTTCAGTGTCACATCACTGTAAAGTTCTATCAATAATGCATGCATTGGCACTGCCGTAAATACTCCAAAATATGACCGGATTAATAAACCACACAGTTACATTTGCTGTAAATGCCGTAAAATATGTTCGGATTAAATTACGCATCACAAAATTCTCAGATTTTCCAGGCTTTTCAAGGCTCCCATTGAAAATTCAAGGCTTTCAAGGCCTTGAATGACCTTTTGACGAATTCCAGGCTTTTCCAGGTTTTCAAGGCCCCGCGGGAACCCTGGTAGACCGTGCTCAAAGTTTTCGGGATTCAGACCCCTGAAGCCGTCACAGTTGACCAATCACGACCAAAAGGGGATGTCATCATATTTGCATTATATGGAGTCAAACTTAAGGGTTACAATTAAATCCTTCCATAAATATGACCTAGAGACAATGCTAAAGGTTTTGGTGTTTTGGGCTCGGGCAGCCATCAAGGCTGAATGATCGTGACCAAAAGGGGACGTTCTCATCTAGACATTATTTGGAGTCATCCTACAAGGTACAATGAAATCCCTTCATAAATATCACCTGTAGACTGTGCTAAAGGTTTTCGGGCTTCAGGCCCCTGTAGCCGTCACAGTTGCCTAATGGTGTCCAAAAGGGGCTGTTCTCATCTAGACATTACATGAAGTCAACCTACCAAGTTACAATGAAATCCCTTCATAAATATGAACTGAAGATTGTGCTAAAGGTTTTCGGGCTTTGGGCTCGGGCAGCCATCATGGTTGAATGATCGCAACCAAAAGGGGACATTCTCATCTGGAGTGATCCTATGAAGTTACAATGAAATCCCTTCATAAATATGACTTGTAGACTGTGCTCAAAGTTTTCGGGATTCAGGGCCCTGAAGCCGTCACAGTTGACCAATCACGACCAAAAGGGGATGTCATCATATAGGCATTATATGGAGTCAAAGTAACAGGTGCTCTATGTTGTATATAAAATAAGAAAAGTCAAATTTAGAGCTTTCAGACCGACTCAGTCTGTGGTGATGGGGATTATTTATCAATTTCGTATTCACCCCAAACGGAGAAGAGACTACTTGCCGAGAACAAGATTGTGGCTGTTAATTAACACCGAGAAGAGACTACTCCTCGAGAACAGGATTGTGACTGTTAATTAACACTGAGTGCGTGTGGTTTCATTTGCTCTCGGTTCAAAATTAATAAATAATTCCCATCACATAGACTTTAAATTTGTTTTTTTAAATATAGAAACACAATTCCCATCACCATTTACCAGGGCTTTGGACCTGCAAGTCAATAGCAGTTACATAACATGCGGCCAGATTAAAAGTTCTGTCAATTCCTATTATTGAGCCACTTTGAATTGTGGATTTCAAAAGATGAATTTGGTCCTCGGTGTGACATATTACTGAAGGCGTTTTTTTTTTCGGGTTAAGACTTATTCAAAGCCAACTCAACGCAGGTGCAAACTCTCAGTTCCATGGAATGAGACACATCTCCAAACAAAGCAAGCGATATGGCATTAAATAGACAGCTTCCTTTCCCAGTCATCGAAATTTAACAGAGTCTTTCCACTGAGGACCGAGAAGCTGGCGGGCAAATTTATCCTGGTAATGTCTCCTCATAGGATGGTAGTAATGTATGTCAGTGACCTTTATTGTTGGACTTTCATTGCGCAAGAAGATTTTCTCCCTCCTTGCAGCATCAAAAACTGACCCATTGTTGGCCACTGCTGTGAGCCTCAAGTGAGAATCTTCCCAGTCAAAAGAACGAGACTTGTACAAGCAACTCAGACAAATGAGACTCAGGGAACACTTAACTTTCAGTTTCTCATACTCCAAGTGATACCAACAATCACAAATATCACAAGCTATGCTTCTGATTTTGTGGCACTGTTCACCACAAACTCCACATGGATACAGTGGTACTCGCCTTATACACTAACAATAAACTTTTATTTTCATTTTGAAATATTATTTTGTTTTGTTCTCGGCAAGTAGTCTCTCGAGTAGATACATGTTATATATAGTTATCAGCTATTTGACTATGATATTGGAGGTGTGTAGACAAAATGCCAATGGACAAAATAGAGCCAGCCATTAGGGTGCAAGTGAAATAAGGTGAGGACAAGCTCTCGGCACTACTCACATTTAGAGCTTCAAGCTGGATGTTTATTTTAATTTTTTTGAAGTGGCTACACTCCCGATAGTTGCTGGGGTGTTGTCCCGCAATTGGGGCTTTCCAGAGTTGTGGCATTGCATGCCAAGTCATCAAATTTCTGACACTTGTGACACTGAACGGGTTGCGAAAGTACACAATATTCCTCCGTTTTGTGTTTTTTGCCATTGATGTATACCCCTTTGCTTATTAAATTTCGTTACTCTATTGAATTTAATTAGCATAATGAAAGTCAGAAGTCTTCACTACTGCCAAGAGGTATAATTCAAAGAAAAGCGACATGATGATTGTTAACAGCTAAAACAACACATTTATTGTCTTGGTATTAGATAGAGGAAAAGAGAGCAATGCTGTGTGATGAATCCATATCACGCTAAAACAACATGTTTTGTCATTTGATTTTTTGCGCATCAAACAAATATCATTCCTCTTGGAGGGTACCCCACTGAAACAACATGACTAAAACAACATGCCACTTCTGACTGGTCTCTACATGCTACCAATTCAGTTTAATTCAGTCATTCTGAGGTGTGTTAATAGGATCAATATGGATTGTGGATAATTTTTGATAAAAAGGTGAGTAAATATCTTTTTTTTTATATATTACTATCCCCGAAAAATATTTCTTCAAAAATAAGAAAAAATCGGGACAACCTGTCCCCAAAATAGGCCTTGGCGGGTTGTCCCTGGGGCAGGTTGTCCCTGATCCATTTTACACTCCAATTTCGTGATGATGTTTTTTTTGTTTTGTTTTGAAAGGTGCCTCATGTTTACTTAAAATGGCAGAAGCAAGAAGCAGAAGGAACTCTAATGTTAACTTTTTTCAGTACATATCTCTCACGGGATCTCAAAAGGGTGTTCTCTTGTATGAGCTAAGCATGAATAATTACGTGGGCCGAGTTTCTTATGAACCGAATTTGAGTTGAACCGAGTTTCTGCACGGACCGACTTTGTTTTAAGACGCTTCTCCTGTATTCCGAATTTCCCCAACATCGTTACATGTACCATAACCCTCACCACCGCAACTGACATACATTCATTTTATTCGACAGATCTGCACCGATGAATAAATCAAATTAACATTTTTAAAATATTTAATTGGCTTTTGCTAAGAGTAATTTGTTCATTTTTAACAGCAAAATTTCTCTTGATAATAGAAGGCCAAAATCTCCTAGGTCCAATTGTTTCTGGGTAAATATATCAATTCCGACAAACGTCTTTTGCCTTTTCAACAAAATGATGTTCCACTCCGGGACACGAGCCGTGTTTCTTTCAATTATCAAGATGGAGTTTTGTCTAGATAATAGTGGGATATTTTTTTCTAAATTAATAGAATGTTTTGTCAAAAAGACATAATCTTTTTAATCTATATCTGTTCATCTGATAATTTTCACCCATGCTCTGTTTTACTTTCAACGCACACGGACACACTGTTTGGCATTGGCATTATTTCTGCCGATGTAAAACAAAATCACCTCAGCTTTTGCCTTGGAACTGCTGAATGCCGACGCCAATTGGAAGGGCTTCACATCGGCAACAGGGTGAAGTGTCTTGCCCAAGTTTGTCGGCAATGCATGAGGAGATAATCACGAATGAAAAAATTGTGGCTGAAAATTATGTGAAATTACCCCACAGTGAACTTTGTTTAAAATCATAAAATGAAAGAGGTGGCAATGGAAATCGTCATTGTGCAAACATTTGTTAAAAATTTACATGACTGCGATCGTACACGTTCCACAAATTGATACATCATTGCTGTGGAGTGTGGTGGAAGTGCAGTGCCTCAGCAGTTAGAGATTCAGACTAAGCTGGGAGGTTCTAGGTTCGCATCTCCCATTCAGCAACCATGTTGTGTCCATGGGCACTTAATCCCAAATGCCCTTGTAGGGGCGTCGTGTACTAAGGTGTACGGCAGTCGATGGCGAACTTTTCTTCAGCTTATGCTATCCCTGCATGTATGGAGTTAGTATGTTGTGGAGTCGGTCGGTACAGTTGCTCGTTGGTGTGCCTCGAATTCCTCCACCTGTGAAACTGTCCAACACAAGGCGACCCTGGCTGTCAAAGTGACATTAAACCCCAATAAATCAAAAATCATAGCTGAGGTCAACCTGCATTTCCCGGCCACAAAATCAGGCCTATCAGTTTAAAAATCACAGGCGTGTGGTATGTCGCTCAACTGAAACAAAGTTTGCGTGTGCGATTTGTTCCCACGAGCCCGCATTTGAAGTGAGAGAAGATTGTCATTGATATGAGTTAAGCTTTTTCCAACCAGTTTGTAAATTGTAGTTAGGCATGGTTAATTGTATTAGAAAAGAGCATCTCACCATGAGTGCCATGAATTTGATGAGATCATTGGGGGAAAATGTACTCTGAATTTTGTGAGTATCCTTTTTCTGTTCACTGCTAAGATAAATGTCACTAACAGTTCCACGTTTGCATTCACCTATTCCTCGCAATGAAATGTCTGGTGGGAATATGCTGCGAGTCATGAAAGTGGGGTGGTAAGAAATTATTATATGCCCCATTGACAAAGATCCCCTTGTAATCCAACACTGACCATTGAAAACGGATTTTTGAAATGCTCGATTTAAAAGTTAAAAAATTTATAGTAATTTATATATTTTTTATACTTACCAATGACCCAGACATAGCTGGTGCTAACTCTAACAAAACCAGGGCCAAACACAAATTTTGCCCCCCAATCCCCAAAATTTGCATCCAAAACAAAAAGAAATCATGTCCTAAAGGACCTCCATACCACGCCTCTACTGTGCATGCGCAGTGATGCAGACGTCCCGAAATTGGCGCCAATTATCATTCTTACTGGCAGTGCCTGGTCAGCGCTATGTACTCAGCGGGGAGGCAAGAGTTCCCAACTCCTGGGAGGGCCATCCCCGTCTGGGTCATTGGTAAGTATAAAAAATATATAAATTACTATAAATTTTTTAACATTTTTATACTGTACCAATGACCCAGACTTAGCTGAATAGTAAACAGGCTGGAGGGCCTAGGACATAGAGGAAAATCCAATAAGCTCACCTATATAATAAAGAGATAACCCCTTAAGGAGAAAAGGAGTATTAGGCTTTACATGTATCTTTCTTATTTAATATTTAAATTAGAAAGATACAATACCCTTAATAATTGAGCACAATAATATTCATGTTCTCTATTAACATCCAGTATACTAATTATTTTTAAAGTAAGCCAATAAATAAAGTAGTCCAGAGAATTGAGACTCTTTATAGTCATTTAAAAGTGTCCGAGTATTGTATATTAAAGCCCGTTTGACACTTGACATATACAAATGCTTCACACCGAGCTACACTTTAAAAATAAGACATGAATGAATTTTAACATTAATATTACACTTTAAAACCATCCCGGAAGCGACTCAGAAATACTGACTTGGAGGAGGCATTCCCTTGCTTTTCACTATAAAGCAGGTGATCTAAGGGAACACCCCCCCCCCCCCCTTCCCCTTGCCCTGGGTCAAATAGCCCAGAGCGAAGAGGGCAGCCGGACGGAGTCACTGCCGGAACAGAAAGCCTGCATAACTATAGTTGCAACTGTTTAGTGGACGACATTCTGAGCAACAGATAACGGACCTAAACAATGCAGGTCTCCAGAAATGGACTCAATATTTCTGAGATAAAAATTCGTGAATGTGGATGGCTGAGACCAATAAGCAGCCTTCATTAAATCTGTAATAGCAACACTATTAGCATAAGCCCAAGAAGTAGCAAGAGCTCTTACTTCATGAGCGGAAATCTTAAGCACAGACTGCTGAGAAGATAAACTCTCATAAGCAGTACGGATAGTTAATTGAATCCATCTAGCAATAGAATGGACCGAAATGTCCTTTCTATTAGGCATCAAAGACAGAAAGAAACGTTTTCGTCCCTTTCTGATGAACTGAGATCTCTGTTTATAGATACGTAACGCTCTAACAGGACAGAGTAAAGGCCTACGCCCGTCTGAAGACGGAAGAGCCCTAATAACAATAGGTTACGGATATTTATTAGGAGCCTGATTCTTAGCTAAAAAACCCACATTAGTAGTGAAGGTGATAGTATTCCCGACACTACGATAGTGAGAATCATCCACCGACAGTGCATGAAGCTCACTGACTCTTCTAGCAGAAGAGAAAGCTAAGAGAAAAGCTGTCTTATAAGATAAGAATTTGAAATCTACTGTCCCAAGAGGTTCAAATGGCTTTTCCAACAATTTAAGAAGAACCCAAGCTAAATTCCATTTAGGAATTAATCTAAGAGTTCTGGGTCTATTTATCGAGAAGTTTCTAACTAACTTAGATAAAGAGACATTAGATCCAATTTGTAAACTATCATGATGTGCATAGGTATCAGATAACATAGACCTATAACCCTTAATAGTAACAGGCTGCAGTTTGATTTCGTCAAACAAGTATACTAGAAAGTTTGCAATGTCTGGTATAGAGGGATCGAATACATCTACAGAATGATCCCTACACCAACGACGAAAAACCTTCCACTTAGCCGCATAGTTTAGCGAAGAGGAGGTCCTCCTACAGTTAGAAATCGCGTCCACTGCTCATCCTGTAAAGTGCTTGCCATGCAAGAAGGACCGCACAACGGAAAAACGTGAAGGTTGAGACCTTGCGGGTTGTGATGGAGTTGACGCGATTTCCCCTGCGAAAGAAGATCCTCCCGTGGAGGAAGCTTTCGCGGTAGGTCCCACAACAGACACCTGAGTAGATTTATCCACGTTCTTTGTGGCGACAGAGATGCTACCAACAGAATCTTGCATTGAGATTGCTTTATCTTTAGCAATACTTGTTGAATTAACGGCGCTGGAGGATACGCATATCCTATCATTCCGTCCCAGGGGATCGACCGAGCGTCTACTGCAAATGCTCTTGGATCCAGACACGGAGACACATACGTCTGCAACTGATTGTTGAGATGTGTCGCAAATAAATCTATCATTGGCCGTTCCCATTGGTAGCAAATCTGATTGAATACTTGTTTGTTGAGAGTCCACTCCGACGGCAACAAGCTCGCACATTCAGACGACCCGGTATGTGACGAACCGAAAGAAGAACGTGATGTTCTAGCGCAAACAGAAGGATTCTTTCCGTTAGATTGAACAATGGAACTGAATGAGTGCCTCCCTGATTCCGTATATACGCCACTACTGTCGTATTGTCGGATAGGATTTGGACATGAGCATTGTGAATAATGTCCATCCAGTGACGTAACGCAAGCCAAATTGACATCATTTCCTTGATGTTTATGTGCTTGCACAGGAATTGCGGATCCCAAAGACCCTGGCATCACGAATCCGTTGGGATTAATGATGCACCCCAACCTGTTTACTGGCATCCGTCATAATGGTAAAACTCGGATCCGGCAACTGCAGCGGAACTCCCTGAGTTAACCACTGAATGTTTGCCCAAGTCTGAATCTCTTGTTTCACTTGATCTGACAAGAGAACGTCTACGTCGAGCGAATGAATTTTCACACTCCAATTCTGAGTCAAGAAAATTTGAAGAGGACGTGTGCGTAACCGCCCCATCGGAATGAGATCCGCAGCGGCTCCGCACAGACCTATCAGTCTCAAAAATTCTCTCGCTGTGACTTTGTCTACGTGCAGACAATAGCGAGCGTAACAACTGACTAATTTCACTCTGGTTAACGGCAGACGAACGAGATTGTTGTGCGTCTCGAAGCTCATTCCCAGATGAGTGAATGACTTGGACGGCACCAGATCCGACTTCTCCTCGTTTACTATAAAACCGAGACGTCGGAGCAATAGAAGTATATTCTGAACATCGTTCTGAAGCGTTAACTCGTTGCCGTACCTCTGAAGAATGTCGTCCAGGTAGGCCGACGTTACCGCAGACGAATGAGCTCGGAAATAGGTCATTACCGAGTTCATTACCCGAGTGAAAGCCCAGGGTGCTAGATTCAATCCGAAGCACATCGCCCGGAATTGATACACCACTCCTAGGACTGCGAAGCGTAGATACTTTCGGAATGTCGGATGTACCATGATGTGAAAGTACGCATCTTTGAGATCTATGCTCGTTGCATAATCGTTCACCCGAATACTCGCTCTGACCGACCGAATCGTCGAAATATAAAATTTCGGAGCGACGATCAGCTTGTTTATCCAGCTCAAATCTATGACTGGACGGAACGAGCCGTCTGGTTTCGGAACCAGAAACAGATGGCTGTAGAATCCCGGAGTTTCCTGGTTTTCTACGACCTCTACCGCGTTCTTCATTAAAAGAGACTGCACCTCTGATAATAGAGCGTCTCTTTTCTGCAGATTTGACGGAAGTTGAGTCCACTTTGGACTGCGAGTTAATGGAGGCTTTCGTTTGAAGGATATCTTTAGACCTTCCGAAGTCACCCCTCTCACCCAAGGGTCGTCCGTAATGGACGCCCATTCTTGTGAAAAGCTCGACAACCTTCCGCCAACCGGTACGCGATAGAGGTTTAAGCCATCACCTCCTGGACCTGCGAGGCCTGCGGTAGGAGAAACCACGTCCTCCACGACCCGCACCTCACCCCGTCGACCTCGGGGCGTCCGACCGATTGTCCCGGCCCGAAGGACGTCCCGAACGAGAGTCGCTACCCTGACGGTCTCTCGAATAAGACCAAGAGGACCCACCGGAACCTCTATAGGAACCTCTCTTAGGCGCATTAGACCCAGAAGTGCCTGTCTTATTCTTGTCTGCTGTATCCGGCTTCTTAGAGGCAGATTTGAACAACAGAGAATCCGAAGCTTTCTTTGTAATTTTATCATAAATAGCAGAAAGCTTGCCGTCAAAGAGAAGATCTCCGGAGACCGAAGCAACTCTAAGAGAGTTCTTCACCTTAGAATCCACAAGTGTGGATGTAGCTAGGGCTGCGTCACGTCTAACCAACTCCAGATTTGCCACTGAAAGGGCGGAGTTACACGTGGAATAAGCTACTGCCCTTGAAAGAAGTCTTAAAGAGGATTGTATATCCTGAAACTCTTTCCCTTGAAGGTGCAGTGATAACGCCTTAGTAAGGTGATCTGCGTAAGATAAGGCATCTAAATTGGCTCTGTTAGACGCAATAGCTGTTTCCAACACCGCGGTTGGAATAGAAACTGACGACGGTAATGATAGCTCTAAGTCTTCCGCCTCGTCGTCCATACGCAGAGGAACTCTCGGTATACCCTGTCCTGCCGTATCGAATTTATTCCTTGCATTAATGAAAGGCAGGATGAGAGTATTAGCGGACAAGAAACCTGCTTTCCCCGTCCTGGAAGCAAGTTTAAATATAGCGTCGTTCAATAATTCAAATGTTCTAGCAACATTATTGGACTGCGACGGAAACTTGGGAGCGATGTCCCTGAACCGCTCAAAAAATTCAGAGTCCAATGACGCTATAATTCTCTTGTCCGGAAGCGCAGCAGTCTGGCCCGACGGAACAACTTGAGGGAGAAAGTGCCGGATGAAGTCCACGGCAGCTTTATGTTGTTCCGAAAGGGATAGCTCCAAGTCATCCGTATCCCTTTCACCATCCGGTCGGACCTCACGATGTTCCCGGTCGTCCGCCCCCGATGCTTCGGAGGAGCGTACCGACCCAGCGCCGTCGGATAATTCTCGATCCGACACCGTTTCTGTCGGCTGCTGGGATGCTGCGATAAGCTGTGCTATCTGCACAAGAATGTCCGACGTCGAGACCTGCGGAGGCGCAGTCTTTCGCTGCTTCGCCGAGGGCAGCTCCGCATCAGATGGCTCCCGCATACTTTTCCTATGCGAACGTCCGGAGTCCATCGGTCTCGAATCCCTGGCTGCCGGATGGTGTGACCTGGTCGCCGAAGAATCCTTCATCGGCGAAGCTGGTAATATATCGGCGGTCACGCAGCCAAGGTGCGGTCGTGTGCACTGACGAGAAGAGGAAGCCTTAACGGTCTCTGCGGACTGCTTATACAACGGAGCGTCCCGAGCGACGGACGTATGCTCCGCTAAAGACACATTTTGTACCACAACATCTGGTCCCAGATGTTGTTGTACGAGAGAGGGACCTCTCTCGCTCGCGGCCCGGCTGGACCTGGACGAGCTAGGAACCGGACTAAAAGGCTTCCTCCGTTCTCGCTTACTATCCGCCGTCACTGGGAGTGCATCTATTATGTTTATAGTGCTCGCATCACCCAAAATTTCCTCTTGGACCGCATCGGACGAACCCGGCTGCCGAACCATTCGGTGAATGAACGCTACACCGGGCGAGCTAGCGGACGACATTTGTCTAATCTCCATGAGCACTTTTGCCGCTAGCTCTGAATTCATTTGTGACGACGGACGCACACTTGAAGAAGATAACATGGAAACATCACCCTGTTCTGGTTCCTCTGAAATAGAAACTGAGAGAGTAGAGTGACCTTGTGGAGAAAGAGCCGGCATCGCTCTTTCTCCAGAAACAACATATCGTGACACACGTTTCCAATGTTTCTCATCCCAATGTTCACATATAGGACAGGGATTAATGCGAGAACACTGACTACAATTAATACAATGATCATGAAAGTCAGAGGAAGATTTCTTCCTATTACAATTTGAACAACGTCCCTTCATTGTGAAAGAACAACAATAAGTCCTAGTTACTCGCAAAAACCTCTGACACAAAGATACATAATAACATGATCCATTAATAAATGAAAAAACAATTGCAAAACAAAATAATTTTGAAAAAATATTTTTTCAGAGAAGCCCAAGTTGCTGAAAAGTAACGTTGCGCCCCGATGGATCCGATGGCAAAGTGTGGTCAAAAATTTTAAATTTATATAAAATAATTAATGAGACACTTTCGGATAATATAAATGTATCTTATAATGAGATAAACTACCACAAAGGCAAACAGCCCCCCTCAAAAAAGGCTGTTGCCAATGAAAACAAACAGTGTAAACACACTAGAAAACATGACTCCAGGCACTGAAAAAACTGGCCCGGAATCAGTCATCAATTACACTCTATCTGATGCAAAACAGAGACTCCCAGGGGAGAATCTGTAGAACATCAGATGGAAGATGCAGAACACAAACGTTATACACCCATGGGTGAAAACGTAACTATGGGGAAAATAACAGAAAACATTCTGTAACCAAGCAACTCTCCCAGGAAATTTTAGAAATGAAATTTCTCAAAAATATGCCAAAAGCATGGGAGAATTGCCAGGGGGGACTTTAGAAGGCTAGGGGAGAGGAAACACTGAATAAGCAGTGCAACAATTAGCAAGAATGACAACAAGAGGCCCATGCCTCGAAAATAGGCAACTTAACATAATTTCATCAAAAAATTTTAAGTACAGCCCTGATTATTTTTTGCCACTTCTTTTTCCTCTCCTCCTTCTATCCTCCTTAGAATCACATTTTCTCCAAAAATTACGTGTCTGGCATCCTTTAAACTGAGATTTACAAGCACAAAGATCAGTGAGATGTTGATAATTGGCGCCAATTTCGGGACGACTGCGTCACTGCGCATGCGCAGTAGAGGCGTAGTATGGAGGTCCTTTAGGACATGATTTCTTTTTGTTTTGGATGCAAATTTTGGGGATTGGGGGGCAAAATTTGTGTTTGGCCCTGGTTTTGTTGGAGTTAGCACAGGCTAAGTCTGGGTCATTGGTACAGTATAAAAATATTGTGTTACATTGACAGGCATGTGCTCACTGCAGAAACAAATTGCAGTGCATTCAACTGCTGTGCCCTTGGGTAAGACACTTAATCACAATTGCCTACGTGGGGGTATGGTGGCCTTGTGTACTAAGGCATACTGCACGCCGATGGTCCTCTTGTCATCACCCAGTGCTAACCCTGATTGTATGGAGCTAGGACGTTGTGGGGTCTGGCAGTTGCCCATCGTTGCTTACACAGCGCCACCGTGCCTCCACATGGGCAATGGTGGTGGTGGGGGGGGGGGGGGAACGTCTTGACAAGGACACAATGCAGTTGCCGCAGGTAGCTGCACCTCTACCTACTGAGCCACCGCGCATCCAGAGTTGATGTTGGGCAATATCACCATTGGCAACAACAACGTCTAGTCAACTAACTGTTTCAACATTAAAATTGACCCTCACCCAAACTGGGGCAAAAGATAAAGTGCTTGCTGAGTTTCCATTTTTTGCATAAAATCACTCTAAATCCTTACAATAGTTATTTTAAAGCAAAAAAGCGTCATCTAAATAGACCTTCATAAGGTATGTTTTCAAAAGTGGTTATACTTTGATGAAAAAGGCACACCGGGTGAGGGTACACCAGGCAGATGCCAAAGACGAGCATGCAAAGGGTTGGGGGATATTTATATTTACTATCTAACAGAGCTCTCTGGTAGCTTTTGGGGAATTCATCTGCATTCTAAATTCTTGAAAAAAATGTAAAATATGCCCCAACCCCCAGAAATGTCCCATTTCTCTCTCTCTCCCTTTGGAACTTTAGATTACAAGTAGGTAGGGGAGAGGATTGTACTGAAACTTGCAAGTTTGTGATGCAGGAAGACAAAGAGGCACTGGATTTGGGTATCCATGCATCGCAGAGGCGGGCGGGGTGGAGGTTGCAAGTCACAATATAGTTCAAGAATTTTTTTTTTTTTTTTTTGGGGGGGGGGGGGGGGGTTGAAGAAGGTTAACCCTCTCATGTGATCTCTGAGCCATCGGTTGTGTGGTGATTTCACACCAGACTTAAACTCACATTTACGAGTAAAAGTTTAAGCAACGCTGGCAATCTTTCAAATCCCACTGGCGCTGCCTTCTGCAAATCCCTTAAACTTGAAAATGTTTGCTGGGTGTAAAACCTATGTCTCCTGTAATATGAACTCCAATAGGTAAATTCTATTAACAAGCATCGGCATAGGCTAGTTTTGTGAATGTTCTCTCCGTCAGCGCAGCAATTGTCTGGGCCGAACTTAATAGGGACAGGGTCAATTTGTCCTCCAATTTATTTATTTATCCATTCATTGATTCACTGGAGTTTAACGACACTTTCAACAGCCAGGTTCACTTCTTGGTGGAAACCAGAGTACTTGGAGAGGAACCACTGAGCAGTGGCGGGCAACTTTCAGACTCCCCAACAAGCAAACTTCATACAAGTAGGATGGGCATTGGTTGAAGACAGGTGCACCTTTGACGTGTGATACGCATCAGTACACTGTGCCACCTTTCCCCCACGTGGGCAATCGGGATTGAGTGCCTTGCTCAAGGACAATGCATGTTTCATTTGTTGAAAGTGAGTGTTTCTGAAGGTTGCATGTCATCTACGTTGCACCTAGCAAAGGACAAAATGACCAGTCTTTTGATTTTGTAAAATGCAGGTGTGCCAAGTGTGATGCGGGCCATTTCTAATCCGCATGCTCCATTTTCCTGACTTACGAAACGCTCAGCTATTGCGAACAAGTTACGCAAACGGCGATGTTTTAAAAGATTACAGCATGTGTATGATAGTGGCAGACCGTCTATCGTACACACGCTGTATTCTATTAAAAAAAATCCCCATTTTCATAGTTACATTAAGTCATGTTTATTTGGGTCATAACAATAAACAAGAGGCCCCACGTGGCCTTAATCGCTCACCTGACAAAGTGACTCTAAGAAGTATTTTAGGTCACCTTCACCATGTCATGCCTCATCAACATTAACTGGTTGAGTGATAGATTTTGTTTGAAGTTCAACATTTGTTACCTAAAATTAGTTTTATTTAAAATCATTGGTGTGTGGTCAATCTCCAATGATTTTTAATAAAGCAAATTTATCTCTGCAGACAAACTGGTTTAGCTTGAAGCACAAACAAGGAATGTGAAGAGATAGCCTTGGACATCTCTCCCCAACTGTGGATATCTTCCATGTGCTACATGTACATATTTGCATGCAAGAAAACAAAAATTTTCACAAATTTTCCAAAATATTAGTTTTTTTTATCATCATTGGAACAAGCTCAAATAGCTTATTCCAATAGGGGTATGGGAAGATCAGGTATATTTTTGAGACAGAAATGTGAATATATAAATAATGGTGTTTTTTTGTGAATGATGCTGGAGAATTTTGAGTAAAGATATGGTAAATGGTTTGTTCTAGATACAGAATGATGCAAAAGTATTTATATTTGATTAGGCAAGTTGTTCCTATAATGCATTTAAAAATTGAAGTAACTGTTTTTTTGCTGCCCGAACTTTTAGATGTGTGTGTCTGTGTTTGTGTGTGTGTGTGTGTGTGTGTGTGGGGGGGGGGGGGGGGGGGGAGGGAGGGGGGGGTAAGAGTGTTCTTGCAAACAAAATTCCTGAATAAATGGAAAATTTTATTTTTTGTGTGAAAGACATAGTGCGTGAATGTTGATTGGAACAAGCTTAGAGAGCTCATTTTAATGTGAAGTCATAAAGCTGTGTTTTACGTACGAAATTCTGGAATAACTAAAAAATTGCTTTTTTGACTCAAAAAGCATGGTGTGCGACCTCTCATTGGAATGAGCTCAAAAAGCTCATTCCAATGGGGTATTTACAAGCGATAAGTACATGTATGTTTAAGAGACAAAAATTAAAATTTGAATAGCGATTTTTGCGAAGAATGCTGACAAGTTTTGGCAGTTATGCTGGTAAAAAGGTAAGATATGCAAAGTGGTTGTTTTTTAGAGGCGACATTTAATTAAGGGGAATTAACCCTTGATTACTGAGGTAACTTCTAAAAGTACTGAAATTTCATGAAGCAATGTGAATAACAGACAACAGTTGCCTAAAAATTTCATGAATAACTAAAATTTTTATTCTTTTGTCTCGAAAACATGGCATATGACCTTTGTTGGAATGAGCTGAATGTGTGTGTTCCAATGAGGGGTCATAAAATTTGAACGGAGATTTGTGTGAATAATGCATTAGTACTGCTAGATTTGGGTAAACGGTTCACCCTGGATACCAACCCTTCTATAGTAGATCTTTTCTGCAAATTTTGTCTAAGATTCTATCAACTTTACAAATAAATACGTTCATGAATCACAATCAGATCCACCCCACAATGTTGCATACCAAATATCAAAAGATTCTGCCTGCTGGATCTGGAGAAGAAGATTTTTTAAGAAATATGCCTGAAATGCACTAAGTTAAAATTTGGGCTCCTATACGGAGCCCAAATATAAACCCAGGGGGCCGATTTGAACAAACTTGAATCAGATCCACCCCACAATGTTGCTTACCAAATATGAAAAGATTCTGAAGCTGGATCTGGAGAAGAAGATTTTTTAAGAAATTTGTCTGAAATGCACTAAGTTCGAATTCGAGCTTCTATAGTGAGCCCAAATATGAAACTAGGAAGCCGATTTGAACAAACTTGAATCAGATCCACCCCACAATGTTGCATACCAAATATCAAAAGATTCTGCCTGCTGGATCTGGAGAAGAAGATTTTTTAATAAATTTGCCCGAAATGCACTAAGTGCGAATTCAGGCTTCTATATTAAGCCCAAATATGAATCCAGGGGGCCGATTTGAACAAACTTGAATCAGATCCACCCCGCAATGTTGCATACCAAATATCAAAAGATTCTGCCTGCTGGATCTGGAGAAGAAGATTTTTGAAGAAATTTGCCCGAAATGCACTAAGTTTGAATTCGAGCTTCTATAGTGAGCCCAAATATGAATCTAAGGAGCCGATTTGAACAAATTTGCATCAGATCCATCCCACAATGTTGCATACCAAATATCAAAAGATTCTGCCTGCTGGATCTGGAGAAGAAATTTTTTTAAGAAATTTGCCTGAAATGCACTAAGTTCGAATTCGAGCTTCTATAGTGAGCCCAAATATGAATCTAGGAAGCCGATTTGAACAAACTTGAATCAGATCCATCCCACAATGTTGCATACCAAATATCAAAAGATTCTGCCTGCTGGATCTGGAGAAGAAGATTTTTAATAAATTTGCTTGAAATGCACTAAGTTCAAATTTGGGCTCCTATACTGAGCCCAAATATAAACCCAGGGGGCCGATTTGAACAAACTTGAATCAGATCCACCCCACAATGTTGCTTACCAAATATGAAAAGATTCTGCCTGCTGGATCTGGAGAAGAAGATTTTTTAAGAAATTTGCATGAAATGCACTAAGTTCAAATTCGAGCTTCTATAGTGAGCCCAAATATGAATCTAGGAAGCCGATTTGAACAAACTTGAATCAGATCTACCCCGCAACGTTGCATACCAAATATCAAAAGATTCTGCCTGCTGGATCTGGAGAAGAAGATTTTTGAAGAAATGTGCCTGAAATGCACTAAGTTCGAATTCAAGCTCCTATAGTGAGCCCAAATATGAATCTAGGGAGCCGATTTGAACAAACTTGAATCAGATCCACCCTACAATGTTGCATGCCAAATATCAAAAGATTCTGCCTGCTGGATCTGGAGAAGAAGATTTTCAAAGAAATTTGCCTGAAATGCAGTAAGTTCAAATTTGGGCTCCTATACTGAGCCCAAATATAAACCCAGAGGGCCGATTTGAACAAACTTGAATCAGATCCACCCCACAATGTTGCATACCAAATATCAAAAGATTCTGCCTGCTGGATCTGGAGAAGAAGATTTTTTAAGAAATTTGCCTGAAATGCACTAAGTTCGAAATCGGGCTCCTATACTGAGCCCAAATATGAACCCAGGGGGCCGATTTGAACAAACTTGAATCAGATCCACCCTACAATGTTGCATACCAAATATCAAAAGATTCTGCCTGCTGGATCTGGAGAAGAAGATTTTTTAATGTTTTTCCCATTGCCTACAGTGTTAAAAAGTGCTGACTCAGCACTTTTTCAAAGTCCCGAAACTGTACCCTATGATAAAACCGATGGCAATTTTTTTTTACCAATCCTTTCTGTTGGTCCTAAGGAAGCTGCACACCAAATAAAAATTCTCAGTGCCGTGCAGTTTTGGAGATATGGGCGTTTTAAATTTTTTCTATTTTTAGCTCCTGCGGTTCCCACGGAGCTGCGGGAAAATTTTTTTTTGCATAAATCAAGTACTCATGACCCAATAAGCCCTCACATAAAATTTCGTTCAAATCAGCCTCTCGGTTTGGAAAATAGAAATTTTGGGCGGGGCAAAAAATTTTGCCCCTCCCATAACGACGCCAAGTATAGACCCACAAACTTCTCTTGAACAAATCTGAGTCTACACCTCAAAAGGAAGCTGCACACCAAATATCAAGTCTCTGCTACTGCTGGTTCATGAGAAGAAGATTTACAAAGATTTTGGTGCCCCTTGGGGGTGTGGCACCACCCAGGAGGAGGGGCAACTTCATTTGAACAAATCTGAATTGGCATTAGGTAATAAAGATTTAGCCAACATTTGAATAAAATTGGGCTAGTGGTTTAGGAGGAGAAGTCGATAATGTAAAGTTAACGCCGGACGACGACGACGACGGACGACGACGGACGACGGACGACGACGGACGACGGACGGAAAGTGATTAGTAAAGCTCCCCTTGAGCTTCGCTCAGGTGAGCTAAAAAAGATCATATAGTAGACATATACTCACAATACATGTTCATTATTTTCAAAAAATAAATCCGTAAACTGAACTGAAATGCATACACAGAATCAAACGTAGAATATACAGTTTGAATAAGGAAAAACCGGAACCGGGAACAGTAACTAGAATAAAAATCGCGACATCGACGCCATAGCTGCGACGGGTGGTGCAATGTAACAAAATTCATCAAGGGCCTTAACTCCAAGAAAAATATTTGGAACAACACATGTATTGAACAGTGGCTAGACATCAATAAGATACATCTACATGCCAAATATAAAGTCATTCCATCATGTATTTCAAAAGTTGAGTTTTGAAACTCGTTGGTCACAGACAAACTCGTTGGTCATAGACAGACAGACCGACCGACCGACCGACCGACAGACAGACCGACCGACAGACCAACATTGCCACTTATAGAGCAGCTAGTCGCAGCTAAAAAGGAATTGTCAATCACTTGAGGAATCGGAGTCGGAACAACTTGATTCAGTATCAGACTCAGGGGAATTGTCGACGTCCTCACTGGTTGATTTTTTCTTGAGTTTTTTGCTCAGACATAAGTAGTCACCCTGTTCAGGCTCAATAGATTCAAGTTTGCATTTTCGATACTTATCAACAGCTGTTTGCAGAAATGATTCCTTCTCTGTCTGCGTCCACACTAGGTCATTAACTCAAATGATAAACAAGTTTACCATTGTACTGTGTTTCATTCTAAGCCGGCGATCCGAAAGCATAGCTGTAAGTTGGCTGAAGTCACATTCAGTGACGCTATTGCTCACTGCAATTGACAATTATTTTAGCAACAGATATTGGGGAAATGATCTTTCCGAAAAACCAAAAGTTTCTGCCACAGTTCTCGACATTTCATCTTTGGATAATAATGTTTGTCTGTAAATTTTACGTCTTTCCACTCCATTTTAACTTGCTCTGTGTCAAAATCGAATCCTGCGAATTCAAGCGGGCTTTTGAAATGATGAGCACATTCATAATTGAGTCACGCTCACTCTCGATTTCCAATTGCCAATTTGAGGGATCTACCCACAATCCCACATCAAGTCGCTAAAAATCGAATTGCTTTTGAATAGGGATCTGCGAATCACAAATTTCTTTTCGAATCGAATCTCGAATCGAATCGTGTCTCTGATATCGACATTGAATCGAATCCCAAATCGAATCTTAAAAGACAAGTTATTTCATATTTCATCAAACGGAAGTTAAGGAACACTGTGATGACCCTTACGCGACGGAGTGAACACCTTAAACACCAATAACTAATTATTCTCTGTAGCACCGTCGCTGAAACAGCTAGGTCTATTGTCCTTAGTTTTAGTTTTTGAATGCCTAACTTGTTACTATTCACGTTCTTAAGAACGTGAATAGTAACAAGTTAATCCTTCAAAAACCAAAAACTATGGATAATGTTCTGGGACAAATTCATACCTTACCTAACAATTAAACATTGTCAATTACTCAAATAAATAGGAATTGAGCCTACATGAATGAATTTTCTAATGACAGTTTATCCTATTTTTGTTGGAAATGTAACAAATTGAAGTCAGTACGAGAGATTTGAAAAAATCAAATCCTGAGACTGATTCGGGATCGATCTCGAAGCATACGTATGGTATCGATATCGAATCGAATCTCGAATATTCGCAGGACCCTACTTTTGAACGAATCAAACATGTTATTCAAACACGCCTGAATTTTGTCGACAGCTGACTTAGCTAAGCTCGAGGATAGAAATGTATCAAACATCGTTTTTGAACACTTCACTTAAATATCTAGGTAACGTACTTCCGTTTGTCCATCTTGTGTTCCATGTTTTGGTATCGTAACCTCCACCGAAACCCTTTCAAGCTGATCGTGTTGCAATTTTATGCCAAGCTTTTCAGTTAATTTTCCAAGGTTTGTACAATCTGAGAGCAGTCCACATAAGGAATCCTGTGTTTTCATTACTGATGGCAGTATATTGAACGCTAGAATACCTTGCTTTTCGAATACAAGTGACAAGATTGACATGATGGTCAGTATATGTCCGTGTATAAGTCGCCCCCGTGTATAAGTCGCACCCCAAACTCAGACTTGGAATTCCTCCCTTTTGCCCAAAGCCCATGTATAAGTCACACCCCCATTTTTAAATATATGCAGTCAAAAAGAATTAGTTGCAAGTTACGTTTTGCCAATTTGGGGCAGTTTGGGATGCAATGGAAATAGGTAAGTTTTCACGAGTTACCACGTGGTGAATAAGATAAAAGAATAAAGGAAAATTATTATTAAAGATTTAAAAAATACTTGCATTTATTTGTTTTTCGTTGTTTGTTTATCACCCCAATGTCTCCATCCCTGTCAAGAAAATCCAATGCTCATTTGTGACTGAAACTTCATAGTTTCAGAATCAGAGCACCATTTGCGCCGTAACCTGCGCAGTTGTTGTGATTAAGTAAGTTGTTTTTTCCAGAACATGAGAACGTTCCAGAAAAACCAATAAATATATAACAAATGCACAGGTTACAGTGCAAATTGTTTTTAAATTGTTGTCCCACTTAAGCATTGTTGGTGCTATTGAAACTAACTTTACCTGGCGCACGTGTGCGTAATTTATAACCGGGCATTACACATCAGTGAATTGGAGTTCATGGAATAAATAAATACTTCTCTCCAGGTATTGCTGGCATACATTTAATGTGTTATTATTTATTTTTTCGTTGTTATTTTGATGATTTTGTATTTTTAATGGTTTCATCCATATTGGCCCCACAAACCTGTTGATTTCCGGTACACGCACTGATGTAAACACATGGGCCGATTGAACAACAACGACTAAATAGAATACTTATTTATAATTATTTATGGATAAAAGTAACAGAAAACACACATATTTTATTGACAATTTATTTTCTGAAGAATTTAAACTGAAATAAAATGAAAAGATAATAATTTTTGTGAATCTGCAATCAGTCAAAACTACACGATTGCACTGTCTGTTATACAATTGACAAACGGTAGGAACATTTGTCCGAAGAAGTCAGTGCTCTGAAAATTCTCTGAAACAAGTCGTACCCATGTATAAGATGCACCCCCGATTTTGACATCACATTTCAGGTAAAAAAGTGCGACTTATACACGGACATATATGGTATTCTGTTGTACAGACAACAAACAATAAGAAATTTAACATTCTGTAGTTTCTTTAAAACACAACACAATTTTGCGCTTGTGTTCTTACAGTCAGGGTTTGCAATAGCATTTTCAATAACCTGTATCAAAACAACCCAGTTGTTCAACAATGTGAACTCGCCCTTTTGTGGAGATTCACAAATCTTGTAGGTGTCACCTTGGGAAGTTATACACTGTCACACCTAACACGCATGCTGTTTCCTTGAAGAGCCGACTAAACTTCCCTGCCTGTATGAAAAATTTATATAGTATCCTCAAAAAGTCTTCAACTTCCTCAAATTGTTTTTGCTTTAAGAGAGAATCTTTTATGGCCAGTTCAAGTTTGTGCGCTACACAGTGGATGCTTATAAGCCATGATCGGTCGTCATTTTTCATTCTCACCGTAAGACCCGACTGCTCACCAAAGTTAACTGCTGTGCCATCTGATGAAAGTTGCGTGAATTGGTATCTCTCGTCCGATAGTTTTATTTTGTTCTTGAATACATCATCAATCGCAGTTTTGAGATTCGAAGCATTTGCGTTACCAAAAGAATCAATGTCCTGAAGTGCCAGGATATGGTAATTAGGAACCCCATCAACAAATGCCCTAGCTAGCACTAGTTCTTTCTCACAAGTGGTCTTCCGTGCTTGGGATCCATCAGTCAATAGTGAAAATGCATTAACACGCTACAAAGAATCACCACGAGTTTCTGGCATATTGTATCTGCTATAAATGTCAGAATGTCTCTAACTCTGTCGGAGTTGCATGCTCCTTGAATAAGGTTCACACCATTTGCCTTCTGAACCTTTACCATTGTCTCAAAAGACAAAAGCGGTTGCCCGTCCAGGGTGAGAAGATACCCTGTGCGATATAACTTGAGATAGGCATCTTTGGATTGATGTTCTAATGCAAATTTAATCTTTTGTTGAGAAACTCTGGCAGCTGGTTTGGAAAAGCTGGTACTGGGTGTCTCAACAGCAGCATCCTTTACATGTTGTATTAAGTTTATTGGTGAGTCTGCACACTGCTTTTCAAGTTTTATTCCAATATCGTGTGCATTAGATGCTAAGTGTCGACATACAGTGTGCTTAGTAACAAACTTGGTTCCTTGCACATATTTGTCAGCCTCATCACCTACCCCTTAAAATCTAAAAGCACATATTTTTCTGAATATGTTACAAATTACAGCAAATCATTTGAATTGGTATTCTATCCGCAAGGACTAATTAAGTAATGTTAAATATTTAAAAGAAACACAAATTCCAATGCTTGCAGGTTTTACTGCAAATTTTGATTTAAAATAATCACTAACATATGAGTTATCATATCCAACTGCTAGTTTTATACCAAGTAAAGGTCAGTCTTCGATATTCAATCAGTTTCAACAATTGTTCTCTGTCATAAAATGCATATATTTAGATCCGAGCGCCAGCATGTCGCAATGTGAAAGACACAAATTCTGTCATAAGCTGTCCTGTACAGTGCACAGGCTTCTAACAACGTGAAGTGAATGGCATTGCGTTTTTGAAACAGAAGGCTTTGACAAGGGAATTAAATTGTACTCTTGAATTGAATTAAATCTTTTTATACTATAATCGATTTTACGGCAAAAAAAAAAAAATGTTCATCTCAAAATTGTTCAAAACACATAAAAAACGAAGAAAAAAAATCTAATTTTTTTCTCCTCGATTTTTCGACCGCCATTTTGGATTAACGAAAATTTGAAATTAATTTTTGGGGGTTTTTATCACAATGCAATATTACTATCTTTATTTCTGAGTCATTTCAAATGGCTCATCATATTTGAGTGTCGAGATTTCAATCCAAAATGGACGATTTTAGAGACAATTTTCTGTTTTTGAGAAATGTTTTGGCACAAAGGAACGAACTAACCAAATTTTTGGTCCATATGTTGATAGAAAGTTGTATTGCAGACACATATGCAAAATTTGAAGGCAAACTGGTCTCTCAGTTCGAAATAAAAATAACCCAACATTTGGGCGGTTTTACCAGAAAAAAACATTTTTCCAAAAATATAAATACGATCATTTATTAGAACTGATGGTCATTTATCTCAAAATTGACCAAAACACATAAAAAAAAACAAACAAATTTTTTCGGAATTTGGTCGAAAATTTCAAAGTCCGCATCGAAAATTTCAAAGTCCGCATCGAAAATTTACAGTGTAAAAGAAAAAGAAAAAAAATTTGTCTCAAAATTGAACAAAACAGAAAAAACGAAAAAGATTTTTTTTTATTTTTTGGCCGCCATTTTGGATTAACGAAAAATCAAAACGAAATGTTTTTGATTTTTTCACAATGCGGTATTACTACCTTCAATTTGGATCCCTTTTAGAGGGCAAATTATATTTAAATCTCCATATTTAAATCCAAAATGTGCGATTTTCGCGATAATTTTCAGTTTTGAGAAAATTTTTGCAGAAAACAAAAAAATTAAAAAAATGCCGATTATATTCGTTTTATTAGACAAGAGTTATTCTGACTAGTTTGTAAAAAAATTAAGTCGATAGCTTTTTCCATTCATGAGATATTGGCCTACAAAGCTTTGGGTGTTTTAGGGCATTTTGGGGCATTCAGAGCCCTAACTTGGAGGTGCCTATGCGTACAGACCTACCATTCATATGCGTCTACACCTGAGCAAAAAGGTGTTGGAAGAAGAAAAAAAAAGAAAGAAATTGTATTGTACTTTTGTGTAGTATCTTTAATAACAGGAATAGACACCATGACTGGATAAGTGTGATTAATAAAACGCTGTCTTTATGGTTTGAATGAAGCTGCCAGACAATTTTACAACAGCGTTAACAAGGGCACCGCGAAGCGGGACAATATACACCCGTTTTGTATTTTTGAAGGGTTGGGGTAAGGATGGGGGTGAGGGTGAAAACTGTTTGGACCAACCCCATATTCGAACTTGACCTGTATTTTGTTGTGATTAAACAACATACCAAGTTTGGAACCAATCGGAAAACAAATAATAAAAGTTATCATCCGGAAACCAAATATTTGATGCATTCTATGTCCAACAAGGTCCATATTTCAGGGGAACTTCGAAGTTCGAACTGACCGCATATTCGAACTTGACCTGTCTTTTGTTTTGATTAAACCACATACCAAGATTAGGAGTCAATCGAAAAAAAAATACTAAAGTTATCATCTGAAACCAAATATTGACGAATGGACAGACCGGCGGATGGACAAATGGACAGACAGACAGACCAATTCCATAATTCGACGGCTTTTCAACAGGCGTATAATAAAAAATCAGTTAGGCCATACTAAAGATATAATCTGGAAAACACAAAATGCACAAATTCAAGAGGAATAACTCTGGAAAGGTACATGCGATTTTGGCCGAAAGTGAACTTGAGCTGTGCTTTGTGGTCATAAACAAAATCTGAGAATTTGAAACAAATCAGTCAAGGCAAACTTAAGTTATCATCTGGAAACCACATAATTCACAAATTTGCAATTATTCAAGGGGAATAACTATGGAACGGTACATGCGATTATGGCCAAAGGTGAACTTGAGCTGTGCTTTGTTGTCAAAAACAAAATCTGAGAATTTGAAATGAAAGTGTCAATGACACTGTAGCTCAACTTGACAAACTTGAACTTGGTAAGTTATAAATGAAATGGCAAAATTGAAGATCATTGGTACCAATGTTATTTTTTTTGCCAGTGGCAACATTGTTTGTCAGAAACCGAAGAAAATCGATAGCTCCCATTTAGACGCCTCCCCAAACAAGCATGCCAGGTTTCAAAGCAATCCGATCATAAATGTGCCCTGTAGGGTGTACAAAAGGGAAATATTGTGGTTTGACTAGACTAAATTCTAAGAACGTTGGCCGTGGCAACATTTTTTGACGGAAATGGAAGAAAATCGATAGCTCCCATCTAGAGGTCATCGTAAATAAGCATGCCAGGTTTCAAAGCAATCAAATCATAAATGTGCCCTGTAGGGTGTGCCAAAGGGAAATATTGTGGTCTGACTAAACTGAGTTCTAAAAACGTTGGCCGCGGCAACATTTTTTGACGGAAATTGAAGAAAATCGATAGCTCCCATCTAGAGGTCACCCCAAACAAGCATGCCAGGTTTCAAAGCAATCCGATCATAAATGTACCCTGTAGGGTGTGCCAAAGGGAAATATTGAGTCTTCTGACTAAACTAAGTTCTAAGAACGTTGGCTGCAGCAACATTTTTTGACAGAAATTGAAGAAAATCGATAGCTCCCATCTAGAGGTCTCCTCAAACAAGCATACCAGGTTTCAAAGCAATCTGATCATAAATGTGCCCTGTAGGGTGTGCCAAAGGGAAATATTGAGGTCTGACTAAACGAAGTTCTACGAACGTTGGCCGTGGCAACATTTTTTGCCAGAAATTGAAGAAAATCGATAGCTCCCATCTAGAGGTCACCCTAAATAAGCATACCAGGTTTCAAAGCAATCAAATCATAAATGTGCCCTGTAGGGTGTGCCAAAGGGAAATACTGTGGTTTGACTAAACTAAGTTCTAAGAATGTTGGCCGTGGCACCATTTTTTGACGGAAATTGAAGAAAGTTAAAAAATTTATAGTAATTTATATATTTTTTATACTTACCAATGACCCAGACATAGCTGGTGCTAACTCTTAAAATATAGGGCCAAACACAAATTTTTCCCCCCAATCCCCAAAACCAAAGAAAACATGTCCTGAACGGCCCTCCACACTTCACCTCTACTGCGCATGCGCAGTGTCAAGGACGTTCCGAAATTGGTGCCATTAATCATTCTAATAACCAGTGCCTGGTAAGCGCTATGTACTCAGCGGGGAGGTAAGAGTTCCCAACTCCTGGGAGGGCCATCCCCGTCTGGGTCATTGGTAAGTATAAAAAATATATAAATTACTATAAATTTTTTAACATTTTTATACTGTACCAATGACCCAGACATAGCTGAATAGTAAAAAGGCTGGAGGGCCAAGGACATAGAGCAAGATGGAATACGCTCAATTATATAAAATAGAGTCATCCCCTCTAGGGAAAAAGAAGTATTAGGCCTTACATGTATCTTTCTTATTTATGATAAATTAGAAAGATACAACACCTTCCAAAATTGAGCATCATACATCCATGTACTCTATTAATATCTAGTATAATCCTTATACTAATAATTTTTAAAGTAAGCCAATAAATAAAGTAAGTCTAGAGAATAGAGACTCTTTATACTCCTTAAAAGTGTCTGAGGATTGCATAATCATGTCCGTTGACACGTGCTATATTCAAAAGCTCTACTTTAAAAACTAAGACTTGAATGAATTTTTAAAACATAAACTTCTCACTAAACAACCATCCCAATAACAGCTAAGAATTACTAACTCCAGAGGAGGTATCCCCTTGTTTTCATAGTAAAACAGGTGACCCAAGGGAACACCCTCCCCCCCCACCCCTTTTTCTTGCCCTGGGTCAAATAGCCCAGAGCGAAGAGGGCAGCAGAACGGAGTCACTGCCGAAACAGACAGCCTACCTAGCTATAGTAGCAACTGTTAAGTGAATGACATTCTGAGCAGTAGATAATAGACCTAACAATAGAGGCCTCCAGAAATGGACTCAATATTTCTGAGATAAAAAATTCATGAATGTGGATGGCTGAGCGCAATGAGCAGCCTTCAAAAATCTATAATAGCGACACTATTAATGTAAGCCCAAGATGTAGAACTCTTACTTCATGAGCCGAAATCTCAAACACAACTGCTGAGTCAAAGATATACCATAAGCAGTATCGATAGTTAATTGAATCCATTAGCAATAGAATGGAGCGTAACGTCCTTCTAATAGGCATCAAAGACAGAAGAAGTTTACGCCCGTAGTAATAAACAGATATCTGTTTATAAATACATAAACTCTAACCGGACAGAGTAAAGGCCTATGCCCGTACGAAGACGGAAGGACCTTAATAACAATAGGTTCCGGATATTAGGAGCCTAACTCTTATGCAAAAATCCAACCTAAATAGTAAAGGAAGTAGTGATTCCGAAACTACGAAAGAGATTATCATCCACCGATAGTGCATGAAACTCACTGACTCTTCAATAAAAGAGAAGCCAACAGAATTACTGTCTAAAAGGTCAGAATTTGAAAACTACTGTTTCCAGAAGCTCAAATGATTACTTAGCTAAATAAGGACCGAAGTTAAATTCCATATAGGAATTTAATCTAATGATTCTAAGTCTATTTATCAAAAAGTTACTAACTGACTTAGATAAAGAGACATAAGACTCAATTGTAAACTATCATAGAGTGCATAGGTATGAGGTAACATAAACCTATAACCTTAATAATAACAGGCTGCAGTAGATCTTGTCAAACAAGTATACTAAAAAGTTGCAATGAGTAGTATGGAGGGATCAACAATATGAACATAGTGATCCCTACACCAACGACGGAAGAGCCTCCACTTTAGCCACATAGAATAGCGAAGAAGAGGATCTCCTATAGTAAGAAATCGCGTCCAAAGCTCGTCCAGTACAATGCTTACAATGCAATACGGACCACACAACGGAATACGTGAAGGTTGCGACCTTGCGGGTTGTGATAAAGATGACACGATTTTACCCAGCGAAAAAAGATCCTCACATTGAGGAAGATTTCGCGTTAAGTCCCACAGTAGACATCAGAGTAAATTTACCCACGGTCTCTGTGAAGATAGAGATGCTATCAACAGAAATGTATTGTGGTTGTTTATCTTAGCAATACCTGCTGAAACAACAGCGCCGGAGGATACGCATATCCTATCATTCCGTCCTATTAGATCAATAGAGCGTTAACAACATTAGCTCAGAGATCCGGACAAGCCAACACATACGTCTGCAATTGATTAGCAAGCTGTGTCGTAAATAAGTTATCATTGGGCGCTCCCATTGATAGCAAATCAGATTGAATACTTGTTTGTTGAGAGTCCATTCTGACAGCAACAAGCGACCCATAAGTGAACGGGAGTCCGGTAAAACAATCAGACGACCCGGAATATGACGGACCGAAACAGAACTTGGTGTACTATAACAAACAGAAGGATTCTTTCCATTAAATTGAATAACGGAAACGAATGAGTGCCTCCCTGGTTCCGGAGATACGCCACTACTGTCGAATTAACGGACAGGATTTGGACATGCGTTTCTGAATAATGTTCATCCAATGACATAAAGCAAGCCTAAAAAAACATTATTCCGCAGAAGATAAGTGCTTGCTTAGAGACTGCGGAACCCAAAGACCCTGGCACTTCGAATCCGTTGGGATCAATATTATATCCCAACCTGTTTGACTGGCAACCGTCATAATTATAAAACTCGGATCCGGCAACTGCAGTGGCACTCACTGAGTCAACCACCGAATGTTTGCCCCAGTCTGAATCTCTTGCAACACTAGATAGACAAGAGAACGTGTAAATCAAGCAATTCATGGATTGCTGAAAAGTTGCCGTCGAAGAGAAGCTTCTCTGAGAACGAAGCGACTCTGAGAGAGTTCTTCACCTTACTATCCACGCGCGTGGATGTAGCTAGGGCTGCGTCACGTCTAACCAACTCCAATCAGCCACTGAAGGGCGGAGTTATACGTGAACAAACTACTGCCCTCAAAAGAAATCACATTGAGGATAATATCCCGTAATTCTTTTCTTGAAGACGTAATGATAACGCCTCAGTAAGGTGGATTACGTATGATAAAGCGTCTAAGTTAAGTCTACTAGACATCATTGTCGTTTCCAACATTGTGGCTGGAAAAGACATACACGGCGAAAAAGAATATTACCAGTCTTTAACCACGCCGTCTAGACGCATATGAACTCTCGGAATGCCCTGCTCTGCCAAAATAAATTATTCGTATAAATGATAAAAAGGCAGAAATGAGCATTGCGGACAAGAAACTAAACTATCATGCTTGGTAGCAGGCTTATATGCATATATAGCGTCGATAAATAATACACATGTTCTAATGACATTATTGGACTGTGTCGGTAAGTCAGGGACAATGTCCCTGAACCGATCCAAAATTCCGTGTCCAATGACGATATAAGTCTCTTATCCAACATCGCAGCAATGTAGTCCGAAATAACAATCACTGGAAGATAATGCCAGAAGATATGAATGGCAGCTTCCGATGCTACGAAAGGGAAAACTCGAAATCTTTCGAATCCCTTTCGCCATCCTGTCGGACCCTATAAAGCGTTCGGTCGTCCGTACCTGATGCAACCGCGGACCGCACCAACCCAGCGCCGTCAGATAATTCCTGATTCGACTAAGAAACTGTCGATTGCTGGGATGCTGCGAAAAAACTGTGCTAACTCGGATAGCACGTCCGTCACTGAGGCCTGTGGAGAAGCGGTCCTACAATGCATTGCCGCTGGAAGCTCCGTGATCGTTACCCCGTGCATACTACTAATATGCGAGCGAACGGAGTGTATAGGCCTCGTGTCCCTTGGCTACCGGATGGCGTGACCTATTCGCCGTGGAATCACTGAATGACGAAACTGATCGGATACTCGAGGTCACATAGCCAATGTGCGGTCGTGTGCCCTGCTGTGAGGATGAGGAAGCATTATCGACAGTCTCTCGGACTGTCAATATAACGGAGCGTCCCGACCGACGGACATATGCTCCGAATGTAAAATATCTGAACCACAACATGCGGTCCCCTATGTTGTTGGACGAGAGAGGGACCTCTCTCGCTCACAGCCCAGACGGACCTGGACAAGCCAGGAACCGGACTAACAGGCTTCCTCCGATCTGTCCTCAATCCGCCGTCACTGGATGAGTACTAAAGTCCTCCGATCTGTCCTCAATCCGCCGTCACTGGATGAGTACTAAAGTAATTATAGTGCTCGCATCACCCAAATCTCCTTCCTAGACCGCAACGGACGAACCCGGCAGCCGAACCATTCGATGAATGTACGCTACACCGGGTGAGCTAGCAAATGTCACTCCGTCGATCCTACAAGGGACCTCTTAGGCGATAGACATATTCCATGAGCACTTATTGCCGCTAGCTCTTCATTAACTATGACGACAGAGGCACACTTTTGAAAGACATCTCCGTAACTTTGCGAACAAGAAACCAGAAATGCTTGGTAATAGCAAGCATATAATAATAATATATATAGCGTCGTTCAATAATTCGAAAGTTTGTGTGACATTATTGGACTATGTCGGAACTGAGGGACGATGTCCCTGAACCGAACCAAAAATCTCTAAGTCCACCGGCGCTATCAGTTTCTTATCCGGCATCGCAGCATTCTGGTCCGACGAAAGAACCTGTAGAAGATCAAGTCAGATGACATACACAACAGCATATGTTGTTCCGAAAGGGAAAGCTCGAAATCCTCCGAATCCCTTTCGGTAATCCGTCGGACCGGATGAAATTTTCTGACGTCCGTACCCGCTTCCGTGGAGCGTCCCGACCCAGCATTGTCGGATAAAAAATATGCGACAGATTCAGTTGATGCTGGGATGCTGCGATAAGCTGTGCTATTTAGGAAAGCACGTCCGTCCCCGAGGCCTGTGCGGTAGCGGTCTTACGATGCATTGTCGCCGGAAGCTCTGTGTACGTTGACTCCCGCACACTTTCCTATGCGAACGTCCGGAGTCTGCAGGCCTCGTGTCCCTGGCTACCGGATGGTGTGACCTGGTCGCCGATGATTCTCTGACTGGCGAAGCTGACTGGATATCCGAGGTCACGTAGCCAAGAGCGGTCGTGTGCGCTACCATGAGAATGAGGAAGCCTTATTGACAGTCTACTCCGGACTGACTATATGTCGGAGTGTCCCGAGCGACGGACGTATGCTCCGAATGCGAAACATTTTGTACCACAACATCTGGGGCCAGATGTTGTTGAACGAGAGAGGGGCCTCTCTCGCTCGCCGTCCGGATGGACCAGAACGAGCTATGAACCGGACTAAAAGGCTTCCTCCGTTCTCCCTCTAATCCGCCGTCACTGGGTGTGCATTTGGTTGATTTATAGTGCTCGCATCACCCCAAAACTCCTTCTAGACCGCAATGGACGAACCCGGCTGCCGAACCATTCGATAAATGGACGCTACACCGGGCGAGCTAGCGGACGTCAAAGGCCGTCGAACCTACTAGGGTCCTCTTAGGCAATTGGCGTATTTACGTGAGCACTTTTCCGCTAGCCCTTCATTAATTGTGACGACGGAGGCACACTGTAGGAAGACATCACAGATACATCACCCTAATCTTGATCGTCTGAAATAGAAATTGATAAAGTAGAGTGACCCTGCGGGGAAAGGACCGGAATGTCCAATTCCCCACTAACATACCGTGACATACGCTTCCCATGTTGTCATCGAAATCATACGATACAGAACAGGAGTTAATGCAAGTACACTGACCACATATAGAATGATTATAAAAGTCAGAGGAAGACTTCCTCTTATTACAATTGATCAAAATCCTTTCAATGTGAAAAGAAAACAAAGTCCTGGTACTCGCACCAACCCCTGGCAATCAAAATACATAATAATAATATGATCCATTAATATAGAAAAAATAATTGAAATCAAAATATTTTGAAAAAATATTTTTTCAGAACAGCCCAAGTTTCTGAAAAGTAACGTTGAGCCCCAATGGATCCCAAGCCCAAGTGTGGACAAAAATTTTAAAAATATTTTAAACAATTTATTCAACACTTACGAACAATAATAATGTATCTAGTTATGATTAAAATAACATCAAGATATTATTTTCAAGAAATCCCCCCCTCACACAGAGGGCTGTTGTAAATGTAAACAATGAGTGTAAAAACACTAAAATAAGACTCCAGGCACCCAGGCCCGGAATCAGTTACCAAAAATACACTATCTGATGCAAAACAGAGACTTCCAGGGAAGAAACTGCAGAACATCAGATGGTAGATGCAGAACACAACGCCTAACCACCCGTAGGTGAAGACGTAAACATGGGGAAAAGAACAGAATTCATTCTGTTATTCAGCTAAAACTCCCAAGAAATTTTAGTAATAATAATTACAGAAACTATGCCAAAAGCATGGGAGAATAGCAAGAGGGGACTTAAAGGAAAGGGAGAGAGGAAAACACTGAAAAATCAGTGTAACTAAATAACCAGAATGACAACAAAATGGCTGCTGCCTCGAAAATAGGTAACTTAACATAATTTCATTAAAAAATTTTAAGTTACAGCCCTGATAATATTCTGTCACACATTTTTCCTCTCCTCCTTAGAATCACCATTTCACTAATATTTATGTGTCTGGCATCATTTAAACTGAGATTTACAAGCACAAAGATCAGTCAGATGTTAACTGATGAAGGGCAAAACTTAGAATGATTAATGGCGCCAATTTCGGAACGTCCTTGACACTGCACATGCGCAGTAGAGGTGAAGTGTGGAGGGCCGTTCAGGACATGTTTTCTTTGGTTTTAGATGCAAATTTTGGGGATTGGGGGGCAAAATTTGTGTTTGGCCCTATATTTTAAGAGTTAGCACCAGCTATGTCTGAGTCATTTGTACAGTATAAAAATATCGATAGCTCCCATTTAGAGGTCACCCCAAATAAGCATACCAAGTTTCAAAGTAATCTGATCATAAATGCGACCTGTGAGGTGTGCCAAAGGAAATTGTGGACGTACGTACTAACGTACTAACATACGCCGACGGACGAGAAGTGATGGCAATAGCTCAGCTTGACTTTGTCAAGTTGAGCTAAAAAATCAGTCAAAGCAAACTAAAGTTATCATCCGGAAACCACAAAATCCACAAATTTGCAATCATTTAAGGGGAATAACTCTGGAAAGGTATATGCGATTGTGGCAAAAGTGAACTTGAGCTGTATTTTGTGGTCAAAAACAAAAAACTGAAAATTTGAAATAAATCGGTCAAGGCAAACTCAAGTTATCGTCCGGAAACGAAAAGTTGGGTTAAATGCCTATAAATGAAGGGCCATAACTCTACTGCAAATGGGCCGCTAGAAACGGAAATCAAACCCATCCTGTATTTTGTCATACTAAATCCACATGCCAAATTTAACTCAGCTCAAACCATTACAATTAAATTTATCATCCTGAAACGAAATGTGTCCATGGATGAACAGACAGACAGACGGGTGGAGAGACCATTCACATAATACGTCCCGTTTTTCAAACGGGTGTATAAAATCAACATCTGAAAAATTTGGTGTCAATCCGTCAAGGCGTTCGGCTTTAAATGAACGGAAACCAATTTTTTTTTCAAAAATTGTGTTTTCAAATGGCCATAACTCTGCAGCGGATGAACTGAGAAACACCAATATCGAATTTGACCTGCATTTTATTGCTACAAACAACATCTGAAAGTTTGATGTCGATCCGTCGAGGCGTTCGACTTTAAATGAAGGGAAACCAATTTTTTTCGAAAGATTGTGTTTTCAAAGAGCCATAACTCTGCTGTGGATGGACTGAGAAACACCAATATCGAACTTGACCTGTAATTCATTGCTAAAAACAACATCTGAAAAATTTGGTGTCAATCCGTCAAGGCGTTCAGCTTTAAATGAACGGAAACCAATTTCTTTATAAAAATTGTGTTTTCAAAGGGCCATATCTCTGCAGCAGATGCACTAAGAAACACCAATATCGAACTTGACCTGTATTTTAATGCTAAAAACAACTTCTGAAAGTTTGGTGTCGATCCGTCATGGCGTTTGACTTTAAATGAACGGAAACCAAATTGTTTATGGAGAGACAGACAGACAGACTGATAACATAATACAACCGTTTTTTAAACGGGCGAATAATAAAGTATAGCGGAGCCCACTTAATTGGATATTTTTTAATTGTATATCCCTGATAAGTGAATATAATTTCCCAACACAAAACCATTTACAAATTTGACCTGTTAATTGAATACAGGTTATAGAGTAAACTCCTGTTAATTGAATAAAATGAAAGTGTCAATGACACTGTAGCTCAACTTGTCAAGACAAAGACATGTACATGTATAGTATGTGACACAGCAATGACAAACATCTAGGTAATGACCTGATAACAAAGGTACATATAAAGTATTGTAACGGTCTGTACATGAATACTGACCATTGCCTGTAACAAATGTATAGGTAAAGTATTGTAAAGGTGGGTGACAGTCAGATGCTGAACTAGAAAAAATCTTTGAGTCCCAGAGTGGGTCTGACTGAACCCCAAAATATTTGTTCTCATAGCACAGTGATAACAAAGGCACCCCAAAACACACTCGTTCCTGTCCCAAGGTGAAAACAAAAGTACTCAAGAAGTTTTGTGAACATCAGTTCATAAATACGAGCTGTATAGAACTTGTGACAAAAAACTGAATGGACCTAATTTCGGTACAAAATGGCCACTGGCAGCCATCTTGAATTTTGGACCGTACCCAGAAACACTCATTCTCATCCCAAGGAGATAACAAAGGTACCCAAGAAGTTTTGTGAAGATCGGTTCATAAATACAGCCTCTACCCTGAGCCGTATTGACATGTGTGCTTACATTGTGTAAATAGCACTGAATAAATCAAAGTTCATCTAATTTGCATAATTTCGGCACGAAAAAAAACACCTTACAATATGTGATGTATTCCATGTTACTAAACATTCATACAAAAATTTATTCAAATCAGAACTTTCATACAGAAGTTCTATACAAAAGACTGATTGCACTAATTTTAGTACAAAATGGCTGCTGGTGGCCATCTTGAATTTCGGACCACACCCAAAAACACTCGCTCTCATCCCACAGTGATAACAAAGGTACCCAAGAAGTTTCGTAAAGATTGGTTCATAAATATGGCCTCTAGTCTGAGCTGTATAGAAGATGTGTACAAAAAACTGATTAGACCTATTTTCGGTACAAAATGGCCACTGGCAGCCATCTTGAATTTTAGACCGCACCCAGAAACACTCGTTCTCGTCCCAAGGTGATAATAAAGGTACCCAAGACATTTCGTGAAGATCAGTTCATAAATACAGACTCTAGTCTGAGCCGTATTGACATGTGTACTTACTGTGTGTAAGTCGCACTGAAAAAATCAAAGTTCATCTAATTTGCATAATTTCTGCACGAGAAAAAAACCCGTATTATATGTGATGCATCCCATGGTACTAAACATTCACACAAAATAATTATTGAAATCAGGGCTTTCATATGGAAGTTATGTGCAAAAATCTGATTGCACCTAATTTTGTACAAAATGGCTGCCATCGGCCATCTTGAATTTCGGACCGGACCCAAAAACACTCGTTCTCGTCCCATGGTGATACCAAAGGTACCCAAGAAGTTTCGTAAAGATCGGTTCATAAATACGGCCTCTAGCCCGAGCCGTATTGGCATTTGCACTTACAGTGCTGAAAGTAACCCCAAAAAACATCAAAGTTAAAAAATTTATAGTAATTTATATATTTTTTATACTTACCAATGACCCAGACATAGCTGGTGCTAACTCTTAAAATATAGGGCCAAACACAAATTTTGCCCCCCAATCCCCAAAATTTGCATCTAAAACCAAAGAAAACATGTCCTGAAAGGCCCTCCACACATCGCCCCTACTGCGCATGCGCAGTGTCAAGGACGTTCCGAAATTGGCGCCATTAATCATTCTAATAACCAGTGCCTGGTAAGCGCTATGTACTCAGCGGGGAGGCAAGATTTCCCAACTCCTGGGAGGGCCATCCCCGTCTGGGTCATTGGTAAGTATAAAAAATATATAAATTACTATAAATTTTTTAACATTTTTATACTGTACCAATGACCGTGACATAGCTGAATAGTAAAAAGGCTGGAGGGCCAAGGACATAGAGCAAAATGGAATACGCTCAATAAAATAAAATAGAGTCATCCCCTGTAGGGAAAAAGAAGTAATAGGCCTTACATGTATCTTTCTTATTTATGATAAATTAGAAAGATACAACACCTTCCAAAATTGAGCTTAATACATCCATGTACTCTATTAATATCCAATATAATCCTTATACTAATAATTTTTAAAGTAAGCCAATAAATAAAGTAAGTCTATAGAATAGAGACTCTTATACTCCTAAAAGTGTCTGAGGATTGCATAATCATGTCCGTTGACATATGCAATATTCAAAAGCTATACTTTAAAAACTAAGACTTGAATGAATTTTTAAAACATAAACTTCTCACTAAACAACCATCCCAATAACAGCTCAGAATAACTAACTCCGGAGGAGGTATCCCCTTGTTTTCATAGTAAAACAGGTGACCCAAGGGAACACCCTCCCCCCCCCCCCCCCCCCCTTTTTCTTGCCCTGGGTCAAATAGCCCAGAGCGAAGAGGGCAGCAGAACGGAGACATTGCCGAAACAGACAGCCTACCTAGCTATAGTAGCAACTGTTAAGTAGTGAATGACATTCTGAGCAGTAGATAATAGACCTAACAATAGAGGCCTCCAGAAATGGACTCGATATTTCTGAGATAAAATTCATGAATGTGGATGGCTGAGCACAATGAGCGGCCTTCAAAAATCTACAATAGCGACACTATTAATGTAAGCCCAAGAAGTAGAAGAGCTCTTACTTCATGAGCCGAAATCTTAAGCACAACTGCTAAGTCAATGATATACCATAAGCAGTACCGATAGTAAATAGAATCCATTAACAATAAAATGGAGCGTAACGTCCTTCTACTAGGCATCAAAGACAGAAGAAGCTTACGTCCATAGTAATAAACAGATATCTGTTTATAAATACATAAACTGTACCCGGAAAGAGTAAAGGCCTATGCCCATACGAAGATGGAAGGACCTTAAAATAATAGGTTCCGGATAATAGGAGCCTAACTCTTATGCAAAAATCCAACCTAAATAGTAACGGAAGTAGTGATTCCGAAACTACGAAAGTGAAAATCATCCATCGATAGTGCATGAAACTCACTGACTCTACAGTAAAAGAGAAACCAACAGAATTACTGTCTAAAAGGTCAGAATTTGAAAACTACTGTTTCCAGAGGCTCAAATGATTACTTAGCTAAATAAGAACCGAAGTTAAAATCCATATAGGAATTTAATCTAAAGATTCTAAGTCTATTTATCAACAAGTTACTAACTGACTTAGATAAAGAGACAAAAAGACTCAATTGTAAACTATCGTAGAGTGCATAGGTATGAGGTAACATAAACCTATAACCTAAATAATAACAGGCTGCAGTAGATCTTATGAAACAAGTATACTAAAAAATTGCAATGAGTAGTATGGAGGGATCAACAATATGAACATAATGATCCCTACACCACGACGGAAGAGCCTCCACTTTAGCCGCATAGAATAGCGAAGAAGAGGATCTCCTATAGTAAGAAATCGCGTCCAAAGCTCGTCCAGTACAGTGCATACAATGCAATACAGACCACACAACGAAATACATGAAGGTTGCGACCTTGCGGGGTTGTGATAAAGATGACACGATTTACCCAGTGAAAAAAGATCCTCACATAGAGGAAGATTTCACGTTAAGACCCACAGTAGACAAGAGAGTAAATTACCCATGATCTCTGTGAAGATAGAGATGCTATCAACAGAAATGTATTGTAGTTGTTTATCTTAGCAATACCTGCTGAAACAACAGCGCCGGAGGATACGCGTATCCTATCATTCCGTCCTATAGATCAATAGAGCGTTAACAACATTAGCTCAGAGATCTGGACAAGCTAACACATACGTCTGCAATTGATTAGCAAACTGTGTCGTAAATAAATCATCATTGGGCGCTCCCATAGATAGCAAATCTGATTGAATACTTGTTTGTTGAGAGTCCATTCTGACAGCAACAAGCGACCCGTAAGAGAACGGGAGTCCGGTAAAACAATCAGACTACCCAGAATATGACGGACCAAAACAGAACTTGGTGTACTATAACCAACAGACGGATTCTTTCCATTACATTGAATAACGGAAACGAAAGAGTGCCTCCCTGGTTCCGGAGATACGCCACTACTGTCGAATTAAAGGACAGGATTTGGGCATGCGTTTCTGAATAATGTTCATGCAATGACATAAAGCAAGCCTAAAAAACATTATTCCGCGGAAGAAAACTGATTGCTAAGAGACTGCGGAACCCAAAGACCCTGGCACTTCGAATCCGTAGGGATCAGTATTATATCCCAATCTGTTTGACTGGCAACCGTCATAACAGCCACACTCGGGTCCGGCAACTGTGGTGGCACTCTCTGAGTCAACCACCGAATGTTTGCCCCAGTCTGAATCTCTTGTAACACTAGATAGACAAGAGAACGTGTAAATCGAGCAAATCATGGATTGCCGAAAAGTTGCCGTCGAAGAGAAGCTCCTCCGAGAACGAAGCGACTCTGAGAGAGTTCTTAACCTTACTATCCACGCGTGTGGATGTAGCTAGGGCTGCGTCACGTCTAACCAACTCCAATCAGCCACTGAAGGGCGGAGTTATACGTGAACAAACTACTGCCCTCAAAAGAAATTACATTGAGAATAATATCCCGTAAATCTTTTCTTGAAGACGTAATGATAACGCCTCAGTAAGGCGGATTACGTATGATAAAGCGTCTAAGTTAAGTCTACTATACATCATGTCGTTTCCAACATTGAAATTGGAAAAGACATAAACGGCGAAAAAGAATATATGCAGTCTTTAACCACACCGTCTAGACGCATAAGAACTCTCGGTATGCCCTGCTCTGCCAAAATAAACTATTCGTATAAAAGATAAAATGGCAGAAATGAGCAACGCGGACAAGAAACTAAACTATCATGCTTGGTAGCAGGCTTGTATATATATATATATATATAGCGTTGAAAAATAAAACACATGTTGTAATGACAATATTGGACTGCGTCGGTAAGTCAGGGACAATGTCCCTGAACCGATCGAAAAATCCGAGTCCAATGACGCTATAAGTCTCTTATCCAAGATCGCAGCAATGAAGTCCGAAATAACAATCACTGGAAGATAATGCCAGAAGATATGAAAGGCAGCTTCCGATACTACTAAAGGGAAAACTCGAAATCTTTCGAATCCCTTTCGCCAACCTGTCGGACCCTATAAAGCGTTCGGTCGTCCGTAGCTGATGCAACCGCGGACCGCACCGACCCAGCGCCGTTGGATAATTCCTGATTCGACCGAGAAACTGTCAATTGCTGGGATGCTGCGAAACAACTGTGCTAACTCGGATAGCACGTCCGTCACTGAGGCCTGAGGAGAAGCGGTCTTACGATGCATTGCCGCTGGAAGCTCCATGATCATTACCCCGTGCATACTACCAATATGTGAGCGAACGGAGTGTATAGGCCTCGTGTCCCTTGGCTACCGGATGGCGCGACCTATTCGCCGTGGAATCACTGAATGACGAAACTGATCGGATACTCGAGGTCACGTAGCCAATGTGCGGTCGTGTGCCCTGCTGTGAGGATGAGGAAGCATTAAGGACAGTCTCTCGGACTGTCAATATAACGGAGCGTCCCTACCGACGGACATATGCTCCGAATGTAAAATATCTGAACCACAACATGCGGTCCCCTATGTTGTTGGACGAGAGAGGGACCTCTCTCGCTCACAGCTCGGACGGACCTAGACAAGCCAGGAACCGGACTAACAGGCTTCCTCCAATCTGTCCTCAATCTGCCGTCACTGGGTGAGTACTAAAGTAATTATAGTGCTCGCATCACCCAAATCTCCTTCCTAGACCGCAACGGACGAACCCGGCAGCCGAACCATTCGATGAATGTACGCTACACCGGGTGAGCTAGCGAATGTCACTCCGTAGGCGATAGACATATTCCATGAGCACTTATTGCCGCTAGCTCTTCATTAACTATGACGACAGAGGCACACTTATGAAAGACATCTCCATAACTCTGCGAACAAGAAACCAGAAATGCTTGGTTATAGCAAGCATAAAATAATAATATATATAGCGTCGTGCAATAATTCGAAAGTTTGTGTGACATTATTGGACTATGTCGGAACTGAGGGACGATGTCCCTGAAACGAACCAAAAATTTCTAAGTCCACCGACGCTATCAGTTTCTTATCCGGCATCGCAGCATTCTGGTCCGACGAAAGAAGCTGTAGAAGACCAAGTCAGATTTGGAAAGCTCGAAATCCTCCAAATCCCTTTCGGTATCCCGTCGGACCGGATGAAACTTTCGGACGTCCGTACCCGCTTCCGCGGAGCGTCCCGCCCAAGCATCGTCGGATAAAATATATGCGACAGATTCAGTTGATGCTGGGATGCTGCGATAAACTGTGCTATTAAGGAAAGCACGTCCGTTCCCGAGGCCTGTGCAGTAGCGGTCTTACGATGCATTGCCACCGGAAGCTCCGTGAACGTTGACTCCCGCACACTTCCTATGCGAACGTCCGGAGTCTGCAGGCCTCGTGTCCCTGGCTACCGGATGGTGTGACCTGGTCGCCGAAGAATCCTTGATCGGCGAAGCTGTTAATATATCGGCGGTCACGCAGCCAAGGTACGGTCGTGTGCGCTGACGAGAAGAGGAAGCCTTAGCAGTCTCCGCGGACTGCCTATACAACGGAGCGTCCCGAGCGACGGACGTATGCTTCGCTTGCGACACATTTTGTACCACAACATCTGGGGCCAGATGTTGTTGAACGAGAGAGGGGCCTCTCTCGCTTGCCGTCCGGATGGACCGGAACGAGCTATGAACAGGACTAAAAGGCTTCCTCCGTTCTCCCTCCGATCCGCCGTCACTGGGTGTGCATTAGGTTAATTTATAGTGCTCGCATCACCCCAAAATTCCTTCTAGACCGCAACGGACGAACCCGGCTGCCGAACCATTCGGTGAATGGACGCTACACCGGGCGAGCTAGCGGACGTCAAAGGCCGTCGAACCTACTAGGGTCCTCTTAGGCAATTGGCGTATTTACATGAGCACTTTTCCGCTAGCCCTTCATTAATTGTGACGACGGAGGCACACTGTTGGAAGACATCACAGATACATCACCCTAATCTTGATCGTCTGAAATAGAAATTGATAAAGTAGAGTGACCCTGCGGGGAAAGGACCGGAGTATCCAAATCCCCAATAACATAACGTGACATACGCTTCCCATATTGTCATCGAAATCATACGATACAGAACAGGAGTTAATGCGAGTACACTGACCACATATAGAATGATTATAAAGTCAGAGGAAGACTTCCTCTTAATACAATTGATCAATATCCTTTCAATGTGAAAAGAAAACAAGTCCTGGTACTCGCACTAACCCCTGGCAATCAAAATACATAATAATAATATGATCCATTAATATAGAAAAAATAATTGAAATCAAAATATTTTGAAAAAATATTTTTTCAGAACAGCCCAAGTTTCTGAAAAGTAACATTGAGCCCCAATGGATCCCAAGCCTAAGTGTGGACAAAAATTTTTAAAATATTTTAAACAATTTATTCAACACTTACGAACAATAATAATGTATCTAGTTATGATTAAAATAACATCAAGATATTATTTTCCAGAAATCCCCCCCTCACACAGAGGGCTGTTGTAAAAGTAAACAATGAGTGTAAAAACACTAAAATAAGACTCCAGGCACCCAGGCCTGAAATCAGTTACCAAAAATACACTATCTGATGCAAAACAGAGACTTCCAGGGAAGAAACTGCAGAACATCAGATGGTAGATGCAGAACACAACGCCTAACCACCCGTAGGTGAAGACGTAAACATGGGGAAAAGAACAGAATTCATTCTGTTATTCAGCTAAAACTCCCAAGAAAATTTAGTAATAATAATTACAAAAACTATGCCAAAAGCATGGGAGAATAGCAAGGGGGGACTTAAAGGACAGGGAGAGAGGAAAACACTTAAAAAACAGTGTAACTAAATAATCAGAATGACAACAAAATGGCTGCTGCCTCGAAAATAGGTAACTTAACATAATTTCATTAAAAAATTTTAAGTTACAGCCCTGATAATATTCTGTCACACATTTTTTTCCTCTCCTCCTTCTCTATCCTCCTTAGAATCACCATTTCACTAATATTTATGTGTCTGGCATCATTTAAACTGAGATTTATAAGCACAAAGATCAGTCAGATGTTAACTGATGAAGGGCCAAACTTAGAATAATTAATGGCGCCAATTTCGGAACGTCCTTGACACTGCGCATGCGCAGTAGGGGCGAAGTGTGGAGGGCCTTTCAGGACATGTTTTCTTTGGTTTTAGATGCAAATTTTGGGGATTGGGGGGCAAAATTTGTGTTTGGCCCTATATTTTAAGAGTTAGCACCAGCTATGTCTGGGTCATTGGTACAGTATAAAAATATTAGTCTAATTTGCACAATTTACGTACGAGAAAAAAACCCGTATTATATGTGATGTATCCCATGGTACTAAACATTCATACAAAAAATTATTCAAATCAGAGCTTTCATATGGAAGTTCTGTACAAAAAACAGATTTCTGCATCGTCGGTACAAAATGGTGGCTGGCAGCCATCTTGAATTTCTGACCGCACCCAAAAACACTCGTTCTCGTCCCACGGTCATAACAAAGGTACCCAAGAAGTTTCGTAAAGATCGGTTCATAAATACGGCCTCTAGCCCGAGCCATAGCAGCTTGGCACTTACAGCTCTGAAAGTAACACTAAATAAATCAAAGTCAGTCTAATTTGCATAATTTACGCACGAGAAAAAAACCCGTATTATATGTGATGTATCCCATGGTACTAAACATTTATACAAAACTTTATTCAAATCAGAACTTTCATACAGAAGTTCTGTACAAAAAACTGATTTTTGCATCATCGGTACAAAATGGCCACTGGCAGCCATCTTGAATTTCGGACCACACCTAAAAACACTCGTTCCCGTCCCAGTGTCATAACAAAGGTACACAAGAAGTTTCGTAAAGATCGGTTCATAAATACGACCTCTAGCCCGAGCCATAGCCAATTGTTGACGTACGGACAGACGGACAGATGGACAGACGGACGGACGGACAGACGGACGACGGGCCATGACAATAGCTCAAATTTGACTTCGTCAAAGTTGAGCTAAAAATTTGTAACCTGTCTTGACCCAGTTGTCCTTTGTTTATAGACCTATTTGACCTGAGAACATCCAATCCAGGCATTTAATCTATTATATCTTGTTTGACAGAGCTCATGGATCTCTGTCAAAGATATGATAGAATAAATGCTAAATTTATCTCTAGAATACAGGAAAGTGACAATCCCTGTTAACTGAATACTCCTGTTAACTAAATAATTTTTATTGGCAAAGGGGCTATTCAATTAACAGGGATCCACCGTACTGATAGAACTGAAATGTTGCCAGTTTTCTTTAGATCCAGCTTTGTTCTACAAGAAGGCAGAAACTGGTATTTTGCAAGGTTTAATTGTATCACATGTGGATGACTTTTTTTTTGTATGCAGGAAACATGAACTTTGGTGAAATTGTAAAATGAAAGTGTCAATGACACTGTAGCTCAACTTGTCAAGACATGTACATGTATAGTATGTGACACAGCAATGACAAACATCTAGGTAATGCCATGATAACAAAGGTACATATAAAGTATTGTAACGGCCTGTACATAAATACTGACCGTAGCCTGTAACAAATGTATAGGTAAAGTATTGTAAAGGTGGGTGACAGTCAGATGCTAAACTAGAAAAGAAATCTTTTGAGTCCCAGAGTGGGTCTGACTGAACCCCAAAATATTTGTTCTCATAGCACAGCGATAACAAAGGCACCCCAAAACACACTCATTCCTGTCCCAAGGTGAAAATAAAGGTACCCAAGAAGTTTTGTGAAGATCAGTTCATAAATACGAGCTGTATAGAAGTTGTGACAAAAAACTCATTGGACCTAATTTCGGTACAAAATGGCCACTGGCAGCCGTCTTGAATTTTGGACCGCACTCAGAAACACTCGTTCTCGTCCCAAGGTGATAACAAAGGTACCCAAGAAGTTTCGTGAAGATCGGTTGATAAATACAACCTCTAGCACGAGCCGCATTGACAAGTGCACTTACAGTGTATAAGTAGCACTAAATAAATCAAAATTCATCTAATTTGCATAATTTCTGCACGAGAAAAAACCTGTACTGTATGTGATGTATTCCATTTTACTAAACATTCATACAAAAATTTATTCAAATCAGAACTTTCATACAGAAGTTCTGTACAAAAGACCGATTGCACTAATTTTGGTACAAAATGGCTGCTGGTGGCCATCTTGAATTTTGGACCACACCCCAAAACACCCGCGGTGATAACAAAGGTATACCCAAGACGTTTCATAAAGATTGGTTCATAAATACGGCCTCTAGCCTGAGACGTATAGAAGTTGTGTACAAAAAACTGACTAGACCTAATTTCGGTACAAAATGGCCACTGGCAGCCATCTTGAATTTCAGACCGCACTCAGAAACACTCGTTCTCGTCCCAAGGTGATAACAGAGGTACCCAAGAAGTTTCGTGAAGATCGGTTGATAAATACAGCCTCTAGCCATATAGACATGTGTACTTACTGTGTGTAAGTAGCACTGAAAAATTCAAAGTTCATCTAATTTGCATAATTTCTGCATGAGAAACAAACCCGTATTATATGTGATGTATCCCATGGTACTAAACATTCACACAAAAAATTATTCAAATCAGAGCTTTCATGTGGAAGTTCTGCGCAAAAATCTGATTGCCCCTAATTTTGAACAAAATGGCTGCCAGCGGCCATCTTGAATTTTGGACCACACCCAAAAACACTCGTTCTCGTCCCACGGTGATACCAAAGGTACCCAAGAAGTTTCGTAAAGATCGGTTCATAAATGCGGCCTCTAGCCCGAGCCGTATTGGCATTTGCACTAACAGTGCTGAAAGTAACACTAAATACACCAAAGTTAGTCTAATTTGCATAATTTACGTACGGGTACTTACGAGAAAAAAACACGTATTATATGTGATGTATCCCATGGTACTAAACATTCATAAAAAAAAATTATTCAAATCAGTGCTTTCATATGGAAGTTCTGTGCAAAAAACAGATTTCTGCATCATCGGTAGAAATTGGCGGCTGGCAGCCATCTTGAATTTCAGACCAGACCCACAAACACTCGTTCTCGTCCCACGGTCATAACAAAGGTACCCAAGAAGTTTAGTAAAGATCGGTTCATAAATACGGCCTCTAGCCCGAGCCGTATTGAATTGTTGACGGACAGACGGACGACTGGCAAAGGCATAAGCTCAAATTTGGCTTCGCCAAAGTTGAGCAAAAAATGGATTAAAAAAAAGATTTATGGCTAAAAAAACTGCTCTCAATTTACTCATGTTGGATTTTCACATAGAGCAGACTGCAGATAAAGTGACAAAAGATCAGAATACTTTCATTTATTTATTTATTTATTTATTTATTGGTGTTTAAGGTCCCATACTTATGCACAATGGCTAATCATGACCATGACAGTTTTATGGGTGGAGGAGACCCCAGAGAGAACACCGAGCATTGACGAGCAACTGTCAGCTCTTCAACACTCTAACTTTGTTCAAGCACAGCTCAAGCAGGGTTACAGCGGTTGAAGACATGTGCACCATCGACGTGCAGTACGCCTTAGTACACAGCGTCATCGTGCCCCCAAGCAGGCGACTGGGATAAAGTGCCTTGCCCAAGGACACAATGCGGGTCGTCTCAGGACCTCTAGCATAGATGTCCAACAGTCTACCACTGAGCCACCGCGCTCCCTGAATACTTACATAGAAGATATTGAGTTACAAAGATTATCACTGTAACAGAAGCAAGATGAATTAAGTGAGACCTACAATACACAATCTAAATCACTGGTTGACAGTATTATTCATTTATTTATTGGTGTTTAAGGTCACATATTTTTTGCACAATGGCTAACCATGACCACAACCTGAGTATCAACTCAAGGCCAAGGGGTGAGCGTTAATTAGCCATGTTGCCCATTTTAGAGAGGGTTCACACCTCACAAGCATTGGTAACTGGGTCCTATTTTACCAGTAAAACAGAGCCTGTTTACCACAGTGAACAGGCACCACCGCACTTCCCGGGCTTCCCCCGGGGTGGTTGGCAGTATTAATTGGATTTCACAAGGAACCACACCTGACATATCAATTGACTTTATTGAATTAAGCACCAGGTTAAAGAAAGGACATGCATCTGATTTAGAGTGGGCAGATAAACTCATTATGAAAGTTTAATCTGAGGATTCCAAAATAACATTTCCTAGTTCGGGTCCACCATCACCAAAAAGTGAATGGAGAATTGTTCTTTTCACAGATGCAGCCTATGCTAACCTTCCTGATGGTTTTAGTAGCACAATGAAAAGTACCATCTTTTTATTTAGTGCTAACAAAATATGTCGCCCATTATCATGGAATGCCAATAAAATTAAAAGAGTTGTACACTCAACTTTAGCAGCAGAAGCTATGAGTCTACAAGGAATTAACGAGAGTATTTATGTTAGAAAACTCAGTGGAAATTGTTAACAATGAAGAATCAGATATTCCTATAATTGCCTAGGTCAATAATAAAAGTGTTGTAGAATCCATCCATTCTACAAAATTGGTGGAAGAGAAATGACGTAGGGGAGAGATTAGCTCTACAAACAATTACGGAGTAAAGGTGAAATTCAGTGTTATATGGTGCTCCAGTTCGAGTCAGTTGGTAAACTGTCTTACCATAAGAGGAGCATCAGGTCAACAGCTGTTTGATCCTTCAGTCATTTTTTACCCAAAGCATTAAAACTAAAGTGTACATATGTGTACATAATGAACAAATTGAACCTGTATTTGTGCATATAAAAAAAAGAATAAAAAAACAAGACTAACAGTGAGCGCCTGGCCACGGATGCCCCCAAACTATGACCTTGATCTGTGACCTTGATCTCCTTCTAACAAAAAAAAATCTGTGTGAGACACTTCGTCTCCCCATGAGCAACATGTATGCCAAGTTTCAACAAAATCCAAAAAAAACCCATTAGAGTTATGGAGCAGACATGAAAATCATCCTGACAGACCGACAGATGGAAATGACAAACAGTATATGCCCCAAAAACTATTTTCGGGTGCATAAAAAGAGAAAGAGATGAAAGTCAATATGTGCAGACTGCATTGTATTTTAATTGAGACGTGTCCATATCCAGATCTATATTTAGAGAACCATGGATTTGGAAACTGGAAGTGGATGCCATTTTGTATCTGAAGGTGCATGTGTTCTAGAGCCAAGGAGAGGTGAACAATATTTGTGTATGTATAAAGTAAGTAAGCTTAAACAGAAAAACAGGATGAAAGTTTTCCTGTCTAATGTCTTGACCTTGATATGACCTTGGGTCAAAGTCTAGACACACCTTTTATCATGAGCAATAATTGTACCAATTATGAATAACATCTGTCAATCATACAAAATTATATGGATCAGACATGGGTAGTGATCAAACAGTTAACTGAATCGGCTGACATAATCAGCCAATTATAGGGTATCGGAATCAAATCTGCACTACCAGAAAAATATTGGTTCTCACCGATTGTCATTTTTTTCGAACACAAGTCACAAATCACAATTTGTGGCAATTTCACAAAGTGACTACTGATAACAAGAAATCAGCAGAGTACTATTATACTACAAACTGAAAGCTCAGATAGATTTACTACCCACTGTTTCGATGGATTTATCATTAAATTAACAAAATGCTGGTCTATTGGAATCATACCCAGAGCTGGCTGCAATTTATGTCATGCATGTTTTGTGAAACGGCACAGGCATGTGATGAAAAAAGGAAAAGACACTGACACCAACCAATAACTCTATCCCAGCAAATGACTGGATAATGTGACACCTTGTCATAATAACTCTATTATTAAACAACACTAATACTCTATCAGAGATAATGAAAGAAGCAACAACGGAGAAAATCAAAATATCAAATTATCAATATCAGAATTTTCAATGGAGAACTGAAAAAAAGAAAGCAGACTTAACGCGTGCATCCATCAAAGTAAGCTCCGCCCACCAAGTGAGTGACACCACGACATCATAATGATCAGTTAAATCAACTTACATGTTTTTATTTCCCCTCGTCTTTGTCACAGGTACTCATACCCCCATAATATTTATATATACTATTATGGGGGCTGTCATCTTCGATTCAAAAATGCTATCAGATATCATTTTTCTTTCAATTTCTCAGCCATGTCGAGCACCTGTGGTCTATTTCTGTTCAGAAAAATAACAGGGTTCACTGGGAATTCCTCACTGACGTAATCAATTTTGTGTCACGCGATGCAAACACTTCCAAGTTTGGAATTTTAGTGTCAATAAATTCCACATCGATAATAAAATTATTGGATTTAAAATGGCAACAATTAACATGGATTATCAATTTTGTTCACAGTAGCTCGATCCAGTATGGAGTTTAGGTATGACAACGTCCATTTCATAAGATAATATGTGAGGGTAAAGCCTAAGTTACTACCTATTTTTGTGATATGAACAATGAATACGAAGGATAACAGGTACTGTAAAATGTTACATGCCCCTTGAGGACTAATATCATCATTCAGTGGTATGATGTACACGGCTAAAAAATAGCTGACTATGAAAAATAATAGTCGACTATAGAACATTCCGATGGTAAGTAGACTCAATCGAATAGTCGTGGCAGCCCTAACCATGGGTACTCAAACGGAATCAGTATCGGAATCAGCTGATTACGACTGAATAATTGGTAATCGGTCCATGGGCCTATAATATAATCAGTTGATCACTAGACAAGGGCTATATTTAACAATTCAAAGTCTTGCTGTCTGTGACCTTGATATGACCTTGGACCAAAGTCATGACACAACTTTGAGTCATGCACATTAATTGTACAAAGTATGAATAAGAACTGTCAATATCATACCAATTTTTATGGACTGGACAAGGGCTATACTAAACAATTCAAAGTTTTGCTGCCTGTGACCTTGACCATGATATGACCTTGGATCAAAGTCATGATACACCTTTGAGTCAAGCGCAATAATTGTACCAAGTATGAATAAGAACTGTCAATCATACTAAGTTGTATGGACCGGACAAGGACTATATAACAATATCAAAGTTTTGCTGACCATGACGTTGACGATATGAACTTGGATCAAAGTTGCGACACAGCTTTGAGTTATGGGCAATAATTGTACCATGTATAAAGAAGATCTGTCAATCATACCAAGTTATATGAACTGGACAAAAGTGACACTAAAATGTCAAAAGTTTTTCTTTTCTGTCATCTTAATATAGGGCCAGTGACCTTGAGGGACACATTTATTTATTTATTTATTTGCTGGTGTTTAAGGTCACATACTTATGCACAATGGCTAACCATAACTGTGACAGTTTTACGGGTGGAGGAAGCTGGAGTGCTGGAGAGAACCACCGAGCATCGACGAGCAACTGTCAGCTCCTCAACATTCTCTGTTCAAGCTCCGCTCAAGAAGGGTTACAGCGGTTGAAGACATGTGCACCATCGACATGCAGTATGCCTTAGTACACGGCATCATCGTGCCCCCATGTAGAAGAAGGACACAACGCGGGTCCTCTAGCATAGAAGTCCAACAGTCTACCACTGAGCCACTTGAAGGACATATACCATATTATAATTTGCAACACACTGTCTTTTGATAATACATATTGTTATAAAGTTTTGTAAAAAAACATTCAGTGGGTAAGTAGTTATGGCCCGGACAAAATGTTCACAAAGGACAAATTCGCATTAGAAAAGCTCCACTGACATTCTAACATTGACAGAGCGAATAAATGAAAGTGTCAATGACACAATAGCTCAACATGACAAACTTGAAACGGTAAATTTGAAGATCATTGGTTCCAATGTTACTTTAGCATAACGGCACTGTGTGTGCCAATGTCAGAGCAATCCATGCATTTTAAATGTAAACTGTACGGCTGCCTAAAGGAAGAATGTTGATACACAAATGCAGTAAGTTTCGAGGTCACTGTAAACAGCAACTTTTTTCACAGAAATGAATCAACATGTAGAGGTTTTGCCTAATGAGCACACCAATCCAAAAGAAATCCTACGATAAATATGCCCTGTAGTTCATGTCAAAAATGAAAGTAAATGCACAAATGCAACAGATTCAAAGAATTTTGCTGACAGCAACAGTTTTTTATAGAAAAGAAAATCGATAGTTCCTATCTTTCTTACCCCGAATAAGCATATGAAGTTTCAAAACAATCCGATAATAAATGCGCCCTCTGAGGCATGCCAAAGGAAGATGTTAATGCACAAATGCACTAAGTTTGACGCCAAATTGACGGTGCTGGCTGGCAATGGTCTTTTTATCTTTCTTATGGAAATTCATATATATAACCTGTAGAGAGAGCAAAAGGGATAAGTTGCTACAAAAATGCACTAAGTCCAAAGGCTGGTGCAAACAACAACAATTTTTTTATGGAAATGAAAAGAAATCAACAGCTAACATCCATAAGCCACCATCCTATCATAAATGTGCCCTGTAGGGCATGCCAGAGGAATATACTGATGCCTGACTATACTAAGTTCAACGGTCATTGCCAACGGCAACTATTTTTGACAGAAATGGAAGAAAATTGACAGTTCCCATCTAGAGGTCACCCTGAACAAGCATACCAAGTTTCAAAGCAATCTGATCATAAATGTGTCCTGCAGGGTGTGCCAAAGGGAAATATTGATGCATAACTGCACAAAGTTCACTGAAGGTAGTTGCCAACGGCAACATTTTTTGATGGAAATGGAAGATAATCGATAGCTTCGATCTAGAGGTAATCCCAAATAAGCATACCAAATTTCAAACCGATCTGATCATAAATGTGCCCTATAAGGTGTGCCAAAGGAATATATTGATGCCTGACTAAACTTAGTTCAAAGCTTGTTGCCAGTGGCAACATTTTTTGCCGGAAATTGAAGAAAATCAATAGCTCCCATCTGGAGGTCACCCCAAATAAGCATACCAACTTTCAAATTGATCCGATTATAAATGCGCCCTGTAGGGTGTGCCAAAGGGAAATATTGATGCATAAGTGCACTTAGTTCATCAAAGGGCATTGCCAGAGGCAACATTTTTTGATGAAATGGAAGGCAATCGATAGCTTCCATCTAGAGGTAACCCCAAACAAGCATACCAAGTTTCAAACCGATCTAATCATAAATGTATCCTGTAGGGTGTGCCAAAGGAATATACTGATGCCTGACTAAACTAAGTTCAAAGGTCATTGCCAGCGGCAACATTTTATGCCGTAAATTGAAGAAAATACATATCTCCCATCCAGAGGTCACCTCAAATAAGCATACCAGGTTTCAACGAAATCCGATTATAAATATATCCTGTAGGGTGTGCCAATGGAATATACTGATGCCTGACTAAACTATGTTCAAAGGCCGTTGACAGCGGCAACAATTTTTAACAGAAATGGAAGAAAATCGATAGCTCCCATCTAGAGGTAACCTCAAATAAGCATACAAAGTTTCAAAGCGATCTGATCATAAATTCGACCTGTGCAGTGTTCCAAAGGAAATTGTGGGCGTACATACGTATGCCTGTACATACGCCAACAGACATGCCGACGGATGAGAAGTTACGGCAATAGCTCAGCTTGACTTTGTCTAGTTGAGCTAAAAATGGAATAAATAAAAATACTTACTGCACTCGACTTCTTGACTTGGATTTTTCTTCCTGATAACCAATCTTTACATCATCTGAAATGTTGCCCTTATTAAGACCAATAAGCAAATCATTGAATGCATCTTGATGACCAATCCATTCATCAGCAAGCTTATTACACACGCTTCTCCTGCAATAAAAAAAAAACGAGCAACGCTAATGCGTGTGCTGATGCCCCTGAAGATAGCAAAGTCGGACTTGCATGTAAATAAATAGCTTCTGAATGTTTGAAGAGAATTGGTTCAGCCAAACAACCCTATAGGCTATGGTACAATTTACCTTGGTCAGAAACAGAGGCCAAAAACAAACATGGGCCATAACTCTACCAAACATGAATGGACGAAACGCTAGGTACGAGGGCATCAGTTCCCCCAAGCTGCCCTATCACCATACCAAAGAACATTAAAATCCGACAACTGATGCTTGAGTAATAATACAAAATGTCTGTATGGATGGATGGACATATGGACGGAGACCTTGACTATATACCCCCGAAAATGAAAGTGTCAATGACACTGTAGCTCAACTTGTCAAGACAAAGACATGTACATGTATAGTATGTGACACAGCAATGACAAACATCTACTTAATGACCTGATAACAAAGGTACATATAAAGTATTGTAACGGTCTGTACATAAATACTGACCATTGCCTGTAACAAATGTATAGGTAAAGTATTGTAAAGGTGGGTGACAGTCAGATGCTAAACTAGAAAAGAAATTTTTGAGTCCCAGAGTGGGTCTGACTGAACCCCAAAATATTTGTTCTCATAGCACAGTGATAACAAAGGCACCCCAAAACACACTCATTCCTGTCCCAAGGTGAAAACAAAGGTACCCAAGAAGTTTCGTGAAGATCAGTTCACAAATATGAGCTGTGTAGAAGTTGTGACAAAAAACTGATTGGACCTAATTTCGGTACAAAATGGCCACTGGCAGCCATCTTGAATTTTGGACCGCACCCAGAAACACTTGTTCTCGTCCCAAGGTGATAACAAAGGTACCCAAGAAGTTTTGTGAAGATCGGTTCATAAATACAGCCTCTAGCCCGAGCCGTATTGACATGTGCACTTACAGTGTATAGGTAGCACTGAATAAATCAAAGTTCATCTAATTTGCATAATTTCTGCACGAGAAAAAAACCTGTACTATATGTGATGTATTCCATGTTACTAAACATTCATACAAAAATTTATTCAAATCAGAACTTTCATACAGAAGTTCTGTACAAAAGACTGATTGCACTAATTTTGGTACAAAATGGCTGCTGGTGGCCATCTTGAATTTTGGACCACACCCAAAAACACTCGTTCTCATCCCACGGTGATAACAAAGGTACTCAAGAAGTTTCGTAAAGATCGGTTCATAAATACGGCATCTAGCCTGAGCCGTATAGAAGTTGTGTACAAAAAACTGATTAGACCTAATTTCGGTACAAAATGGCCACTGGCAGCCATCTTGAATTTTGGACTGCACCCAGAAACACTCGTTCTCCTCCCAAGGTGATAACAATGGTACCCAAGACGTTTCGTGAAGATCGGTTCATAAATGCACGCTCTAGCCCGAGCCGTATTGACATGTGTACCTACAGTGTGTAAGTAGCACTGAAAAAATCAAAGTTCATCTAATTTGCATAATTTCTGCACGAGAAAAAACCCGTATTATATGTGATGTATCCCATGGTACTAAACATTCACACAAAAAATTATTCAATTCAGCGCTTTCATATGGAAGTTCTGCGCAAAAATCTGATTGCACCAAGTTTTGTACAAAATGGCTGCTATCGGCCATCTTGAATTTCGGACCGGACCTAAAAACACTCGTTCTCGTCCCACGGTGATAACAAAGGTACCCAAGGAGTTTCGTAAAGATCGGTTCATAAATACGGCCTCTAGCCCGAGCCGTATTGGCATTTGCACTTACAGTGCTGAAAGTAACACCAAAAAACATCAAAGTTAGTCTAATTTGCATAATTTACGCACAAGAAAAAAACCTGTATTATATGTGATGTATCCCATGGTACTAAACATTCATACTAAAAATTATTCAAATCAGAGCTTTCATATGGAAGTTCTGTACAAAAAACAGATTTCTGCATCGTCGGTACAAAATGGTGGCTGGCAGCCATCTTGAATTTCGGACTGCACCCAAAAACACTCGTTCTCGTCCCACGGTCATAACAAAGGTACCCAAGAAGTTTCGTAAAGATCGGTTCATAAATACGCCTCTAGCCCGAGCCATATCCAATTGTTGACGGACAGACGGACGACGGGCCATGGCATAAGCTCAAATTTGGCTTTGCCAAAGTTGAGCTAAAAATGTTTCAGGGGCATAATAATTCTATCTGACTTCAGGATGGTCAAAATACAGTAACCTGCAACTACATACGTAGGCCGGCGGATGAGACGTGAAGGCAATAGCGCAGCTTGACTTGACTTCAAGTTGAGCTAAAAATAGAATAAATAAAAATACTCACTGCACTCAACTTCTTGTCTTAGATTTTTCTTTCTGATGACCAATCTTTACATCATCTGAAATGTTGCCCTTATTAAGACTAATAAGCAAATCAATGAATGCATCTTGATGACCAATCCATTTATCAGCAAGCTTATTACACACCTTACTCCTGAAATAAAAAAATAATTCTATTTGATTTCAGGATGGTCACTTGCCAAAAATACACTAACCTGCAACTACATATTTGAACTAACCATATTACATGACCTCCTCCAGCAAGGCTTAATCCTTATCCTTAGGCACTTTAGTGGGTTAGAGAAGGTGTGCCATTTTTTAGGATAACAGTGGATATATTAGGCTTTTTTGATTTCTTGTAGATGTTCAAGAATGCAAAAATACTATTTTTATGACCCAAATTAAAAACATTTCCAAGGAAAAAAACAAACACCTTTCACATTTTTTGCAATATTTGGATAACATATAGACAATTTCAAGGCCAGTACTGGGAAAGTTTGAAATTTTGGAGAGTGTTTTTTTCAAAATTTCCTCGAAAATCTTCAATGTTATGGATAAAATGTGAATAAAAAATCGCGACATCGACGCCGTAGCTGCGACGGGTGGTGCAATCTCACAAAATTCTAAGTTCATCAAGGGCCTTAACTCCCAAGAAAAATATTTGGAACAACACATGCATTGAACAGTGGCTAGACATCAATAAGATACACTAACATGCCAAATATAAAGTCATTCCATCAAGTATTTCAAAAGTTATTGAGTTTTGAAACTCATTGGTAACAGACAAACTCGTTGGTCACAGACAAACCGATCGACCGACAGACAGACCGACATTGCCACTTATGGAGCTGCTAGTCGCAGCTAAAAATGAAAGTGTCAATGACACTGTAGCTTATCTTGACCTTATATTTAATATTTTGGGGATTAATGTCATAATTACTCAACTTTTATGTTACATTCAAGAAAATTGTGCCATAATTGACTTTTTGTTGTTTATCAGAAACTACAGATTTTTTGGCTTTAAAATGTGTTTTGGATATTTTCAGTGATTTTATGCCCCAAAAAAATCCACTCCATGGACCCTTATTCAATGTGACTGGTTCCATAAGGTGAATATTTTTTTACTTTAAAAAGTATTTTGGAGGATTTTGAGTAATTTAATGCAAAAAAACAATTCACGACTGCCTGCCCGGGGCATCTAATATGGCTAACTGGGTGAATTTGGGGGGTTTTTTTGCATCAAATCACTTTCATCCACTGGGACCCCACACCCACCCCATGGGGTGAACAAGGAAAAAATATTGCATCTAATCGTGTTTTGAGAGATTTTATTAAAAAAATTTCACCCCACGAACTAGTGATTTCATGCAGAAAAAAAAAATTGAATCGCTCCTGGATGAAATTTTTTTGTCATGAAATTACTCAAAATCCCCTAAAGCAAAAAAAATTCACCCCAACCCTAGCCCCCCCCCCTCCTCAATTTCATTGAAATTGGGAGAAAAAAAAATACATGGTTGCAGCAGCTATGCTACAATTGGCTGATTTGAAGCCAAACATTATGAAAAATAGACATGGTCAAAGCTAAACCAACATATGAACTTTTGCTGAAATCGGAGAAAAAAATACATGGCTGCAGCATTCAAACTACCACTGACTGATTTAAAGCCAAACATGAAAAGTAGTCATGGTCAAAGCTGAACTCGTATATACAATTTTGTAAAAATCAGAGAAAAAAATACATGGCTGCAGCAGCCATGCTACCATTGGCTGATTTGAAGCCAAACATTATGAAAAGTAGTCATGGTCAAAGCTAAACCTGTAAATGAAATTTCATCAATTGGAGAAAATAAATACACATTTCAAATGTACTTACTGATCTCAAACACACACAGACAATTTTATTCAATGCATTATTGGGGTTTTTTCACTCAATGTAGTAGAAGAGAAAACAAACCAAAACAATATCACTCCTCAATTCCAACACCTTAGGGGCAGCCACCATGACCAAAATAGGAAGGTTTCATATACTCATCAGTCTAAGACAACCTGCCAAATTTCAAGAAAATTGGTTAAGATAAAAAAAAAATTTAAAATCACCCCACACTGCTGCTGCTGCAGCAGCCACTGTGTGCAGCCAACTGTGACCAAAATAGGATGTTATCTAGACATCAACCCGAACATGCATATGAAATTTGGTGATGATCAGATGAGAACTATGGCCCGTTGCCTGCGCCATACAAAATTCATGATGGCTGCTGCAGCAGCCAATGTAAGCAGCTGACCATGACCAAAATAGGACGTTCTCATCTAGACACCAACCTGAACACGCATATGAAATTTGGTGATGATCGGAAAAGAACTACGGCCTGTAGACTGCGCCATACAAATTGTCGAAAGACAGACTCACAGACTTACAGACTTCCGCATGCCCCATGACAATAGCTTTGCTCGACTTTGTAAAATTTTGGATGGGTTCTCGACTTCCAGCTAAACATATCACTGTAATGTAGCTATAGTTTTTTTTATCTAACATGACCAGCAAAGATACATACAAATGAATTTCTTGAATAACAATTTTTTTTTCATTTATGCTTCTGAAGCACAGCTTATCACACATCATTCGGATGAATTTGATGAGATGATTCCAATGAGATTGCTATGTTTTGGAGAAAAGATCTGAAAAAAATAAAATCTGAATGGCTATTTTTGTGTATTCCACTGGTGGGATATGGCTGTTCTGTGAGAAAAAGGAATGAAAGTGTCAATGACACTGTAGCTTAACTTGTGTGTTGTGTTTGATGAAAAGGATAATGTTCAATGTTTATGAAAGGATTATGAAATAAGACAAGAATTGTGATAATTGGGAATATGTTCATTTCTGTTCCATGTATGCTATGTTTATGATAAAAATAATATGAGGTGTACGCTGTACTAAAGAGCTGAGGGGTGGGTTAATATGACCTCACAGTTAATGTATGTGGCCCTCACAGTTAACGTATATCAACAAAAGTTACCAAGTTACAGTGAAATTATTCCAAAACGAGTCATCCTATCAACTTACATTAAAATCCCTTCATAAATATGGCCTGTAGACTGTGCTAAAGGTTTTCGGGCCCCTGTAGCCGTCAGTTTCCCAGTTGCGTCCAAAGGGGACGTTCTCATCTAGACATTATATGAAGTCAACCTACCAAGTTACAATGAAATCCCTTCATAAATATGACCTGTACACTGTGCTAAAGGTTTTTGGGCTTTGGGGTCTGGCAGCCATCATGGTTGAATGATCGCAACCAAAATGGGACATTCTCATCTGGGCATCATCTGGAGTGATTCTACAAAGTTACAATGAAATCCCTTCATAAATATGACCTGTAGACTGTGCTCAAGGTTTTTGGGCTTCGGGCCCCTGGAGCCGTCACAGTTGAACAATCACGGCCAAAAGGGGATGTCATCATCTAGGCATTACATGGAGTCAAACTTACGGGTTACAATGAAGTCCTTCCATAAATATGACCAATAGACTATGCTAAAGGTTTTGGGGTTTTGGGTTCGGGCAGCCATCAAGGCTGAATGATCGCGACCAAAAGGGGACGTTCTCATCTAGACATCATTTAGAGTCATCCTACCAAGGTACAATGAAATACCTTCATAAATATCACCTGTAGACTGTGCTAAAGATTTTCGAGCTTTGGGCCCCTATAGAAACACAGTTGCCTAATGGAATCCAAAAGGGGCTGTTCTCATCTAGACATTACATGAAGTCAACCTCCTAAGTTACAATGAAATCCCTCCATAAATATGATCTGAAGACTGTGCTAAAGGTTTTCGGGCTTTAGGCTTGGGAAGCCATCATGGTTGAATGATCGCAACCAAAAGGGGACATTCTCATCTGGGCACCATCTGGAGCGATCCTACAAAGTTACAATAGAATCCCTTCATATGACCTGTAGACTGTGCTCAAGGTTTTTGGGATTCGGGCCCCTGGAGCCAGCACAGTTGAACAATCACGGCCAAAAGGGGATGTCATCATCTAGGCATTATATGGAGTCAAACTTACGGGTTACAATGAAGTCCTTCCATAAATATGACCAATAGACTATGCTAAAGGTTTTGGGGTTTTGGGTTCGGGCAGCCATCAAGGCTGAATGATCGCGACCTAAAGGGGACGTTCTCATCTAGACATTATTTAGAGTCATCCTACCAAGGTACAATGAAATCCCTTCATAAATATCACCTGTCGACTGTGCTAAAGATTTTTGAGCTTTGGGCCCCTGTAGCCAACACAGTTGCCTAATGGAATCCAAAAGGGGCTGTTCTCATCTTGACATTACATGAAGTCAACCTCCTAAGTTACAATGAAATCCCTTCATAAATATAATCTGAAGACTGTGCTAAAGGTTTTCGGGCTATAGGCTTGGGCAGCCATCATGGTTGAATGATCGCAACTAAAAGGGGACATTCTCATCTGGACATCATCTGGAGTGATCCTATGAAGTCACAATGAAATCCCTTTATAAGTATGACCTCTAGACTGTGCTCAAGATTTTCAGGCACCTGTAGCCATCACAGTTGACCAACCACGACCAAAAGGGGATGTCATCATCTAGGCATTATATGGAGTCAACCTAACAAGTTACAATGAAATCCTTCCATAAATACCACCTACAGACATGCTAAAGTTTTTTGGGCTCGGGCAGTCATCAAGGCTGAATGATCGTGACCAAAAGGGGACGTTCTCATCTGGACACTATTTGGAGTCATCCTCCCAAGCTACAATGAAATCCCTTCATAATTATGACCTGTAGACTGTTCTAAAGGTTTTCGGGCTTTGGGCCCCTGAAGCCGTCACAGTTGCCCAATCGTGTCCAAAAGGGGACGTTCTCATCTAGACATTATATGAAGTCAACCTACCAAGTTACAATGAAATCCCTTCATAATAATTATGACCTGTAGACTGTGCTAAAGGTTTTCGGGCTTTGAGCTCGGGCAGCCATCATGGTTGAATGATCGCAACCAAAGGGGACAGTCTCATCTGGGCATCATCTGGAGTGATCCTGCGAAGTTACAATGAAATCCCTTCATAAATATGACCTGTAGACTGTGCTCAAGGTTTTCGGGCTTCGGGCACCTGTAGCCATCACAGTTGACCAATCACGACCAAAAGGGGATGTCATCATCTAGGCATTATATGGAGTCAACCTAACAGGTTACAATGAAATCCTTCTACAAATATAACCTTTTGCCTATGCTGAATGTTTTTGGGCTTGGGCACCCATCAAGGCTGAATGATCATGACCAAAATGGGACGTTCTCATTTAGACATTATTTGGAGTCATCCTACCAAGTTACAATGAAATCCCTTCATAAATATGGCCTGTAGACTGTGCTAAAGGTTTTCGAGCTTCGGGCACCTTTAGCCGTCAAAGTTGCCCAATCATGTCCAAAAGAGGACGTTCTCATCTAGACATTATATGAAGTCAACCTACCAAGTTACAATGAAATCCCTTCATAAATATGACCTGTAGACTGTGCTAAAGGTTTTTGGGCTTCGGGCTCGGGCAGCCATCATGGCTGAAGGATCACAACCGTAAGGGACAATCTCATCTGGGCATCATCTGGAGTGATCCTAAGAAGTTACAATGAAATCCCTTCATAAATATGACCTGTAGACTGTGCTCAAGGTTTTCGGGCTTCGGGCACTTGTAGCCATCACAACTAACCAATCATGACCAAAAGGGGATGTCATCATCTAGGCATTATATGGAGTCAACCTAACAGGTTACAATGAAATCCTTCCATAAATATGACCTTTTGCCTATGCTAAAGGTTTTTGGGCTCGGGCACCCATCAAGGCTGCATGATCGCGATCAAAATGGGACGTTCTCATCTAGACATTATTTGGAATCATCCTACCAAGTTACAATGAAATTTCTTCATAAATATGACCTCTAGACTGTGCTCAAGGTTTTCAGGCTTTGGGCCCCTGTAGTCGTCACAGTTGCTCAATCACGTCCAAAAGGGGACTTTCTCATCTAGACATTGTATGAAGTCAACCCACCAAGTTACAATGAAATTCCTCAATAAATATGACCTGTAGACTGTGCTAAAGGTTTTCGGGTTTTGGGCTCAGGCAGTCATCATGGTTGGCAGATCATGCCCAAATGGGGCAATTCTCATCTAGACATCATAAAGAGTCATCCTACCAAGTTACAATGAAATCCCTCCACATTAAACATGACCTGCAGACTGTGCTAAAAGTTTTTGGGTTTCGGGCTTGGGCAGCCATCACGGTTGATAGATCATTCCCAAAAGTGGACGTTCTCATCTGGGCATTATACAGAGGCATCCTACCAAGTTACAATGAAATCCCTTCATAAATACGACCTGTAGACTGTGCTAATGGTTTTCGGGTTTTGGGCTCGGGCAGCCATACCGGTTGTCCGATCGCGACCAAAAGGGGACGTTCTCATCTAGACATGACCCCAAACCTGCATATGAAATTTCGTGATGATCAGACAAGAACTGCGGGGTGTAGCCCGTGCTAAAGGAAAATGTGAACAGACGTCACAGACTCACAGACTAACAGACTTCCGCATGTGTGATGGCAATAGCTTATCTTGACTATGCCAAGTTAAGCTAAAAATTGGGATTGTATGAGAAACTGAAGCAAACAAAACTGCAAAAGTTCAGGGCAAGAATGCTGGGCAATCAGATGTCAGTTAAATTATCTTATGACCATTTTCATGTAGATTTATAGAAAATAAAATTTCAGCAACTTGATAATAAATTACATGTATCTGAAATTGGATATCTAACTGAATTATCTCATCCTTGTAAAAATCAGATATTAAATTGACATATTTCTCAAAGACAAAACTGCACAAATCAAAAACTAGAAAACCGTGAGCACTGCTCACTAAATGATACCACCCACTCCCACCAAGAAACATTTTACAACAGTAAAAGTGTGTTTTATGTAGAGAGCACAAACACAGACACCCCCCCCCCCCCCCCACATACACACCTCCACCCCAAAGCTTGAATTGACAAAGCCCATTTTTCAATATGTGAAAGTGTAAAAATTTAAATATCTGAAAACAAAATAGAAGGTACACATCTTCAATGTATGTAAAAGAATGTCTGAAGGTTTCATTGAAATCCATTCACTAATTTAAAAGAGTTCGCAGATAGCAAATGTCAACAACCCCACACCCCCCCCCCCCCCCCCCCCCCCCCCCCCCCCCCCACGCAAGCTTGAATTGACAAAGTCCAACTTTAAATATGGGAAACCCTAAAAATGAAAATATCTGAAAACAAAACAGGAAATGCACATCTTCAATATATGTAAAAGAATGTCTGAAAGTTTCAATGAAATTTGTTCTATGGTTTAAGAGGAATTGCGAATAGCAGATCTGTACAGAATGTTAATTGAATTTGACAAAGTTCATTTTTCAATATGGGAAACTGTAATGAAAGTGTCAATGACACTGTAGCTCAACTTGTCAAGACAAAGACATGTACATGTATAGTATGTGACACAGCAATGACAAACATCTAGGTAATGACCTGATAACAAAGGTACATATAAAGTATTGTAACGGTCTGTACATAAATACTGACCGTTGGCTGTAACAAATGTATAGGTAAAGTATTGTAAAGGTGGGTGACAGTCAGATGCTAAACTAGAAACAAGAGGCCCTAGGAGGCCTGAGGGCGCTCACCTGACATGGTAGTCTAAATATCAACCCAGAGAATTGATTTCCACAAGTTGCATCTGCTCCTCCTAAGAAAAGCTGAAACCAAATATCCAAATATTCTGACCAGTGGATCTAAAAAAAGATTTTTAAAGAATATTCCTCATACTGAACTAAGTCATAATTCGGGCTCCCACAGGGAGCCCATATATGAACCCAGGGACTTGGCTTTAACAAACCTGAATCTCACACCCCTAAGGATTCTGCATACCAAATATCAAAACATTCCGACTGCTGGATCTGAAGAAGAAGATTTTTAAAGAAAATTCCTCATTTTGAACCAAGTTACAATTCGAGCTCCCACAATCAGCCCAAATATGGACCTAGGGACATGGCTTGAACAAACTTGAATCTTACCCCCCTAAGGATGCTGCATAAAAAATATCAAAAGCATTCATCTGCTGGATCTGAAGATTTTTAAAGAAAATTCCTCATTTTGAACTAAGTTGTCATTCAGGCTCCCATAGTGAGCCCAAATATGAACCAAGGGACTTGGCTTGAACAAACTTGAATCTCAGCCCCCAAGGTTGCTCCATGCCAAATATCAAAACATTCCAACTGCTGAATCTGAAGAAGAAGATTTTTAAAGAAAAATTCCTCATATTGACTAAGTTATAATTTGGGCTCCCATAGAGAGCCCACATATGGACCCATGGACTTGGCTTTAACACACTTGAATCCCCCCCCCCCCCCCCTCCCCCACCAAGGATGCTACTCACCACATATCAAACCATTCGGACTGCTGGATCTGAAGAAGATTTTTTAAGAAAATTCCTCATTTCGAACAAAGTTACAATTCAAGCTCCCACAGTGAGCCCAAATATGGACCTAGGGACATGGCTTGAACAAACTTGAATCTCACCCCACTAAGGATGCTGCATACCAAATATCACAAGATTCTGCCTGCTGGATCCTGAGAAGAAGATTTTCAAAGAAATTTGCCTGAAATGCACTAAGTTTGAATTTGGGCTTCTATCGTGAGCCCAAATATGAATCCAGGTGGCTGATTTGAACAAACTGGAATCAGATCCACCCCACAATGTTGCATACCAAATATCAAAAGATTCTGCCTGCAGGATCTGGAGAAGAAGATTTTTGAAGAAATTTGCCTGAAATGCACTAAGTTCAAATTCGAGCTTCTATATTGAGCCCAAATATGAATCTAGGGAGCCGATTTGAACAAAATAGAATCAGATCCACCCCACAATGTTGCATACCAAATATGAAAATATTCTGCCTGCTGGATCTGGAGAAGAAGATTTTTTAAGAAATTTGCCTGAAAAGCACTAAGTTCAAATTTGGGCTCCTATACTGAGCCCAAATATAAACCCAGGGAGCCGATTTGAACAAACTTGAATCAGATCCACCCCACAATGTTGCATACCCAATATCAAAAGATTCTGCCCGCTGGATCTTGAGAAGAAGATTTTCAAAGAAATTTGCCTGAAATGCACTAAGTTCAAATTTGGGCTCCTATACTGAGCCCAAATATAAACCCAAGGGGCCGATTTGAACAAACTTGAATCAGATCCACCCCACAATGTTGCATACCAAATATCAAAAGATTCTGCCTGCTGGATCTGGAGAAGAAGATTTTCAAAGAAATTTGCCTGAAATGCAGTAAGTTCAAATTTGGGCTCCTATACTGAGCCCAAATATAAACCCAGGGGGCCGATTTGAACAAACTTGAATCAGATCCACCCCACAATGTTGCATACCAAATATCAAAAGATTCTGCCTGCTGGATCTGGAGAAGAAGATTTTTTAAGAAATTTGCCTGAAATGCACTAAGTTCGAAATCGGGCTCCTATACTGAGCCCAATATGAACCCAGGGGGCCGATTTGAACAAACTTGAATCAGATCCACCCTCCAATGTTGCATACCAAATATCAAAAGATTCTGCCTGCCGGATCTGGAGAAGAAGATTTTTTAATGTTTGTCCCATTGCCTACAGTGTTAAAAAGTGCTGACTCAGCACTTTTTCAAAGTCCCGAAACTGTACCCTATGATAAACCGATGGCAATTTTTTTTTACCAATTCTTTCTGTTGGTCCTAAGGAAGCTTCACACCAAATAAAAATTCTCGGTGCCGTGCAGTTTTGGAGACATGGGCGTTTTAATTTTTTTCTATTTTTAGCTCCTGCGGTTCCCATGGGGCTACGGGAAAAAAAAATCAGCATAAATTAGATACTTATGACCCAATAAGCCCTCACATAAAATTTGGTTCAAATCAGCCTCTCGGTTTGGAAAATAGAAATTTCGGGTGGGGCCAAAAATTTTGCCCCTCCCATAAAGACGCCAAGTATAGCCCCACAAACATCTCTTGAACAAATCTGAGTCTACACCTCAAAAGGAAGCTGCACACCAAATATCAAGTCTCTGCTATTGCTGGTTCATGAGAAGAAGATTTTTTAAGATTTCAGCTCACTTTTTGGGTGTGGCCCTACCCACGGGCAGGGCAACTTGATTTGAACAAAATCAAATTGCGATGTCATAACAAACTATTATCTCAAATATCAATTAAATTGGTTCAGCGGTTTGGGAGGAGAAGACGCAAATACCATGTTCACGGACGACGGACGACAGACGACGGACGGTGAGTGATCACTATAGCTCTCCTGACTGAAAGTCAGGTGAGCTAAAAAATCTTTGAGTCCCAGAGTGGGTCTGACTGAACCCCAAAATATTTATTCTCATAGCACAGTGATAACAAAGGCACCCTAAAACACACTCATTCCTGTCCCAAGGTGAAAACAAAGGTACCCAAGAAGTTTCGTGAAGATCAGTTCACAAATATGAGCTGTGTAGAAGTTGTGACAAAAAACTGATTGGACCTAATTTCGGTACAAAATGGCCACTGGCAGACATCTTGAATTCTGGACTGCACCCAGAAACACTCGTTCTCGTGCCAAGGAGATAACAAAGGTACCCAAGAAGTTTTGTGAAGATCGGGTCATAAATACAGCCTCTAGCCCGAGCCGTATTGACATGTGCACTTACAGTGTATAAGTAGCACTGAATAAATCAAAGTTCATCTAATTTGCATTATTTCTGCACGAGAAAAAAACCCGTACTATATTTGATGTATTCCATGTTACTAAACATTCATACAAAAATATATTCAAATCAGAACTTTCATACAGAAGTTCTGTACAAAAGCCTGATTGCATTAATTTTGGTACAAAATGGCTGCTGGTGGCCATCTTGAATTTTGGACCACACCCAAAAACACTCGTTCTCATCCCACGGTGATAACAAAGGTACCCAAGAAGTTTCGTAAAGATCGGTTCATAAATACGGCCTCTAGTCTGAGCCGTATATAGAAGTTGTGTACAAAAAACTTATTAGACCTAATTTCGGTACAAAATGGCCACTGGCAGCCATCTTGAATTTTGGACCGCACCCAGAAACACTCTTCTTGTCTCAAGGTGATAACAAAGGTACCCAAGGAATTTCGTAAAGATCGGTTCATAAATACGGCCTCTAGCCCGAGCCGTATTGGCATTTGCACTTACAGTGCTGAAAGTAACACCAAAAAACATCAAAGTTAGTCTAATTTGCATAATTTATGCACGAGAAAAAAACCCGTATTATATGTGATGTATCCCATGGCACTAAACATTCATACAAAAAATTATTCAAATCATAGCTTTCAAATGGAAGTTCTGTACAAAAAACAGATTTCTGCATCGTTGGTACAAAATGGCAGCTGGCAGCCATCTTGAATTTCGGACCAAACCCCAAAACACTCGTTCTCGTCCCAAAGTCATAACAAAGGTACCCAAGAAGTTTCGAAAAGATCGGTTCATAAATACGGCCTCTAGCCCGAGCCGTATCCAATTGTTGACGGACAGACGGCCGACAGGCCATGGCATAAGCTCAAATTTGGCTTCGCCACAGTTGAGCTAAAAATGAAAATATGTGAAAACAAAATAGGAGGTGCACATCTCCAATGTATGTAAAAGAATGTCTGAGAGTTCCAATGGAGTTTGTTCAATGGTTTAAGAGGAGTAGTAAATAGCAGATCTATACCCCTCCCTTCTAAAACCTGAATTGACAAAGACCATTTTTGAATATGGGGAACTGTGAATATGAAAATATCTGAAAAGAAAATAGGAGGTGCACATCTTCAATGTACGTAAAAGAATGTCTGAATGTTTCAATGAAATCTGTTCTAAGTTTTAAGAGGAGTTGCGGATAGCAGATCTGTACAGAATGTCAATTGAATTTGACAAAGTTCATTTTTCAATATGGGAAACTGTAAAACTTAAAAAATTTATAGTAATTTATATATTTTTTATACTTCCAATGACCCAGACATAGCTGGTGCTAACTCTTAAAAATATAGGGCCAAACACAAATTTTGCCCCCCAATCCCCAAAATTTGCATCTAAAACAAAAGAAATCATGTCCTGAATGGCCCTCCATACTTCACCTCTACTGTGCATGCGCAGTGTCAAGGACGTCCCGAAATTGGCGCCATTAATCATTCTTACCATCAGTGCCTGGTAAGCGCTATGTCCTCAGCGGAGAGGTATGAGTTCCCAACTCCTGGGAGGGCCATCCCCGTCTGGGTCATTGGTAAGTATAAAAAATATATAAATTACTATAAATTTTTTAAGATTTTTATACTGTACCAATGACCCAGACATAGCTGAATAGTAAAAAGGCTGGAGGGCCCAGGACATAGAGGAAAATCCAATAAGCTCAACTATATAAAATAGAGTCATCTCCTGGAGGAGAAAAGGAGAAATAGGCTTCAAGTGTATCTTTCTTATTTATGATAAATTAGAAAGACACAATACCTTCTATAATTGAGCATCATAACATCCATGTTCTCAATTACTATCCAGTATAATTCTTATACTAATTATTTTTAAAGTAAGCCAATAAATAAAGTTAGTCCAAAGAATTGAGACTCTTTATGCCCTTTTAAAAGTGTCCGAGGATAGTATAATAACACCCGTTTGACACGTGACATATTCAAATGCTATACTTTAAAACTATGACATGAATGAATTTTAAACATAACTTTCACTTAAGAAACCATCCCAGTAACAGCTCAGAATTACTGACTCTGGAGGAGGTATCCCCTTGTTTTCATAATAAAACAGATGACCCAAGGGAACACCCTCCCCCCCCCCCCCCCCCGCCCCTTTTTCTTGCCCTGGGTCAAATAGCCCAGAGCGAAGAGGGCAGCAGGGTGGAGTCACTGCCGGAACATAAAGCCTACATAGCTATAGTTGCAATTGTTAAGTGATCGACATTCTGAGCAGCTGATAATGGACCTAAATAATGCAGGCCTCCAGAAATGGATTCGATATTTCTGGAATAAAAATTTGTGAATGTGGATGGCTGAGACCAATATGCAGCCTACTTTAATCTATAATAGCAATACTATACGTCAGCCCAAGATGTAGAAGAGCTCTTACTTCATGAGCCAAAATCTTAAGCACAGACTGCTGAGTTAAGGATAGATTATCCTAAGCAGTACCGATAGTTAACTGAATGCATTAAGTAATAGAATGGACCGTAATGACCTTTCTATTAGGCATCAGAGCCAGAAGAAGCTTTACGTCCTACTGATAAACTGAGATCTGTTAATAAATACATAAGGTCTATCCGGACAGAGTAAAGGCCTATGCCCGCTCGAAGACGGAAGGACCTTAAAAACAATAGGTTCCGGATATCATTAGGAGCCTGATTCTTAACCAAAAATACAACATTAGTAGTAGAGGTAATAGAGTTTCCGATACTACGAAAGTGAGAATCGTCCACCGATAGTGCATGAAGCTCACTGACTCTTCAGCAGAAGAGAAGACTAAGAGAATTGCTGCCTTATAAGGCCAGAATTTGAAACTACTGTCTCAAGGGGTTCAAATGGTTGCTTTAGTTAATAAGAACCCAAGCTAAATTCCGAATAGGAATTAATCTAACGATTCTAGGTCTCTTATTGAAAAGTTTCAAACTAACTTAGATAAAGAGACATTAGGCTCAATTGTAAACTATCATGGTGTGCATAGGTATCAGATAACATAGACCTATAACCTTTAAAAGTAACTGGCTGCAGATGATCTCGTTAAACAAGTATACTAGAAAGTTTGCAATGTCTGGTATGGAGGGATCAAAAATATCAACATAAAGATCCCTACACCAACGACGGAAGACCCTCCACTTTAGCCGCATAGTATAGCGAAGAGGAGGTCCTTCTACAGTTAGGAATCGCGTCCACTACTCGTCCTGTACAATGCTTGCCATGCAAGAAGGACCGCACAATGGAATACGTGAAGGTTGAGACCTTGTGGGTTGTGATAGAGTTGACACGATTTCCCCAGCGAAAAAAGATTCTCTCGTGGAGGAAGTTTCCGCAGTAAGTCCCACAGCAGACATCTAAGTAAATTTATCCACCGTCTCTGTGGAGACAGAGATGCTACCAACAGAATAGTATTGTGAATGAATAATTCTAGCAATACTTGCTGAATCAACAGCGCTGGAGGATACGCATATCCTATCATCGCGTCCTACTAGATCGATAGAGCGTTAACTACATATGCTCGGGGATCCGGACACGGTGACACATACGTCTACAATTGATTGGAGAGTTGTGTCACAAATAATTTTATCACTGGGCGCTCCCATTGATAGCAAATCTGACTGAATACCTGTTTGTTGAGAGTCCATTCCGACGGCAACAAACGACCCTTACGTGAAAGGGAGTCTGCTAATACGATCCGACGACCGAGAATATGACGAACCGAAACAGAACTTGGTGTTCTATAACAAACAGAAGGATTCTTTCCGTTAAAATCAATAATGGAACCAAATGAGTGCCTCCCTGGTTCCGGATATACGCAACTACTGTCGTATTATCGGACAGGATTGAACATGCGTTTCTGAATAAAATTCATCCAATGACGTAGTGCAAGCCAACATAATATTCTTCCTTGGAAGTTAAGAGCTTGACTAAAAAATGCAGAACCCAAAGACCCTGGCCCTTCGAATCCGTTGGGATCAAAATTGTGTCCCAACCTGTTTGACTGGCATCCGTCATAATCGAAAAACTCAGATCCGGCAACTACAGTGGAACTCTCAGTCAACCACCGAATGTTTGCCCACGTCTAAATCTCTTGTTACACTTGATAGACAAGAGAACGTGTATATCGAGCAATTCAAGATTGCTGAAAGGTTGCCGTCGAAGAGAAGCTTCTCCGAGACCGAAGCGACTCTGAGAGAGTTCTTCACCTTACTATCCACGCGCGTGGATGTAGCTAGGGCTGCGTCACGTCTAACCAACTCCAGGTCGCCACTGAAGGGCGGAGTTATACGTGAAAAAACTACTGCCCCTGAAAGAAATCTCATTGAGGATCATATCCTGGAATTCTTTCTCTTGAAGACGTAATGATAACGTCTCAGTAAGGTGGTGTACGTATGATAAAGCGTCTAAGTTAAGTCTATTATACAACATTGTCGTTTCCAACATCGTGGTTGGAATTGACATAGACGGCGAAAAAGATAATTCCCAATCTTCAGCCTCGCCGTCTTAGACGCAAAGGAACTCTCGGTAAGCCCAGTTCTGCCAATAAAAAATTATTTCCTAGAATTTACTTAAGGCAGAATAGAGCATTGCGGACAAGAAACTAGACTAGCATGTTGATAGCAAGCTTATATATAGCGTCGTTCAATAATTCGAATGTTCTAAAGACATTATTGGACTGCGTTGGCAACTCAGGGACAATGTCCCTGAACCGATCCCAAACTCCGTGTCCAATGACGCTATTAGTCTCTTATCCAGCATCGCAGCAATGTAGTCCGACGGAACAACCTCTGGAAGATAATGCCGGAAGAAATGTATGGCAGCTTCTGTTGTTCCGAAAGGGAAAGCTCGAAATCGTCCGAATCCCTTTTGCCATCCTGTCGGACCCTATGAAGTGTTCGGTCGTCCGTACCTGATGCAACAGCGGAGCGCACCGACCCAGCAGCATCGGATTATTCCTGATCCGACCGAGAATCTGTCGTTTGCTGGGATGCTACGATAAGCTGTGCTATTTTGGATAGCACGTCCGTCACTGAGGCCTGTGGAGAAGCGGTCTTACGATGCATTGCCGCTGGAAGCTCCGTGTTCGTTACCCCGTGCATACTTCTATTATGCGAGCGATCGGAGTATGCAGGCCTTGTGTCCCTTGGCTACCGGATGGCGTGACCTGTTTGCCATGGAATCACTGAACGACGAAGCTGGCCGGATATTCGAGGTCACATAGCCAATGTGCGGTCGTGTGCGCTGCTGTGAGGATGAGGAAGCATTATCGACAGTCACTCGGACTGTCTATATAACGGAGCGTCCCGAGCGGCGGACATACGCTCCGAATGTGAAATGTCTGTACAACATCCGGTCCCATATGTTGTTGCACGAGAGAGGGACCTCTCTCGCTCGCCGCCCGGACGGACCGGACGAGCTAGGAACCGGACTAACAGGCTTCCTCCGATCTATCCTCTAATCCGTCGTCACTGGGTGTGTACTAAAGTCTATTATAGTGCTCGCATCACCGAAATCTCCTTCCTAGACCGCAACGGACGAACCCGACTGCCGAACCATTCGATGAATGGACGCTACACCGGGTGAGCTAGCGAATGTCAACTCCGTCGATCCTACTAGGGACCTCTTAGGCGATTGACGTAATCCATAAGCACTAATTGCCGCTAGCTCTTCATTAACTATGACAACAGAGGCACACTTTTGAAAGACATCTCAGTAATTTTGCGAACAAGAAACCAGACATGCTTGTAAATAGCAAGCATATAAAACATATATATAGCGTCATTCAATAAAACGAAAGTATCTGAGACATTATTGGACTGTGTCGGAACTGAGGGACGATGTCCCTGAACCGAACCAAAAATTTCTAAGTCCACCAACACTATCAGTTTCTTAACCGGTATCGCAGCATTCTGGTCCGACAAAGAACCTCTAGAAGATGAAGTCGGATGACACATACAGCAGCTTATGTTGTTCCGAAAGGGAAAGCTCGAAAACCTCCGAATCCCTTTCGGCATCCCGTCGGACCGTATGAAATTTTCGGACGTCCGCACCTGATGCTTCTGCGGAGCGTCCCAACCCAGCGTCGTCGGATATAACATTATGCGACAGAGATTCTGTCGTTGCTGGGATGCTGCGATAAGTTGTGCTATTTGGGATAGCACGTCCGTCACAGAGGCCTGTGCAGAAGCGGTCTTACGATGCTTTGCCGCTGGAAGCTCCGTGTACGTTGACTCCCGCATACTTTCTTATGCGAACGTCCGGAGTCTCCAGGCCTCGTGTCCCTGGCTATCGGATGGCGTGACCTGGTCACCGAGGATTCTCTGATTGGCAAGTTGACTGGATATCGGAGGTCACGTAGCCAAGGTGCGGTCGTGTGCGCTGCCATGAGAATGAGGAAGCCTTATTGACAGTCTCTCCGGACTGTCTATATAACGGAGCGTCCCGAGCGGCGGACGTATGCTCCGAATGCGAGACATTTTGTACCACAACATCTGGGGCCAGATGTTGATGTACGAGAGAGGGGCCTCTCTCGCTCGCAGCCCGGATGGGCCTGGACGAGCTATGAACCGGACTAAAAGGCTTCCTCCGTTCTCTCCTCTAATCCGCCGTCACTGGGTGTGCATTTGATTGATTTATAGTGCTCGCATCACCCAAAACTCCTTCTAGACCGCAACGGACGAACCCGGCTGCCGAACCATTCAATGAATGGACGCTACACCGGGCGAGCTAGTGGACGTCAAAGGCCGTCGAACCTACTAGGGTCCTCTTAGGCAATTGACGTATTTACATGAGCACTTTTCCGCTAGCTCTTCATTAATTGTGACGACGGAGGCACACTTTTGGAAGACATCACGGATACATCACCCTGATCATGATCGTCTGAAATAGAGATTGATAAAGTAGAGTGACCCTGCGGGGAAATGACCGGAATGGCCAATTCCCCACTAACATACCGTGACACACGCTTCCCATGTTGTCATCGAAATTAACACATACAGAACAGGAGTCAGTGCGAGTACACTGACTACATTATACAATGATTATGAAAGTCAGAGGAAGATTTCCTCTTATTACAATTGAACAATATCCTTTCATTGTGAAAAGAAAACAAAGTCCTAGTACTCGCACCAACCCCTGACAATCAAAATACATAATAACAAGATCCATTAACATAGAAAAAATAATTGAATCAAAATATTTTGAAAAAATATTTTTTCAGAACAGCCCAAGTTTCTGAAAAGTAACGTTGAGCCCCAATGGATCCCAAGCCTAAGTGTGGACAAAAATTCTAAAAATATTTTAAACAATTTATGCAACACTTACGAACAATAATAATGTATCTAGTTATTATTAAATTAACATCAAGATATTATTTTCAAGAAATCCCCCTCACACAGAGGGCTGTTGGAAATGTAAACAATAAGTGTAAAAACACCAGATCAAGACTCCAGGCACCCTGGCCCGAAATCAGTTACCAATAATACACTATCTGATGCAAAACAGAGACTTCCAGGGAAGAAACTGCAGAACATCAGATGGCAGATGCAGAACACTACGCCTAACCACCCATAGGTGAAGACGTAAACATGAGGAAAAGAACAGAATTCATTCTGTTATCCAGCTAAAACTCCCAAGAAATTTTAGTAATAATATTACAGAAAATATGCCAAAAGCATGGAAGAATAGCAAGAGGGGACTTAAAGGAAAGGGAGAGAGGAAAACACTGAACAAGCAGTGTAACTCAATAACAAGAATGACCACAACAGGCTGTTGCCTCGAAAATAGGTAACTTAACATAATTTCATTAAAAAATTTTAAGTTACAGCCCTGATTATTTTCTGTCACTCATTTTTCCTCTCCTCCTTCTATATCCTCCTTAGAATCACCATTTCACTAATATTTATGTGTCTGGCATCATTTAAACTGAGATTTACAAGCACAAAGATCAGTCAGATGTTAACTGATGAAGGGCCAAACAAAGAATGATTAATGGCGCCAATTTCGGGACGTCCTTGACACTGCGCAGGCGCAGTAGAGGTGAAGTATGGAGGGCCATTCAGGACATGATTTCTTTGGTTTTAGATGCAAATTTTGGGGATTGGGGGGCAAAATTTGTGTTTGGCCCTATATTTTTAAGAGTTAGCACCAGCTATGTCTGGGTCATTGGTACAGTATAAAAATATGAAAATATGTGAAAACAAAATAGGAGGTGCACATCTTCAATGTATGTAAAAGAAGGTCTGACAGTTTCAATAAAATCTGTTCAAACAAGACAAAACTGCACAAATCAAAAACTAGAAAAACCGTGAGCACTGCTCACTAAATGATACCACCCACTCCCACCAAGAAACATTTTACAACAGTAAAAGTGTGTTTTATGTAGAGAGCACAAACACAGACACCACCCCACCCCACCCCCCACACACACCTCCACCCCAAAGCTTGAATTGACAAAGCCCATTTTTCAATATGTGAAAGTGTAAAAATTTAAATATCTGAAAACAAAATAGAAGGTACACATCTTCAATGCATGGAAAAGAATGTCTGAAGGTTTCATTGAAATCCATTCACTAATTTAAAAGAGGTCGCGGATAGCAAATGTTAACAACCCCCCGATCCCCCCCCACCCCCCCACCCCCACGCAAGCTTGAATTGACAAAGTCCAACTTTAAATATGGGAAACCCTAAAAATGAAAATATCTGAAAACAAAACTGGAGGTGCACATCTTCAATACATGTAAAAGAATGTCTGAATGTTTCAATGAAATTTGTTCTATGGTTTAAGAGGAATTGCAAATAGCAGATATGTACAGAATGTTAATTGAATTTGACAAAGTTCATTTTTCAATATGGGAAACTGTAAAAATGAAAATATGTGAAAACAAAATAGGAGGAGCACATCTTCAATGTATGTAAAAGAATGTCTGAGAGTTTCAATGAAATCTGTTCACTGGTTTAAGAGGAGTTGTGGATAGCAGATGTTTACCCCCCAAAAGCCTAACACCCCTATAGTGTAACGGATGGACGGACGGACAGATGTTTATCGGAATATGAAAATATCTGAAAGAAAAATAGGTGGTGCACATCTCCAATGTATGTAAAAGAATGTCTGAGAGTTCCAATGGAGTTTGTTCAATGGTTTAAGAGGAGTAGTGGATAGCAGATCTATACCCCTCCCTTCTAAAACCTGAATTGACAAAGACCATTTTTGAATATGGGGAACTGTGAATATGAAAATATCTGAAAAGAAAATAGGAGGTGCACATCTTCAATGTACGTAAAAGAATGTCTGAAAGTTTCAATGAAATCTGTTCAAAGTTTTAAGAGGAGTTGCGGATAGCAGATCTGTACAGAATGTCAATTGAATTTGACAAAGTTCATTTTTCAATATGGGAAACTGTAAAAATGAAAATATGTGAAAACAAAATAGGAGGTGCACATCTTCAATGTATGTAAAAGAAGGTCTGATAGTTTCAATAAAATCCGTTCACTGGTTTAAGAGGAATTGCGGATAGCAGGTGTGTACCCTCCCAAAAGCCTAACAACCCTATAGTGTAACGGACGGACATATGTTTGTCGGAATATGAAAATATCTGAAAAAAATAGGTGGTGCACATCTTCAGTGTATGTAAAAGAATGTCTCGAGAGTTCCAAGGGAGTTTGTTCATGATTTAAGAGGAGCGAATAGCAGATAGCAGATCTATACTCCTCCCTACTAAAACCTGAATTGACAAAGACCATTTTTGAATATGAGGAACTGTAAATATGAAAATATCTGAAGTGAAAATAGGAGGTGCACATCTTCAATGTATGTAAAAGTATGTCTGAAAGTTTCAATGAAATCTGTTCAATAGTTTAAGAGGAGTTGTGGATAGCAGATCTGTACAGAATGTCAATTGAATTTGACAAAGTTCATTTTTCAATATGGGAAACTATAGAAATGAAAATATCTGAAAACAAAATTGGTGCACATCTTCAATGTATGTAAAAGAAGGTCTTGAGAGTTTCAATGGAATCCGTTCACTGGTTTAAGGGGAGTTGCGGATAGCAGATGTGTACATCCCTGAAGCTTAACAGATGGATGGACAGACAGACGGATGGACGGACGGAAGGACATCGAAATATGAAAATATCTGAAAGAAAAATAGGAGGTGCACATCTTCAATGTATGTAAAAGAAAGTCTGAGAATTCTAATAGAGTTTGTTCAAAGGTTTAAGAGGAGTAGCGGATAGATCTATACCCCTCCCTACTAAAACCTGAATTGACAAAGACCATTTTTTAATATGAGGAACTGTAAAAATGAAAATATCTGAAAAGAAAATAGGAGGTGCACATCTGCAATGTATGTAAAAGAAGGTCTGAAAGTTTCAATGAAATCTGTTCAATGGTTTAAGAGGAGATGCGGATAGCAGATCTGTACAGAATGTGAACTGAATTTGACAAAGTTCATTTTTCAATACGGGAAACTGTAAAAATGAAAATATCTGAAAAGAAAATAGGAGGTGCATATCTTCAATGTATGTAAAAGAATGTCTGAGAGTTTCAATGAAATCCGTTCACTGGTTTAGGAGTTGCAGATAGCAGATGTGTACCCCCTAAAGCGTAACGGACGGATGGACAGCCGGACGGACATAGTGAACACTATATACCACCCACTTTTCAAGTGGGTGGTTTAACTAAGGTGACCAGAGAAATCTGGAATACTCATTTTACTTCCATTTTTATTATGCTGATGATATAATATTATGTTAGAAACCTTTCCAACAGGAAACAGTCCCTCACATCACTCAAGTACAAGTACAAGGAGATTTATCATAATCATAAAATTGATCATGGTCTGTAAAAGTTAAGTCATGAATATGGTGAGCAATTCAATTATTTGTTCAAGGTCTTGTAATGGAGGTGAACAAACATTTGGTCATCATATTTCTGCGAACGAAATCATCAATCACCAATTTTCTGCAGTCCTGGTGGATACTGAAATAGATTTGTACAAAACTGGTGGACAAAATTAAATATAGGGAGTAACCAGATTCTTTTGTAATTTTATTACCTAGAAAAGGAGATTCAGAATATACAAATACCTTATCACTTTTCTTCTGCATTCTAATGATATCGGTCATCCCAGTTTCATTCGCCAAAAGTCCAGACTCCTTTCACCTCTTACCATCCCATACACTCCTTAACTTTCTGTAGAAATATCATCTGAAATAAATCAAGTTTCAATTATTAACTCTTTTCCTTCTGCAGACTGACTTTCTACCCAGAACAGAAATTCGAGCTGTTTGGTTGTGCAATTTTGCCTTGGTTTTGGTTTCAAAGTCAGCTTGGTAAAAAAAAATAAGTTGAGTCTCGGTTCCAGCTTTTATTTCTTGTTATTTAAACAAACAAAACTTAATGAAATTCTGAAACTATAACAAACAAGGGCAACACAAAGCATGGGCCACTGCTCCCAACCCGTAGGCATGTTTGAAAGAGTCTTAAATGTATGGTGGGGGGGCCGAAAAATTTTCTAAGTCAGAAGAGTGAAAAAAGGCCTCAACTCTAAGAAAAATTAATCAACGGAACCCATTCCTTGTGCATATCCATTCCCCTATGCAGGCCTATCAGCAAACCAAAGGAGATCCAAATCTGACTGATGGCTGTGAAATTACAATCCATAACATACTGAAACCAGAAAAACTGAAAGTCGAAAAAAAGGCCCATAACTCTAGAAAAACAAGCAAATTCAGTGAATTAATGTTTCCCGCTGAGCAGCAGTTTCAAGGTTGAATTAATGCATCCAGTGGAATATAGTTGAGTTGCTAGTGGAAGTTATTTAGAAGAGACAGAACAGACAGCGCTTCAGACAGTGGTTATCAGATTTATTTTCACGGAGGTCACTGTCAAAGCAAGCAAAGTGATGTGGAGTATAACTGTGAGAATCACTACAAATTAAGACAATATGATAAGACACATTACATTAAACTGATGTGAAAAGTAATCCATATATGAAATTTCATTGAAATCGGTTGACTCAAATGAAAGTTAGAGTCTGGAAACCATCAGCAATCAAATTTAAGCAACCTAATTAAATATGCGCGGAAAATGCCCATGTTCGAACCTGGACCCACAACTGATGAAAGTGATCTACTATCCAAATTTCATCGAAATCGACTATCTGTAAGGAAAGTTAGAGTCTGGAAACAAAAAACACGGAAGGTGTGCACTTACTGTGTATTAGTAGAAGCACTGAATAAAACAAAGTTTCCTAATTTGAATAATATTTGCACGAGAACAAAACCCATATTATATGTGATGTACTGCATGTTACTAAACATTCATACAAAAATTTATTCAAATCCGAACTTTCATATAGTAGTTCTGTACAAACAAGAGGCCCCAAAGAGCCTTAATCGCTCACCAGCCAAAGTGGTTCAAAGAAGTATTTGGGGTCACATTCAGTTAGACATGGTTCATCAACACTACAAAGGAATGAAGTCATGAGAGACAAATTTTATGTAACTAGGGACATGGCTTGAACAAACTTTAATCTTACCCCACTAAGGATGCTGCATACCAAATATTAAAAGCATTCATCTGCTGGGTCTGAAGAAGAAGATTTTTAAAGAAAATTCCTCATTTTGAACTAAGTTATCATTTGAGCTCCCACAGTGCGCCCAAATATGAATCCAGAGACTTGGCTTGAACAAACTTGAATCTCACCCCCTAAGGATGATGCATGCCAAATATCAAAACATTTTCGACTGTTAAATCTGAAGAAGATTTTTTAAGAAAAATTCCTCAGATTGACTAAGTTATAATTCAGGCTCTCATAGGGAGCCCAAATATGGACCCAGGGACTTGGCTTTAACAAACTTGAATCTCACCCCCCTAAGGATGCTACACACCACATATCAAAACATTCCGACTGCTGGATCTGAAGAAGATTTTTTAAGAAAATTCCTCATTTCGAACTAAGTTACAATTCAAGCTCCCACAGTGAGCCCAAATATAGACCTAGAAACATGGCTTGAACAAACTTGAATCTCACCCCCCTAAGGATGCTGCATACCAAATATCAAAACATTCTGACTGCTAGATCTGAAGAAGATTTTTAAAGAAAATTCCTCATTTTGAACTAAGTTATCATTCGGGCTCCCATAGTGAGCCCAAATATGAACCCAGGAACTTGGCTTGAATAAACTTGAATCTCACCCCCCTAAGCATGCTGCATACCCAATATGAAAAGATTCTGCCTGCTGGATCTTGAGAAGAAGATTTTTAAAGAAATTTGCCTGAAATGCACCAAGTTCAAATTTAGGCTCCTATACTGAGCCCAAATATGAACCCAGGGGACCGATTTGAACAAACTTGAATCAGATATACCCCACAATGTTGCATACCAAATATCAAAAGATTCTGCCTGCTGGATCTGGAGAAGATTTTTTAAGAAATTTGCCTGAAATGCACTAAGTTACAAACTTGATTCTACACCACATAAGGAAGCTCCATAACAAATATCAAGTCATTGTACCCACTGGTTCATGTGAAATTTTTTTAAAAATATTTTGGAGCATTTTCCCCCACCCCCTCCCTATAGGGCAGGGCAAAAATGAGTTGAACACAAGAGGCCCCAGGGGGTCTGAGGGCGCTCACCTGACATGGTAGTCTAAATATCAAACCAGGGACTTGACTTGAATAAGCTGCATATGCCCCTCCTAAGAAAAGCATATACCAACTAGATGAAGCGATTGTGCCCACACAATACACAGGATTTTCCCTCTATTTTCAGTTCCTGCTAGGCTTGCTGCGATTATGAAATTCCATGGTTGATTAATCAGAGCCCAAAATCGAAGATTAGTCAACTTTCTTGACGTTTTTTGAATAAAGGGTTGACTAAAATGAGATGGCTGAATGGTCCGCCATGTACATTTCAAATAACATGGTGACATAGTCAACGATCCATCATTCCCACATTATAAGGCTTGGTGAACGTCGGAATGAACGTTTCGTTGACCATATTCTGTTAAATTGGACCTGTGTCGCTTCCAAATTCTACCTCTCGTTTCATGTAGTAAATTGCAGTTAACCTGTATCGGAACATCAAAGACTGACAAAGAGAAGCCGATTGGATAGAAATCAATATCAAAAAGTCAGCACTGACTCTCAGAATGTTATTGCTCTGTCGGCTCAACATCAAAAGACATGTCAACATTTTTGAAAGTTTTGAGATCCGCTCAGGTCACCATGTTTCGATGTCCGAGTTGGCATTTTGTAGGCTGGTTGAATGCAGTAAATAAGGTGCAAAATGTTACTGCCAATTATTCGGGTGGGAGTAATGGGATAGGTCATTGGGGGAAGGGGGCGCACCTAAGATTTCATTGATTTGCATGAAGAATCAACAAAAATCCAACAACAAAAATGGGCAACTGAACAAAAAACGAACATCATTCCCAATGTATGATGATGATTGATTTTCTGAAGGGGTGGGGGCAGATATTCCCACACTCTCGACAGGGCGCAAAATCCACAGCTCCGCTCTTTGAATCGCAATGGAACGGTCCTTGCTCCAGCTACCAGATAATGGCAGATATATATGCTGCACTGATAACTGATAAATGGCTAAATGCTGACCAAAGGGAGACAACAAAATGACAACTTCATCTTGACTTTTGTGTTCTTGACCCATGATTGAAAATGGCTATGCAAATTTCATCAAATGCGGCAAGTTTCATTTCAATGTTGTTCAGAAAAAAAGATTTATGAGCAAAGAATGGTTATTGGAAATGATGTTGTTTAAAATACGGACATGTTGTTGACATGACGAGAGCAGTAATACTTGAAAATAACTTTCATATTTTCCCAACAAAAAATCATCAAAGTGGGAGGTAATTACCGCAAACATTTCTGAATCGGACTTAGAAAAATGATGATTTAGGGAAGGGGGGGGGGGGGGGGGGGGGATAAGGGGGGGGGGGGGGGGGGGGGGGGGGGGGGGGGGGCTGGCAGAGGAGGGGGGTGATGAGGGGGGAAGGGGGGCTGAGGCCACCCTCCTTTACCTCCATATGGTCTACCATTGTCGTTTATAAATCCAGAAAAGTTGCCATCATGTATATACAGCAAGATCAAGTTCTGGCAAGGCAGTGGGGTCGTTATACATGCAGGGCTGAAAAAAAGTCGACTTTCAAATTTAAAGTCGATCAATCAGCACGACCGACGATTAGTCGACTTTTTGCATAATCACGGCAAGCCTAGGTCCTGCATTTTTACGACCCAAAATTGAGATAAATGCATAAAAAACAGATTTTTTTTATTTTTGTTCGGAAATTTTCAAAATATTTTCGGGCTAAAACTTTTTTTCTTTTTCTTAAAATTGACCAAAACGCATAAAAATCCAAACAACCAATTTCTGGATTTTGGTCCAAAATTTTCTAAGTCCCACCCGGACCTCAAATTTTCAATTTTCAGTGTAAAAAAAAAAAAAAAATTTTGTCTTAAAATTTACCAAAACGCATAAAAAACTAAAAAGTTAAAAAATTTATAGTAATTTATATATTTTTTATACTTACCAATGACCCAGACTTAGCTGGTGCTAACTCTAACAAAACCAGGGCCAAACACAAATTTTGCCCCCCAATCCCCAAAATTTGCATCCAAAACAAAAAGAAATCATGTCCTAAAGGACCTCCATACTACGCCTCTACTGCGCATGCGCAGTGACGCAGACGTCCCGAAATTGGCGCCAATTATCATTCTTACTCGCAGTGCCTGGTCAGCGCTATGTACTTAGCGGGGAGGCAAGAGTTCCCAACTCCAGGGAGGGCCATCCCCGTCTGGGTCATTGGTAAGTATAAAAAATATATAAATTACTATAAATTTTTTAACATTTTTATACTGTACCAATGACCCAGACTTAGCTGAATAGTAAACAGGCTGGAGGGCCTAGGACATAGAGGAAAATCCAATAAGCTCAACTATATAGTAAAGAGGTAACCCCTTAAGGAGAAAAGAAGTATTAGGCTTTACATGTATCTTTCTTATTTAATATTAAATTAGAAAGATACACTACCCTTAATAATTGAGCACAATAACATTCATGTTCTCTATTAACATCCAGTACAACCCTTATACTAATTATTTTTAAAGCAAGCCAATAAATAAAGTAGTCCAGAGAATTGAGACTCTTTATAGTCATTTAAAAGTGTCCGAGTATTGTATATTAAAGCCCGTTTGACACTTGACATATACAAATGCTTCACACCGAGCTACACTTTAAAAATAAGACATGAATGAATTTAAACATTAATATTACACTTTAAAACCATCCCGGAAGCGACTCAGAAATACTGACTTGGAGGAGGCATTCCCTTGCTTTTCACTATAAAGCAGGTGACCTAAGGGAACACCCGCCCCCACCCCCCCCCCCCCCTTCCCCTTGCCCTGAGTCAAATAGCCCAGAGCGAAGAGGGCAGCCGGACGGAGTCACTGCCGGAACAGAAAGCCTGCATAACTATAGTTGCAACTGTTTAGTGGACGACATTCTGAGCAACAGATAACGGACCTAAACAATGCAGGTCTCCAGAAATGGACTCAATATTTCTGAGATAGAAATTCGTAAATGTGGATGGCTGAGACCAATAAGCAGCCTTCATTAAATCTGTAATAGCAACACTATTAGCATAAGCCCAGGAAGTAGAAAGAGCTCTTACTTCATGAGCAGAAATCTTAAGTACAGACTGCTGAGAAGAAGATAAATCTTCATAAGCAGTACGGATAGTTAACTGAATCCATCTAGCAATAGAATGGACTGAAATATCCTTTCTATTAGGCATCAAAGACAGAAAGAAACGTTTCCGTCCCTTTCTGATAAACTGAGATCTCTGTTTATAGATACGTAATGCTCTAACAGGACAGAGTAAAGGCCTACGCCCGTCTGAAGACGGAAGAGCCTTAATAACAATAGGTTCCGGATATTTATTAGGAGCCTGATTCTTAGCTAAAAAACCCACATTAGTAGTGAAGGTGATAGTGTTCCCAACACTACGATAATGAGAATCATCCACCGATAGTGCATGAAGCTCACTGACTCTTCTAGCAGAAGAGAAAGCTAAGAGAAAAGCTGTCTTATAAGATAAGAATTTGAAATCTACTGTCCCAAGAGGCTCAAATGGCTTTTCCTTCAATTTAAGAAGAACCCAAGCTAAATTCCACTTAGGAATTAATCTAAGAGTTCTGTGTCTATTTATCGAAAAGTTTCTAACCAACTTCGATAAAGAGACATTAGATCCAATTTGTAAACTATCATGATGTGCATAGGTATCAGATAACATAGATCTATAACCCTTTATAGTAACAGGCTGCAGTTTGATTTCGTCAAACAAGTATACTAGAAAGTTTGCAATGTCTGGTATAGAGGGATCGAATATATCTACAGAATGATCCCTACACCAACGACGAAAAACCTTCCACTTAGCCGCATAGTTTAGCGAAGAGGAGGTCCTCCTACAGTTAGAAATCGCGTCCACTGCTCGTCCTGTAAAGTGCTTGCCATGCAAGAAGGACCGCACAACGGAAAAACGTGAAGGTTGAGACCTTGCGGGTTGTGATGGAGTTGGCGCGATTTCCCCTGCGAAAGAAGATCCTCCCGTGGAGGAAGCTTCCGCGGTAGGTCCCACAACAGACACCTGAGTAGATTTATCCACGGTCTCTGTGGCGACAGAGATGCTACCAACAGAATCTTGCATTGAGATTGTTTTATCTTTAGCAATACTTGTTGAATTAACGGCGCTGGAGGATACGCATATCCTATCATTCCGTCCCAAGGGATCGACAGAGCGTCTACTGCAAATGCTCTTGGATCCGGACACGGAGACACATACGTCTGCAACTGATTGTTGAGATGTGTCGCAAATAAGTCTATCATTGGCCGTTCCCATTGGTAGCAAATCTGATTGAATACTTGTTTGTTGAGAGTCCACTCCGACGGCAACAAGAGACCCTTTCGTGAAAGGGAGTCTGCTAGCACATTCAGACGACCCGGTATGTGACGGACCGAAAGAAGAACGTGATGTTCTAGCGCAAACAGAAGGATTCTTTCCGTTAGACTGAACAACGGAACTGAATGAGTGCCTCCCTGATTCCGTATATACGCCACTACTGTCGTATTGTCGGATAGGATTTGGACATGAGCATCGTGAATAATGTCCATCCAGTGACGTAACGCAAGCCAAATTGACATCATTTCCTTGATGTTTATGTGCTTGCACAGGAATTGCGGATCCCAAAGACCCTGGCATCTCGAATCCGTTGGGATTAAAGATGCACCCCAACCTGTTTGACTGGCATCCGTCATAACGGTAAAACTCGCATCCGGCAACTGCAGCGGAACTCCTTTAGTTAACCACTGAATGTTTGCCCAAGTCTGAATCTCTTGTTTCACTTGATCTGACAAGAGAACGTCTACATCGAGCGAATGAATTTTCACACTCCAATTCTGAGTCAGGAAAATTTGAAGAGGACGTGTGCGTAACCGCCCCATCGGAATGAGATCCGCGGCGGCTCCGCACAGACCTATCAGTCTCATAAATTCTCTCGCCGTAACTTTGTCTGCGTGGAGACAATAGCGAGCGTAACAACTGACTAATTTCGCTCTGGTTAACGGCAGACGAACGAGATTGTCGTGTGTCTCGAAGCTCATTCCCAGATGTGTGAATGACTTGGACGGCACCAGATCCGACTTCTCCTCGTTTACTATAAAACCGAGACGTCGGAGCAATATAAGAAGATTCTGAACATCGTTCTGAAGCGTTAACTCGTTGCCGTACCTCTGAAGAATGTCGTCCAGGTAGGCCGACGTTACCGCAGACGAATGAGCTCGGAAGTAGATCATCACCGAGTTCATTACCCGAGTGAAAGCCCAGGGTGCTAGATTCAATCCGAAGCACATCGCCCGGAATTGATACACCACTCCTAGGACTGCGAAGCGTAGATACTTTCGGAATGTCGGATGTACCATGACGTGAAAGTACGCATCTTGAGATCTATGCTCGTTGCATAATCGTTCACCCGAATGCTCGCTCTGACCGATCGAATCGTCTCCATATAAAACTTCGGAGCGACGATCAGCTTGTTTATCCAGCTCAAATCTATGACTGGACGGAACGAGCCGTCTGGTTTCGGAACCAGAAACAGATGGCTGTAGAATCCCGGAGATTCCTGGTTTTCTACGACCTCTACCGCGTTCTTCATTAAAAGAGACTGCACCTCTGATAACAGAGCGTCTCTTTTCTGCGGATTTGACGGAAGATGAGTCCACTTTGGACTTCCGAGTTAATGGAGGCTTTCGTTTGAAGGATATCTTTAGACCTTCCGAAGTCACTCCTCTCACCCAAGGGTCGTCCGTAATCGACGCCCATTCTTGTGAAAAGCTCGACAACCTTCCGCCAACCGGAACGCGATAGAGGTTTAAGCCATCACCTCCTGGACCTGCGAGGCCTGCGGTAGGAGAAACCACGTCTTCCACAACCCGCACCTCGCCCCGTCGACCTTGGGGCGTCCGACCGATTGTCCCGGCCTGAAGGACGTCCCGAACGAGAGTCGCTATCCTGACGGTCTCTCGAATAAGACCAAGAGGACGCACCGGAACCTCTATAGGAACCTCTCTTGGGTGCATTAGACCCAGAAGTGCCTGTCTTATTCGTGTCTGCTGTATCCGACTTCTTAGGAGCAGATTTGAACAACAGAGAATCCTTAGCTTTCTTTGTAATTTTATCATAAATAGCGGAAAGCTTGCCGTCAAAGAGAAGTTCTCCTGAGACCGAAGCGACTCTAAGAGAGTTCTTCACCTTAGAATCCACTAGTGTGGATGTAGCTAGGGCTGCGTCACGTCTAACCAACTCCAGATTTGCCACTGAAAGGGCGGAGTTACACGTGGAATAAGCTACTGCCCTTGAAAGAAGTCTTAAAGAGGATTGTATATCCTGAAACTCTTTCCCCTGAAGGCGCAGTGATAACGCCTTAGTAAGGTGATCTGCGTAAGATAAGGCATCTAAATTGGCTCTGTTAGACGCAATAGCTGTTTCCAACACCGCGGTTGGAATAGAAGCTGACGACGGTAATGATAGCTCTAAGTCTTCCGCCTCGTCGTCCATACGCAGAGGAACTCTCGGTATACCCTGTCCTGCCGTATCGAATTTATTCCTTGCATTAATGAAAGGCAGGTTGAGAGTATTAGCGGACAAGAAACCTGCTTTCCCCGTCCTGGAAGCAAGTTTAAATATAGCGTCGTTCAATAATTCAAATGTTCTTGCAACATTATTGGACTGCGACGGAAACTCGGGAGCGATGTCCCTGAACCGCTCAAAAAATTCAGAGTCCAATGACGCTATAATTCTCTTGTCCGGAAGCGCAGCAGTCTGGCCCGACGGAACAACTTGAGGGAGAAAGTGCCGGATGAAGTCCACGGCAGCTTTATGTTGTTCCGAAAGGGATAGCTCCAAGTCATCCGTATCCCTTTCACCATCCGGTCGGACCTCATGATGTTCCCGGTCGTCCGCCCCCGATGCTTCGGCGGAGCGTACCGACCCAGCGCCGTCGGATAATTCTCGATCCGACACCGTTTCTGTCGGCTGCTGGGATGCTGCGATAAGCTGTGCTATCTGCACAAGAATGTCCGGCGTCGAAACCTGCGGAGGCGCAGTCTTTCGCTGCTTCGCCGAGGGCAGCTCCGCATCAGATGGCTCCCGCATACTTTTCCTATGCGAACGTCCGGAGTCCATCGGTCTCGAATCCCTGGCTGCCGGATGGTGTGACCTGGTCGCCGAAGAATCCTTGATCGGCGAAGCTGGTAATATATCGGCGGTCACGCAGCCAAGGTGCGGTCGTGTGCGCCGACGAGAAGAGGAAGCCTTAACAGTCTCTGCAGACTGCTTATACAACGGAGCGTCCCGAGCGACGGACGTATGCTCCGCTAAAGACACATTTTGTACCACAACATCTGGTCCCAGATGTTGTTGTACGAGAGAGGGGCCTCTCTCGCTCGCGGCCCGGCTGGACCTGGACGAGCTAGGAACCGGACTCAAAGGCTTCCTCCGTTCTCGCTTACTATCCGCCGTCACTGGGTGTGCATCTATTATGTTTATAGTGCTCGCATCACCCAAAATTTCCTCTTGGACCGCATCGGACGAACCCGGCTGCCGAACCATTCGGTGAATGGACGCTACACCGGGCGAGTTAGCGGACGACATTTGTCTAATCTCCATGAGCACTTTTGCCGCTAGCTCTGAATTCATTTGTGACGACGGACGCACACTTGAAGAAGATAACATGGAAACATCACCCTGTTCTGGTTCCTCTGAAATAGAAACTGAGAGAGTAGAGTGACCTTGCGGAGAAAGAGCCGGCATCGCTCTTTCTCCAGAAACAACATATCGTGACACACGTTTCCAATGTTTCTCATCCCAATGTTCACATATAGGACAGGGATTAATGCGAGAACACTGACTACAATTAATACAATGATCATGAAAGTCAGAGGAAGATTTCTTCCTATTACAATTTGAACAACGTCCCTTCATTGTGAAAGAACAACAATAAGTCCTAGTTACTCGCAAAAACCCCTGACACAAAGATACATAATAACATGATCCATTAATAAATGAAAAAAACAATTGCAAAACAAAATAATTTTGAAAAAATATTTTTTCAGCGAAGCCCAAGTTGCTGAAAAGTAACGTTGAGCCCCGATGGATCAGATGGCAAAGTGTGGTCAAAAATTTTAAATTTATATTAAATAATTAATGAGACACTTTCGGATAATATAAATGTATCTTATAGTGAGATAAACTACAGCAAAGGCAAACAGCCCCCCTCAAAAAAGGCTGTTGCCAATGAAAACAAACAGTGTAAAAACACCAGAAAACATGACTCCAGGCACTGAAAAAACTGGCCCGGAATCAGTCATCAATTACACTCTATCTGATGCAAAACAGAGACTCCTAGGGGAGAATCTGCAGAACATCAGATGGAAGATGCAGAACACAAACGTTATACACCCATGGGTGAAAACGTAACTATGGGGAAAATAACAGAAAACATTCTGTAACCAAGCAACTCTCCCAGGAAATTTTAGAAATGAAATTTCTCAAAAATATGCCAAAAGCATGGTAGTATTGCAAGGGGGGACTTTAGAAGGCTAGGGGAGAGGAAACACTGAATAAGCAGTGCAACAATTAGCAAGAATGACAACAAGAGGCCCATGCCTCGAAAATAGGCAACTTAACATAATTTCATCAAAAAATTTTAAGTACAGCCCTGATTATTTTTTGTCACTTCTTTTTCCTCTCCTCCTTCTATCCTCCTTAGAATCACATTTTCTCCAAAAATTACGTGTCTGGCATCCTTTAAACTGAGATTTACAAGCACAAAGATCAGTGAGATGTTGACTGATGAAGGGCCAAACAGAGAATGATAATTGGCACCAATTTCGGGACGTCTGCGTCACTGCGCATGCGCAGTAGAGGCGTAGTATGGAGGTCCTTTAGGACATGATTTCTTTTTGTTTTGGATGCAAATTTTGGGGATTGGGGGGCAAAATTTGTGTTTGGCCCTGGTTTTGTTAGAGTTAGCACCAGCTAAGTCTGGGTCATTGGTACAGTATAAAAATACTAATTTCTGGATTTTGGTCCAAAATATTCAGTGTGAAAAAAAACAAAAATGTCTCAAAATTGACTGAAACGCATAAAAAAAACAAAAAAGTTAAAAAATTTATAGTAATTTATATATTTTTTATACTTACCAATGACCCAGACATAGCTGGTGCTAACTCTTAAAATATAGGGCCAAACACAAATTTTGCCCCCCAATCCCCAAAATTTGCATCTAAAACCAAAGAAAACATGTCCTGAATGGCCCTCCACACTTCACCTCTACTGCGCATGCGCAGTGTCAAGGACGTTCCGAAATTGGCGCCATTAATCATTCTAATAACCAGTGCCTGGAAAGCGCTATGTACTCAGCGGGGAGGTAAGAGTTCCCAACTCCTGGGAGGGCCATCCCCGTCTGGGTCATTGGTAAGTATAAAAAATATATAAATTACTATAAATTTTTTAACATTGTTATACTGTACCAATGACCCAGACATAGCTGAATAGTAAAAAGGCTGGAGGGCCAAGGACATAGAGCAAGATGGAATACGCTCAATTATATAAAAAAGAGTCATCCCCTCTAGGGAAAAAGAAGTATTAGGCCTTACATGTATCTTTCTTATTTATGATAAATTAGAAAGATACAACACCTTCCAAAATTGAGCATCATACATCCATGTACTCTATTAATATCTAGTATAATCCTTATACTAATAATTTTTAAAGTAAGCCAATAAATAAAGTAAGTCTAGAGAATAGAGACTCTTTATACTCCTTAAAAGTGTCTGAAGATTGTATAATAATGTCCGTTGACACGTGTTATATTCAAAAGCTACACTTTAAAAACTAAGACCTGAATGAATTTTTAAAACATAAACTTCTCACTAAACAACCATCCCAATAACAGCTCAGAATTACTAACTCCAGAGGAGGTATCCCCTTGTTTTCATAGAAAAACAGGTGACCCAAGGGAACACCCTCCCCCCCCCCCCCCCCTTTTTCTTGCCCTGGGTCAAATAGCCCAGAGCGAAGAGGGCAGCAGAACGGAGTCACTGCCGAAACAGACAGCCTACCTAGCTATAGTAGCAACTGTTAAGTGAATGACATTCTGAGCAGTAGATAATAGACCTAACAATAGAGGCCTCCAGAAATGGACTCAATATTTCTGAGATAAAAATTCATGAATGTGGATGGCTGAGCGCAATGCCCAAGATGTAGAAGAACTCTTACTTCGTGAGCCGAAATCTCAAACACAACTGCTGAGTCAATGATATACCATAAGCAGTATCGATAGTTAATTGAATCCATTAGCAATAGAATGGAGCGTAACGTCCTTCTATTAGGCATCAAAGACAGAAGAAGCTTACGCCCGTAGTAATAAACAGATATCTGTTTATAAATACATAAACTCTAACCGGACAGAGTGAAAGCCTATGCCCGTACGAAGACGGAAGGACCTTAATAACAATAGGTTCCGGATATTAAATAGGAGCCTGACTCTTATGCAAAAATCCAACCTAAATAGTAAAGGAAGTAGTGATTCCGAAACTACGAAAGTGAAAATCATCTACCGATAGTGCATGAAACTCACTGATTCTTCAGTAAAAGAGAAGCCAACAGAATTACTGTCTAAAAGGTCAGAATTTGAAAGCTACTGTTTCCAGAGGCTCAAATGATTACTTAGCTAAATAAGAACCGAAGTTAAATTCCATATAGGAATTTAATCTAATGATTCTAAGTCTATTTATCGAAAAGTTACTGACTTAGATAAAGAGACATAAGACTCAATTGTAAACTATCATAGAGTGCATAGGTATGAGGTAACATAAACCTATAACCTTAATAATAACAGGCTGCAGTAGATCTTGTCAAACAAGTATACTAAAAAGTTGCAATGACTAGTATGGAGGGATCAACAATATCAACATAGTGATCCCTACACCAACGACGGAAGAGCCTCCACTTTAGTCGCATAGTATAGCGAAGAAGAGGTTCTCCTATAGTAAGAAATTGCGTCCAAAGCTCGTCCAGTACAATGCTTACAATGCAATAAGGACCACACAACGGAATACGTGAAGGTTGAGACCTTACGGGTTGTGATAAAGATGACACGATTTTACCCAGCGAAAAAAGATCCTCTCATGGAGGAAGATTTCGCATTAAGTCCCACAGTAGACCTCAGAGTAAATTTACCCACGGTCTCTGTGAAGACAGAGATGCTATCAACAGAAATGTATTGTGGTTGTTTATCTTAGCAAAACTTGCTGAAACAACAGCGCAGAAGGATACGCATATCCTATCATTCCGTCCTATTAGATCAATAGAGCGTTAACAACTTAAGCTCAGAGATCCGGACAAGCAAACACATACGTCTGCAATTGACAAGCAAGTTGTGTCGTAAATAAATTATCATTGGGCGCTTCCATTGATAGCAACTCTGATTGAATACTTGTTTGTTGAGAGTCCATTCTGACGGCAACAAGTGACCCATAAGTGAACGGGAGTCCGGTAATACAATCAGACGACCCGGAATATGACGGACCGAAGCAGAACTTGGTGTACTATAACAAACAGAAGGATTCTTTCCATTAAATTGAATAACGGAAACGAATGAGTGCCTCCCTGGATCCGGAGATACGCCACTACTGTCGAATTAACGGACAGGATTTGGACATGCGTTTCTGAATAATGTTCATCCAATGACATAAAGCAAACCTAAAAAAACATTATTCCGTGGAAGATAAGTGCTTACTTAGAGACTGCGGAACCGAAAGACCCAGGCACTTCGAATCCGTTGGGATCAATATTATATCCCAACCTGTTTGACTGGCAACCGTCATAATTATAAAACTCGGATCCGGCAACTGCAGTGGCACTCTCTGAGTCAACCACTGAATGTTTGCCCCAGTCTGAATCTCTTGCTACACTAGATAGACAAGAGAACGTGCAAATCGAGCAATTCATGGATTGCTGAAAAGTTGCCGTCGAAGAGAAGCTTCTCCGAGAACGAAGCGACTCTGAGAGTTCTTCACCTTACTATCCACGTGCGTGGATGTAGCTAGGGCTGCGTCACGTCTAACCAACTCCAAGCAGCCACTAAAGGGCGGAGTTATACGTGAACAAACTACTGCCCTCACAAGAAATCACATTGAGGATTATATCCCGGAATTCTTTCTCTTGAAGACGTAATGATAACGCCTCAGTAAGGTGGATTACGTATGATAAAGCGTCTAAGTTAAGTCTATTAGACATCATTGTCGTTTCCAACATTGTGGTTGGAAAAGACATAGACGGCGAAAAAAATTATTTCCAGTCTTTAACCACGCCGTCTAGACGCATATGAACTCTCGGTATGCCCTGTTCTGCCAAAATAAATTATTCGTATAAATGATAAAAGGCAGAAATGAGCATTGCGGACTAGAAACTAAACTATCATGCTTGGTAGCAGACTTATATATATATATATAGCGTCGATAAATAATACACATGTTCTAATGACATTATTGGACTGTGTCGGTAAGTCAGGGACAATGTCCCTGAACCGATCCAAAATTCCGTGTCCAATGACGCTATAAGTCTCTTATCCAACATCGCAGCAATGTAGTCCGAAATAACAATCACTGGAAGATAATGCCGGAAGATATGTATGGCAGCTTCCGATGCTACGAAAGGGAAAACTCGAAATCTTTCGAATCCCTTTCGCCATCCTGTCGGACCCTATAAAGCGTTCGGTCGTCCGTACCTGATGCAACCGCGGACCGCACAGACCCAGCGCCGTCAGATAATTCCTGACTCGACCAAGAAACTGTCGATTGCTGGGATGCTGCGAAAAAACTGTGCTAACTCGGATAGCACGTCCGTCACTGAGGCCTGTGGAGAAGCGGTCCTACGATGCATTGCTGCTGGAAGCTCCGTGATCGTTACCCTGTGCATACTACTAATATGCGAGCGAACGGAGTGTATAGGCCTCGTGTCCCTTGGCTACCGGATGGCATGACCTGTTCGCCGTGGAATCACTGAATGACGAAACTGATCGGATACTCAAGGTCACGTAGCCAATGTGCGGTCGTGTGCACTGCTGTGAGGATGAGGAAGCATTATCGACAGTCTCTCGGACTGTCAATATAACGGAGCGTCCCGAGCGACGGACATATGCTCCGAATGTAAAATATCTGAACCACAACATGCGGTCCCCTATGTTGTTGGACGAGAGAGGGACCTCTCTTGCTCACAGCCCGGACGGACCTGGACAAGCCAGGAACCGGACTAACAGGCTTCCTCCGATCTGTCCTCAATCCGCCGTCACTGGGTGAGTACTAAAGTAATTATAGTGCTCGCATCACCCAAATCTCCTTCCTAGACCGCAACGGACGAACCCGGCAGCCGAACCATTCAATGAATGTACGCTACACCGGGTGAGCTAGCGAATGTCACTCCGTCGATCCTACAAGGGACCTCTTAGGCGATAGACCTATTCCATGAGCACTTATTGCCGCTAGCTCTTCATTAACTATGACGACAGAGGCACACTTTTGAAAGACATCTCAGTAACTTTGCGAACAAGAAACCAGAAATGCTTGGTAATAGCAAGCATATAATAATAAATATATAGCGTCGTTCAATAATTCAAAAGATTGTGTGACATTATTGGACTATGACGGAACTGAGGGACGAAGTCCCTGAACCGAACCCAAAATTTCTAAGTCCACCGACGCTATCAGTTTCTTATCCGGCATCGCAGCATTCTGGTCCGACGAAAGAACCTGTAGAAGATCAAGTCAGATGACATACACAACAGCATATGTTGTTCCGAAAGGGAAAGCTCAAAATCCTCCGAATCCCTTTCGGTATCCCGTCGGACCGGATGAAATTTTCGGACGTCCGTACCCGCTTCCGCGGAGCGTCCCGACCCAGCATCGTCGGATAAAACATTATGCGACAGATTCAGTTGTTGCTGGGATGCTGCGATAAGCTGTGCTATTTAGGATAGCACGTCCGTCCCCGAGGCCTGTGCAGTAGCGGTCTTACGATGCATTGCCGCCGGAAGCTCCGTGTACGTTGACTCCCGCACACTTTCCTATGCGAACGTCCGGAGTCTGCAGGCCTCGTGTCCCTGGCTACCGGATGGTGTGACCTGGTCGCCGATGATTCTCTGACTGGCGAAGCTGACTGGATATCCGAGGTCACGTAGCCAAGAGCGGTCGTGTGCGCTACCATGAGAATGAAGAAGCCTTATTGACAGTCTCTCCAGACTGACTATATGACGGAGCGTCCCGAGCGGCGGACGTATGCTCCGAATGCGAAACATTTTGTACCACAACATCTGGGGCCAGATGTTGTTGTACAAGAGAGGGGCCTCTCTCGCTCGCCGTCCGGATGGACCAGAACGAGCTATGAACCGGACTAAAAGGCTCCCTCCGTTCTCCCTCTAATCCGCCGTCACTGGGTGTGCATTTGGTTGATTTATAGTGCTCGCATCACCCCAAAACTCCTTCTAGACCGCAACGGACGAACCCGGCTGCCGAACCATTCGATGAATGGACGCTACACCGGGCGAGCTAGCGGACGTCAAAGGCCCTCGAACCTACTAGGGTCCTCTTAGGCAATTGGCGTATTTACATGAGCACTTTTCCGCTAGCCCTTCATTAATTGTGACGACGGAGGCACACTGTTGGAAGACATCACAGATACATCACCCTAATCTTGATCGTCTGAAATAGAAATTGATAAAGTAGAGTGACCCTGCGGGGAAAGGACCGGAATGTCCAATTCCCCACAAACATACCGTGACATACGCTTCCCATGTTGTCATCGAAATCATCAGATACAGAACAGGAGTTAATGCGAGTACACTGGCCACATATAGAATGATTATAAAAGTCAGAGGAAGACTTCCTCTTATTACAATTGATCAAAATCCTTTCAATGTGAAAAGAAAACAAAGTCCTGGTACTCGCACCAACCCCTGACAATCAAAATACATAATAATAATATGATCCATTAACATAGAAAAAATAATTGAAATCAAAATATTTTGAAAAAATATTTTTTCAGAACAGCCCAAGTTTCTGAAAAGTAACGTTGAGCCCCAATGGATCCCAAGCCTAAGTGTGGACAAAAAATTTAAAAATATTTTAAACAATTTATGCAACACTTACGAACAAAAATAATGTATCTAGTTATGATTAAATTAACATCAAGATATTATTTTCAAGAAATCCCCCCCTCACACAGAGGGCTGTTGTAAATGTAAACAATGAGTGTAAAAACACTAAAATAAGACTCCAGGCACCCAGGCCCGAAATCAGTTACCAAAAATACACTATCTGATGCAAAACAGAGACTTCCAGGGAAGAAACTGCAGAACATCAGATGGTAGATGCAGAACACAACGCCTAACCACCCATAGGTGAAGGCGTAAACATGGGGAAAAGAACAGAATTCATTCTGTTATTCAGCTAAAACTCCCAAGAAATTTTAGTAATAATAATTACAGAAACTATGCCAAAAGCATGGGAGAATAGCAAGAGGGGACTTAAAGGAAAGGGAGAGAGGAAAACACTGAAAAATCAGTGTAACTAAATAACAAGAATGACAACAAAATGGCTGCTGCCTCGAAAATAGGTAACTTAACATAATTTCATTAAAAAATTTTAAGTTACAGCCCTGATAATATTCTGTCACACATTTTTCCTCTCCTCCTTCTCTATCCTCCTTAGAATCACCATTTCACTAATATTTATGTGCCTGGCATCATTTAAACTGAGATTTACAAGCACAAAGATCAGTCAGATGTTAACTGATGAAGGGCCAAACTTAGAATGATTAATGGCGCCAATTTTGGAACGTCCTTGACACTGCGCATGCGCAGTAGAGGTGAAGTGTGGAGGGCCATTCAGGATATGTTTTCTTTGGTTTTAGATGCAAATTTTGGGGATTGGGGGGCAAAATTTGTGTTTGGCCCTATATTTTAAGAGTTAGCACCAGCTATGTCTGGGTCATTGGTACAGTATAAAAATACTCATTTCCGGATTTTGGTCCAATATGAACCCAGGGACTTGGGTTGAACAAACTTGAATCTCACCCCCCTAAGGCTAAGGATGTTGCATACCAAATAACAAAAGATTCTTATTCGTAGATCTGAAGAAAATTTTTAAAGAATGCATGTATTTCTCATACTGCACTAATTTAAACATTTAGGCTTCCAAAGAGAGCCCAAATATGGACCCAGGGAATTGATTTCAATAAACATGTGAAACAATCTTCTTGTGAAATCTGAAAGCTTTTGGAGTAGTGGTGTGGGAGAAAAGTAGTCTTAAAGGTTTTTCCCATTACCCACTGTGTTAAAAAATGCTGACTCGGCACTTTTTCAAAGTCCCCAAAAAAGTACCCCATGACAAAACCGACAGCAAATTTTTTTTACCATTCCATTCTATTGGTCCTAAGAAAGCCACACACCAAATAAGAATTCTCAGTGCTGTGTAGTTCTGGAGATATTTGTTTTAATTTTTTTCTATTTTTAGCCGGCTAACAAACGTGAGGAAATGAGGCAGACCATAGTAATTCACATTAAAAGCTACCAAACTAGCAACATGCAGCTGCCAGACTGCAAAGGCGAAGATAGATTAACGGCCTTAGCGGCTAGAGTCTCAGTGATGGTGGCTGAAACATTATTAAAGACAAGCGAACCCGACCAACAGGTTGCTAACAAAACATAAAGGCCTCCAATACAGATGCCTTAACCAACAGCCCTTTTCAGGCCACCCAAACTTCTAAAAGAGTACTTTATCACATTTACATGTCAGTTTGCAGTAGTTACCAATAACCTCATTAGTTTTGAAAATTGTTTTTTCCAAATTGCATGCATACTTCCTATGCCATTCCATTTGTGATAGTGTCTACACTACCCCTCCCGAGGAATATCACAGGTTTTCCATTCTAATACCTTATTTGCCTTCTAGTTTGAGTGATTAGATCTTAATTATTGGGAAAGTGCTCCTATAATACGAGGCAACACCTACCTACCAGGTAATAATGGACATGTTTCCCATTAGCTATTTTGTGTTATCCCTCCCCATCCCCTCCCGGGGCACAACTTAACAAACCAATAGCTCCTTGACATCATGAAGATACACTTGCATACCAAGTATGGTGTCATTCCATCAAGTATTTTAGGAGTTATGGTGTTTTTTAAACTCGTTGGTGACAGACCGACTGACATTGCCACATATAGAGCTGCTTGTCGCAACTAAAAACCTCCATCACTACCTTGAAATTGGGCAGATGCTTTCTCATATTCTGACCTGTTTCACTTATTTTCGTGTCAGGCAACACATCAATGCTGTGAATGGAAATGAAAAGCGAATCCGACTGGACAGTGCAATCCTAAAGTTTCATTCTCTTGTGTCTAACTTTTTTAGCACCCCCCTCCCTCCTCCTCCTCTCCCCCTCAACACACACTCCTGACTGCCATATCAATGCCCTTGGGCTTGAATGACATTTTATGAAGGTGTATGCAGATTGCAGATATAATTTTTTGTTCATTAAATTTACAGGAAACAATCGCAATACAGTTTTACTTCGTTTCAAGTTCACTTGTTTGTTATTTACCGGTAACATGTTTTAGTGCTATCCTGTCCCAGTTTAATACATAAGATATAGAAAATGTGTATTGTGTTACAAAAACCGAAAACAGATTTTTTTTTTGCCTAAAACTGAACTGAAACCGAACAGAGGGAAAATTTCAAAACCGACCAGCTCTAGTTGAAGACATGTGCAGCATCGACATGCAGTACGCCTTGGTACACGGCGTCATTGTGCCCCCATGTGGGCAACTGGGATAAAGTGCCTTGACCAGGGACACAGCGCAGGTCAGCCCAGATGGGATCGAACTCGGGACCTCTAGCATAGAAGTCCAACATTCTACCCCTGAGCCACCACACTCCAACTGTTATGGTAACAAGTTTCTTAGAATAGCGCTGGATGAAAAAGTTTATATTAACCACTATTGTAATAAGTTGATTACAATAAGTTAAATTAAATATGTGCCCTAAGTGCTGCCATTATAAACTTATTACACTAGCAGATGTACTTGCCTGGGGAAAGGTGTTCTTCTGCCCCCCACCCCCCCCCCCCCCCCCCCACCCCTCCGGCCCATCATTTCTTTCGACTCCCCTGATTCCTTGCATATTTTATCTCCTGTCTGATCCTTTTTTTCTCAAATTATTCCTCACCACATCCTTCCCACTCCACCCTGCAATTTATAGTCTGGCAAATTCTAGACGTTTTGTTAACAGATAAGGCACTGGTGCCAACGAAAACAGAGGTAATTTTAATCCACAACACTCCAGGATTTTATGTCTAAACGTAATTATGAGTCCCTTTTTATTCTTGTGTAAATCAATTGGGCTAGAAACACACAGGTTCAGATTTTGCAACAAAACCATTGAGAGCATCGAACGAATGTGTGCTATTGTCAGCTGTGAATTTTTTTTTATTAACACCAACCTTTATTCTCGTTGAGTGAGCCTTCACATTTAAGCGGTTGGATGTATCAAGGAGAGTGTGTGTGTGGTGGTGGTGGTGGTGGTGGTGGTGAGGGGGGGGGGGGGGGGTTAACAATGGATTGTTGGATAATGTACCTCATGCACGTTGCTGAGCTGTTTTGTTTTGCTCTGGAGTTCTAAACCGATTTTTCAGTCAATCGCAGAATTCCTTGAAGGAATTGATCTAAACAACTCCGATGCCGACTCAATTAATAAAAAGTAAATTTCCTTAGATTTTGATTGTTTTACATTTCAGAGACTGATACAGTTTCTTTAATTTTGTATAAACTACATATAACGTGTTATATATTTATCAAATACTGCATATATATTTCACGAAGAACAATAATGTGGTCATATTTTCCATTCCAATTCGTGCAACTGATTGGAAAAATCTCTGTGTGTTAACCTTTACCCAACAAATCGCCCGCATCCGCCCACGTAATATGCAAATTCCGCAGCTGAAAAAATATTATATTTCGAAAAATTTCAACAAAACCATATCATGGACCTCTCTTTGGAACGAGCTTGTCAAGCTTGTTCCAAAGAGGGGTCACATGATATGGTTTTGTTGAAATTTTTTGAAAAAATTTAAAAAATGATATTTAAAATAATACATTTTGAAATCGTCTACGTTGGGTAAAGGGTTAAGCTTTGTTTGCAGCAATAAATATTCGATTTTAAATATCATCTGGAAACAAAGCTCAAAAGTTGAGCTAGTAGAGGGTAGTTCAGCAATCTGAACATAGTGGCTACCCCTCTACGTTCAGATTCCTCCCATTCAATTCTGTTGACATATTCCCCATCAAGTTTTTAAGGGAACTCAAAACTCGAAAATGGGAATATATATCAAGCTTTCGCTCTTATCACCAGCTGCATTCAATAGTACACATATTTCTTAACATTTGCACGGAGTAAATTGATCCAAACTATTTATTATCCATTATTTATCGACATTTTAAAACGTTTGAAGCATCAACAAACACTTCGATGTCGCCCATGTTTTTTGCACAACCTCGTTCAGCTCGTGACAGAGATGCTACCAACAGAATCCTTCAGTGAGATTGCTTGATTTAAGCAATATCTGTTGAATCAACGGAGCTGGAGGATAAGCGTATCCTATCATTCCGTCCCAAGAGATTGAGAGGGCATCTACTGCAAACGCTTGAGGATCTGGGCATGGTGACACATACTTCCACAACTGACTGTTGAGATGCATCACAAATAAGTCTATCATAGGACGATCCCATTGGTAGCAAATCTGATTCAATACTCGTTTGTTGAGAGTCCATTCTGACGGCAACATACGACCTTTTCGAGAAAGGGAGTCCGCTAAAATGTTCAGACGACCTGGAATATGACGGACCGATAGAAGAACTTGATGCTCTAGGACAAACAGAAGGATTCTTTCCGTTAAGTTGAACAACGGAATGGAATGAGTGCCTCCCTGGTTCCGAATATACGCTACTACTGTCGAATTATCGGACAGAATTTGTACATGCGAATTCTGAACAATGTTCATCCAATGACGTAGCGCAAGCCAAATTGACATCATCTCTTTGATGTTTATGTGCTTGTTTAGGAACTGCGGATCCCAAAGACCCTGGTACCTCGAATCTGTTGGGCTCAAAGTTGCGCCCCAACCTGTTTGACTCGCATCCATCATTATCGAAAAAATCGGATCCGGCAGATGCAGTGGTACTCCATGAGTTAACCACAGAATATCTGCCCAAGTCTGAATCTCTTGATTCAACAAGACGATGTTCGTTTCGAGAGAATGAATCTTCACACTCCAATTCGGAGTAAAAAATATCTGGAGAGGACGAGTGCGTAGTCACCCCATCGGAATAAGATCCGCGGCGGCTCTGCACAAACCTATCAGTCGCATGAATACTCTCACTGTTACTACATCTGAGTGAAGACAAATGCGAGTGTAACAACTGACTAATTTCGCTCTAGTTAACGGCAAGACAAACCAGATTGTTGTGCGTCTCGAAGCTCATTCCCCGTAGGTGAATGACTTGGACGGCACTAGATCCGACTTCTTTTCGTTTACTATGAAACCGAGACGTCGGTGCAGTTGAAGCAGACTCTGAACATCGTTCTGAAGCGTTAACTTGTTGCCGTACCTCTGAAGAATGCCGTCCAAGTAGGCCGGCGTTATCACAGACGAATGAGCTCGGAAATGAGTCATTACCGAGTTCATTATTCGAGTGAAAGCCCAGGGCGCTACATTTAGACCGAAGCACATAGCTTGGAACTGATAAACGACTCCTAGGACAGCGAAGCGAAGGTACTTTCTGAACGCCGGATGTACCATGACGTGAAAGTAAGCATCCTTGAAATCTATGCTCGCAGCATAATCGTTCAGTCGAATGCTCGCTCTGACCGATCGGATGGTCTCCATATAAAATTTCGGAGCCATGATCAGCTTGTTTATCCCGCTCAGATCTATAACTGGACGACATGAGCCGTCTGGTTTTGGAACCAGGAACAGGTGACTGTAGAAACCTGGAGATTCCTAGTTTTCTACAACCTCTATCGCGTTCTTCTCCAAAAGAGATTGAACTTCTGAGAGAAGCAAATCTCTCTTCTGAAGGTTTGACGGAAGCCGAGTCCAACGTGGACTTCGAGTTAACAGAGGTTTTCCCTTGAAGGACAGTTTTAGACCTTCGGAAATAACCCCCTGCACCCATGGGTCGTCCGTAATTGACAACCAATTGGTTAAGAATCTCGACAGCCTTCTGCCCAGTGGAACGCAATAGAGGTTTAGACCATCACCTCCTGAACTTGCGATGCTTGCGGGAGGAGAAACTATGTCCTCCACGAAACGTACCTCGCCTAGTCGACCTAGGGGCATCTGACCGGTTGTCTCGGCCAGCATTACGACCCCAATATTGATCAAGGGACTCGATTTGAACAAACTTGAATCAGACCCATACCAAGATGCTGCATACCAAATATCAAAAGATTCTGCCCATTGGTTCTGGAGAAGAAGATTTTTAAAGAATTTTTCTCAAATTGCACTAAGTAAAAATTCACGCCCCCATAGTGAGCCCCAATATTGGTTGAGGGACTCGATTTGAACAAACTTGAATCAGACCCATACCAAGATGCTGCATACCAAGTATCAAAAGATTCTGCCCACTGGTTCTGGAGAAGAAGATTTTTTAATAATTTTTCTATAATTCATACGGTGCTATCAGAGTTATGCCCCATACAGAGCCCCCAAGGGACGTGGCCATTTCATTTGAACAAACATGATTTGCCATATAGTAATGAACATCCACATGAAGTTTCGTGAAAATCGGACCAGTGGTTTCAGAGGAGAAGTCGTTTGAAAAATGTTCACGACGACGACGGACGGCGGCAGACGACAGACGGCAAGTGATAAGTTAAGCTTCCTTCGGTGAGCTAAAAATTAATGTTACACTTACGGACAATATTAATGTATCTGGCAATGAACAGAACTAAATAGAAGACAAGGCATCACTGTCAGAAGTAACCGTTGTCAACGTAAACAACAGTGAATAAAAACCGGAAACAAGACTCCAGGCACTGAAAATATGGCCCGAAATCAGTACCCAATTTTAAACACTATCCGATGTAAAACAGAAGCTTCCAGGGAAGAAACTGCAGTACATCGGATGGTAGATGCAGGACCAAAATGCCTAACCACCCCTCGGGTGAGGACGTAACCATGGGGAAAAACAGAATAAACATTCTGTTATCAAGCCAAAAACTCCAAAGAAATGTCCGTAAAAAAAATTACAAAAATTATGCCAAAAGCATGGGAGAATAGCAAGGGGGGCATCAAGGAAAGGGAGAGAGGAAACACTGAACAAACCATGGAAATTTCATAAGAATGTAAACAGCAGGCCTATGCCCCGAAATTAGGGAACTTGAAATAATTTTGCATAAAAGTTAAAAAATTTATAGTAATTTATTTATTTTTTATACTTACCAATGACCCAGACATAGCTGGTGCTAATTCTCAAAAATCTAGGGCCAAACACAAATTTTGCCCCCCAATCCCCAAAATTTGCATCTAAAACCGAAAAAATCATGTCCTAAATGGTCCTCCATACTTTTCCTCCACTGCGCATGCGCAGTGTCAAGGAGGTCTCGAAATTGGCACCAATTATCATTCTTACAAGCAGTGCCTGGTCAGCGCTATGTACTCAGCGGGGAGGTATGAGTTCCCAACTCCTGGGAGGGCCATCCCTGTCTGGGTCATTGGTAAGTATAAAAAATATATAAATTGCTATAAATTTTTTAACATTTTTATACTGTACCAATGACCCAGACATAGCTGAATAGTAAAAAGGCTGGAGGGCCTAGGACATAGAGGAAAATCCAATAAGCTCAACTATATATAATAGAGTCATCCCCTTGAGGAGAAAAGGAGTATTAGGCTTTACATGTATCTTTCTTATTTATGATAAATTAGAAAGACACAACACTCTCCATAATTGAGCGTAATAACATTCATGTTCTCTATTAACATCCAGTATAACCCTTTACACTAATTATTTTTAAAGTAAGCCAATAAATAAAGTTAGTCCACAGAATTAACTCTTTATACTCTTTAAAAGTGTCCGAGGATTGTATATTAACGCCCATTTGACACGTGACATATACAAATGCTTCACACCGAGCTACACTTTAAAAATATGACATGAATGAATTTTAAACATTAACTTTACACATTAAAACCATCCCGGTAACGACTCAGAATTACTGACTCCGGAGGAGGTATCCCCCTTGCTTTTCACTATAAAGCAGGTGACCTAAGGAAACACCCTCCCCCCCCCCCTTTCCCTTGCCCTGGGTCAAATATCCCAGAGCGAAGAGGGCAGCAGGACGGAGTCACTGCCGGAACAGAAAGCCTGCATAACTATAGTTGTAACTGTTTAGTGGACGACATTCTGAGCAACAGATAACGGACCTAAACAATGCAGGTCTCCAGAAATGGACTCAACATTTCTGAGATAAAAATTCGGGAATCTGGATGGCTGAGACCAATATGCAGCCTTCATTAAATCTGTAATAGCAACACTATTTGCGCAAGCCCAAGATGTAGAAAGAGCTCTTACTTCATGAGCCGAAATCTTAAGCACAGACTGCTGAGCTGAAGATAGATTATCATAAGCAGTACAGATAGTTAATTGAATCCATCTAGCAATAGAATGGACCGTAATGTCCTTTCTATTAGGCATCACAGACAGAAAGAAGCGTTTTCGTCCTTTTCTGATAAACTGAGATCTTCGTTTATAAATAAGTAAAGCTCTAACCAGACAGAGTAAAGGCCTATGCCCGTCTGAAGACGGAAGGGCCTTAATAACAATAGGTTCCGGATATTTATTAGGAGCCTGATTCTTAGCCAAAAATCCAACATTAGTAGTAAAGGTAATAGTGTTCCCGACACTACGATAGTGAGAATCGTCCACAGATAGTGCATGAAGCTCACTGACTCTTCTCGCAGAAGAGAAGGCTAAGAGAAATGCTATCTTATAAGACAAGAATTTGAAATCTACTGTCTCAAGAGGCTCAAATGGCTTTTCTTTTAGTTTAAGAAGAACCCAAGCTAAATTCCATTTAGGAATTAATCTAAGGGTTCTAGGTCTATTTATCGAGAAGTTTCTAACTAAATTAGATAAAGAGACATTAGATCCAATTTGTAAACTATCATGGTGTGCATAGGTATCAGATAATATAGACCTATAACCTTTAATAGTAACAGGCTGCAGTTTGATCTCGTCAAACAAGTATACTAGAAAGTTTGCAATGTCTGGTATGGAGGGATCAAAAATATCAACAGAATGATCCCAACACCAACGACGAAAGACCTTCCACTTAGCCGCATAGTTTAGCGAAGAGGAGGTCCTCCTACGGTTATAAATCGCGTCCACTGCTCGTCCTGTAAAATGCTTGCCGTGCAAGAAAGACCGCACAACGGAAATACGTGAAGGTTGAGACCTTGCGGGTTGTGATGTAGTTGACGCGATTTCCCCTGCGAAAGAAGATCCTCTCGTGGAGGAAGTTTTCGCGGTAAGTCCCACAGCAGACACCTGAGTAGATTTATCCACGGTCTCAGTCCTTCGCGTGAGACGGGCGCTATTGCGCTCGTAAGCGCCCGTAATTTAAAAAAGACGCGCGCAAAAAATCGCGCCTGTCATCAAACAGTTCAACTTCACTTAAATTGCACTCAACTCACAAGCATTGCCACGCTTCAAGTCAGAATGGACATCTATTTTGTTATTGTCCATTGGTTAATGGTAAAACAAAATTAAAACTGCTGTTATATGCCCCCCCCCCCCCCCTCCACCTTCATATCACCATCTGCTCCGCAAGAGGTCCGAATCGATATTGTCAGTGAAAACTGAAACATTTCCAGTTTCCTTTATTCACTGTGCATGTCATTACACATCCCCATTCATCCAGTAAACGAAACCGAAAGTACAATGCCAATTTAATCAGAATTTGCTTTAAAAATTCTCATAATTATCTTGTACATACGTTTCATTTTCAGATTTCGGGTTTTAATTCTCAATTTAATGAATAAAACAAACAGAAAACCATGCGGTGTTGTTTTCATTTTTTGTATAGGTTACTCTCAAAGCTAGAAATGGACGTAAGTTAAGTATGTCAATCAACACTGTAAACCACCCCCTTGAAAACAGACAAACATAGTCTGTTTAAAAATAACTGTGTTTTTTTTTTTTAAATATGTACATTTATTACGAATAAACTAAATAGAGCTTCACACAAAATCAATAAAAAAAAATCATAATATGGAGACCAGATAAAATTTACACAGCGGAATATGAATAACAAAATAGTTGCTCTCTTGGCAATATTCAAAAAATTTATTTTACACTGAAAGTCATAACTTCACATGTTGCAGAGCATGATGAAATGATAAATGAGCATATTTTATTAAACCAATAAGTCATATATCATATCGCTGGTTAAATTGTTATATAATTCTCTAATACCAGAGTTGAAATTATTTTTTATTTTTAATTACCACTTTCTCATTAATTTCTGAACACCTGTTTTCACACTGAGTTGTGCACGCTTGAAAGTGGTAGTGTTCTTTCACAATGAGTTGTGCACCGCTCGAAAGTGGTAGTGTTCAATCAGTATCTTTGTGATGATGTTCAACCACTGTGAAAGTTAAAAAATTTATAGTAATTTATATATTTTTTATACTTACCAATGACCCAGACATAGCTGGTGCTAACTCTTAAAATATAGGGCCAAACACAAATTTTGCCCCCCAATCCCCAAAATTTGCATCTAAAACCAAAGAAAACATGTCCTGAATGGCCCTCCACACTTCACCTCTACTGCGCATGCGCAGTGTCAAGGACGTTCCGAAATTGGTGCCATTACTCATTCTAATAACCAGTGCCTGGAAAGCGCTATGTACTCAGCGGGGAGGTAAGAGTTCCCAACTCCTGGGAGGGCCATCCCCGTCTGGGTCATTGGTAAGCATAAAAAATATATAAATTACTATAAATTTTTTAACATTTTTATACTGTACCAATGACCCAGACATAGCTGAATAGTAAAAAGGCTGGAGGGCCAAGGACATAGAGCAAGATGGAATACGCTCAATTATATAAAAAAGAGTCATCCCCTCTAGGGAAAAAGAAGTATTAGGCCTTACATGTATCTTTCTTATTTATGATAAATTAGAAAGATACAACACCTTCCAAAATTGAGCATCCATGTACTCTATTAATATCTAGTATAATCCTTATACTAATAATTTTTAAAGTAAGCCAATAAATAAAGTAAGTCTAGAGAATAGAGACTCTTTATACTCCTTAAAAGTGTCTGAGGATTGTATAATAATGTCCGTTGACACGTTATATTCAAAAGCTATACTTTAAAAACTAAGACCTGAATGAATTTTTAAAACATAAACTTCTCACTAAACAACCATCCCAATAACAGCTCAGAATTACTAACTCCAGAGGAGGTATCCCCTTGTTTTCATAGAAAAACAGGTAACCCAAGGGAACACCCTCCCCCCCCCCCCCCCTTTTTCTTGCCCTGGGTCAAATAGCCCAGAGCGAAGAGGGCAGCAGAACGGAGCCACTGCCGAAAGACAGCCTACCTAGCTATAGTAGCAACTGTTAAGTGAATGACATTCTGAGCAGTAGATAATAGACCTAACAATAGAGGCCTCCAGAAATGGACTCAATATTTCTGAGATAAAAATTCATGAATGTGGATGGCTGAGCGCAATGAGCAGCCTTCAAAAGTCTATAATAGCGACACTATTAATGTAAGCCCAAGATGTAGAAGAACTCTTACTTCATGAGCCGAAATCTCAAACACAACTGCTGAGTCAATGATATACCATAAGCAGTATCGATAGTTAATTGAATCCATTAGCAATAGAATGGAGCGTAACGTCCTTCTATTAGGCATCAAAGACAGAAGAAGCTTACGCCCGTAGTAATAAACAGATATCTGTTTATAAATACATAAACTCTAACCGGACAGAGTAAAGGCCTATGCCTGTACGAAGACGGAAGGACCTTAATAACAATAGGTTCCGGATATTAATTAGGAGCCTGACTCTTATGCAAAAATCCAACCTAAATAGTAAAGGAAGTAGTGATTCCGAAACTACGAAAGTGAAAATCATCCACCGATAGTGCATGAAACTCACTGACTCTTCAGTAAAAGAGAAGCCAACAGAATTACTGTCTAAAAGGTCAGAATTTGAAAACTACTGTTTCCAGAGGCTCAAATGATTACTTAGCTAAATAAGAACCGAAGTTAAATTCCATATAGGAATTTAATCTAATGATTCTAAGTCTATTTATCGAAAAGTTACTGACTTAGATAAAGAGACATAAGACTCAATTGTAAACTATCATAGAGTGCATAGGTATGAGGTAACATAAACCTATAACCTTAATAATAACAGGCTGCAGTAGATCTTGTCAAAGAAGTATACTAAAAAGTTGCAATGACTAGTATGGAGGGATCAACAATATCAACATAGTGATCCCTACACCAACCACAGCAGAGCCTCCACTTTAGCCACATAGTATAGCGAAGAAGAGGTTCTCCTATAGTAAGAAATCGCGTCCAAAGCTCGTCCAGTACAATGCTTACAATGCAATAAGGACCACACAATGGAATACGTGAAGGTTGAGACCTTACGGGTTGTGATAAAGATGACACGATTTTACCCAGCGAAAAAAGATCCTCTCATGGAGGAAGATTTCGCGTTAAGTCCCACAGTAGACCTCAGAGTAAATTTACCCACGGTCTCTGTGAAGACAGAGATGCTATCAACAGAAATGTATTGTGGTTGTTTATCTTAGCAAAACTTGCTGAAACAACAGCGCAGAAGGATACGCATATCCTATCATTCCGTCCTATTAGATCAATAGAGCGTTAACAACATAAGCTCAGAGATCCGGACAAGCAAACACATACGTCTGCAATTGACAAGCAAGTTGTGTCGTAAATAAATTATCATTGGGCGCTTCCATTGATAGCAACTCTGATTGAATACTTGTTTGTTGAGAGTCCATTCTGACGGCAACAAGCAACCCATAAGTGAACGGGAGTCCGGTAATATAATCAGACGACCCGGAATATGACGGACCGAAGCAGAACTTGGTGTACTATAACAAACAGAAGGATTCTTTCCATTAAATTGAATAACGGAAACGAATGAGTGCCTCCCTGGATCCGGAGATAAGCCACTGCTGTCGAATTAACGGACAGGATTTGGACATGCGTTTCTGAATGATATTCATCCAATGACATAAAGCAAGCCTAAAAAAAACATTATTCCGTGGAAGATAAGTGCTTACTTAGAGACTGCAGAACCGAAAGACCCAGGCACTTCGAATCCGTTGGGATCAATATTATATCCCAACCTGTTTGACTGGCAACCGTCATAATTATAAAACTCGAATCCGGCAACTGCAGTGGCACTCTCTGAGTCAACCACCGAATGTTTGCCCCAGTCTGAATCTCTTGCTACACTAGACAAGAGAACGTGCAAATCGAGCAATTCATGGATTGCTGAAAAGTTGCCGTCGAAGAGAAGCTTCTCCGAGAACGAAGCGACTCTGAGAGAGTTCTTCACCTTACTATCCACGCGCGTGGATGTAGCTAGGGCTGCGTCATGTCTAACCAACTCCAAGCAGCCACTGAAGGGCGGAGTTATACGTGAACAAACTACTGCCCTCAAAAGAAATCACATTGAGGATTATATCCCGGAATTCTTTCTCTTGAAGACGTAATGATAACGCCTCAGTAAGGTGGATTACGTATGATAAAGCGTCTAAGTTAAGTCTATTAGACATCATTGTCGTTTCCAACATTGTGGTTGGAAAAGACATAGACAGCGAAAAAAATTATTTCCAGTCTTTAACCACGCCGTCTAGACACATATGAACTCTCGGTATGCCCTGTTCTGCCAAAATAAATTATTCGTATAAATGATAAAAGGCAGAAATGAGCATTGCGGACAAGAAACTAAACTATCATGCTTGGTAGCAGACTTATATATATATATAGCGTCGATAAATAATACACATGTTCTAATGACATTATTGGACTGTGTCGGTAAGTCAGGGACAATGTCCCTGAACCGATCCAAAATTCCGTGTCCAATGACGCTATAAGTCTCTTATCCAACATCGCAGCAATGTAGTCCGAAATAACAATCACTGGAAGATAATGCCGGAAGATATGTATGGCAGCTTCCGATGCTACGAAAGGGAAAACTCGAAATCTTTCGAATCCCTTTCGCCATCCTGTCGGACCCTATAAAGCGTTCGGTCGTCTGTACCTGATGCAACTGCGGACCGCACCGACGCGGCGCCGTCAGATAATTCCTGACTCGACCAAGAAACTGTCGATTGCTGGGATGCTGCGAAAAAACTGTGCTAACTCGGATAGCACGTCCGTCACTGAGGCCTGTGGAGAAGCGGTCCTACGATGCATTGCCGCTGGAAGCTCCGTGATCGCTACCCCGTGCATACTACTAATATGCGAGCGAACGGAGTGTATAGGCCTTGTGTCCCTTGGCTACCGGATGGCGTGACCTGTTCGCCGTGGAATCACTGAATGACGAAACTGATCGGATACTCGAGGTCACGTAGCCAATGTGCGGTCGTATGCACTGCTGTGAGGATGAGGAAGCATTATCGACAGTCTCTCGGACTGTCAATATAACGGAGCGTCCCGAGCGACGGACATATGCTCCGAATGTAAAATATCTGAACCACAACATGCGGTCCCCTATGTTGTTGGACGACAGAGGGACCTCTCTCACTCACAGCCCGGACGGACCTGGACAAGCCAGGAACCGGACTAACAGGCTTCCTCCGATCTGTCCTCAATCCGCCGTCACTGGGTGAGTACTAAAGTAATTATAGTGCTCCCATCACCCAAATCTCCTTCCTAGACCGCAACGGACGAACCCGGCAGCCGAACCATTCGATGAATGTACGCTACACCGGGTGAGCTAGCGAATGTCACTCCGTGGATCCTACAAGGGACCTCTTAGGCGATAGACCTATTCCATGAGCACTTATTGCCGCTAGCTCTTCATTAACTATGACGACAGAGGCACACTTTTGAAAGACATCTCCGTAACTTTGCGAACAAGAAACCAGAAATGCTTGGTAATAGCAAGCATATAATAATCAATATATAGCGTCGTTCAATAATTCGAAAGATTGTGTGACATTATTGGACTATGACGGAACTGAGGGACGAAGTCCCTGAACCGAACCAAAAATTTCTAAGTCCACCGACGCTATCAGTTTCTTATCCGGCATCGCAGCATTCTGGTCCGACGAAAGAACCTGTAGAAGATCAAATCAGATGACAAACACAACAGCATATGTTGTTCCGAAAGGGAAAGCTCAAAATCCTCCGAATCCCTTTCGGTATCCCGTTGGACCGGATGAAATTTTCGGACGTCCGTACCTGCTTACGCGGAGCGTCCCGACCCAGCATCGTCGGATAAAACATTATGCAACAGATTCATTTGTTGCTGGGATGCTGCGATAAGCTGTGCTATTTAGGATAGCACGTCCGTCCCCGAGGTCTGTGCAGTAGCGGTCTTACGATGCATTGCCGCCGGAAGCTCCGTGTACGCTGACTCCCGCACACTTTCCTATGCGAACGTCCGGAGTCTGCAGGCCTCGTGTCCCTGGCTACAGGATGGTGTGACCTGGTCGCCGATGATTCTCTGACTGGCGAAGCTGACTGGATATCCGAGGTCACGTAGCCAAGAGCGGTCGTGTGCGCTACCATGAGAATGAAGAAGCCTTATTGACAGTCTCTCCAGACTGACTATATGATGGAGCGTCCCGAGCGGCGGACGTATGCTCCGAATGCGAAACATTTTGCACCACAACACCTGGGGCCAGATGTTGTTGTACGAGAGAGGGGCCTCTCTCGCTCGCCGTCCGGATGGACCAGAACGAGCTATGAACCGGACTAAAAGGCTTCCTCCGTTCTCCCTCTAATCTGCCGTCACTGGGTGTGCATTTGGTTGATTTGTAGTGCTCGCATCACCCCAAAACTCCTTCTAGACCGCAACGGACGAACCCAGCTGCCGAACCATTCGATGAATGGACGCTACACCGGGCGAGCTAGCGGACGTCAAAGGCCGTCGAACCTACTAGGGTCCTTTTAGGCAATTGGCGTATTTACATGAGCACTTTTTCGCAAGCCCTTCATTAATTGTGACGACGGAGGCACACTGTTGGAAGACATCACAGATACATCACCCTAATCTTGATCGTCTGAAATAGAAATTGATAAAGTAGAGTGACCCTGCGGGGAAAGGACCGGAATGTCCAATTCCCCACAAACATACCGTGACATACGCTTCCCATGTTGTCATCGAAATCATCAGATACAGAAGAGGAGTTAATGCGAGTACACTGACCACATATAGAATGATTATAAAAGTCAGAGGAAGACTTCCTCTTATTACAATTGATCAAAATGCTTTCAATGTGAAAAGAAAACAAAGTCCTGGTACTCGCACCAACCCCTGACAATCAAAATACATAATAATAATATGATCCATTAACATAGAAAAAATAATTGAAATCAAAATATTTTGAAAAAATATTTTTTCAGAACAGCCCAAGTTTCTGAAAAGTAACATTGAGCCCCAATGGATCCCAAGCCTAAGTGTGTACAAAAAATTTAAAAATATTTTAAACAATTTATGCAAAACTTACGAACAAAAATAATGTATCTAGTTATGATTAAATTAACATCAAGATATTATTTTCAAGAAATCCCCCCCCTCACACAGAGGGCTGTTGTAAATGTAAACAATGAGTGTAAAAACACTAAAATAAGACTCCAGGCACCCAGGCCCGAAATCAGTTACCAAAAATACACTATCTGATGCAAAACAGAGACTTCCAGGGAAGAAACTGCAGAACATCAGATGGTAGATGCAGAACACAACGCCTAACCACCCATAGGTGAAGACGTAAACATGGGGAAAAGAACAGAATTCATTCTGTTATTCAGCTAAAACTCCCAAGAAATTTTAGTAATAATAATTACAGAAACTATGCCAAAAGCATGGGAGAATAGCAAGAGGGGACTTAAAGGAAAGGGAGAGAGGAAAACACTGAAAAAACAGTGTAACTAAATAACAAGAATGACAGCAAAATGGTTGCTGCCTCGAAAATAGGTAACTTAACATAATTTCATTAAAAAATTTTAAGTTACAGCCCTGATAATATTCTGTCACACATTTTTCCTCTCCTCCTTCTCTATCCTCCTTAGAATCACCATTTCACTAATATTTATGTGTCTGGCATCATTTAAATTGAGATTTACAAGCACAAAGATCAGTCAGATGTTAACTGACGAAGGGCCAAACTTAGAATGATTAATGGCGCCAATTTCGGAACGTCCTTGACACTGCGCATGCGCAGTAGAGGTGAAGTGTGGAGGGCCATTCAGGACATGTTTTCTTTGGTTTTAGATGCAAATTTTGGGGATTGGGGGGCAAAATTTGTGTTTGGCCCTATATTTTAAGAGTTAGCACCAGCTATGTCTGGGTCATTGGTACAGTATAAAAATACTATATGTTACGGGCGTGTTTCAGACAACTATTGACAGTAGTCTGCACACTTATTTGAAACAAGTCATAGCTTCCAAAACGAGGTCGACAAAAAAATAAACAAGTCAATTTTGCTTGGGATATATAATTTTTTAATAATGACTTATTACACTGAACACAGACATAATGTATTACACAAAAGACGAATTTAACAACACAAAAACCTCAACTCCAAAAAATATACATAATACAGTATTACAGTTCTATTTGATACCAGGGTAAGTAAGTGTTGCAACAAGTCACCTGTTTTTCCATTTGATGCCTGTAAATTTGACGTCTCAAACAACTTTCGGCCAATTTGAAACTTGGGGAGGGGGAGGGGAGGGGGAGGGGAGGGGGGCTTTGACACAAGTAGAGCACCCTGTTCATAAATCTGAAAAAGCGAGGGGTGGGCTTAATCATGAATATGGGCTTCAACACGGGTGAGTACGGCAGCTGTGTTTAAACACATCTGTCTCAAACAATCACATGCATAGTTGTGAAACTATGGGGAATTTTGAGAGTGCGATTTGCACAAAATTGCACTCGCAACACAATTTGCGAGTGCATTTTTTTGCACCCGTAAAATTTACTCACACGAAGGACTGCGGTCTCTGTGGAGACAGAGATGCTACCAATAGAATTTTGCATTGAGATTGTTTTATCTTTAGCAATATCTGCTGAATCAACGGCGCTGGAGGATACGCATATCCTATCATTCCGTCCCACGAGATCGATAGAGGCTCATAGAGCGTCTACTGCATATGCTCGGAGATCCGGACATGGAGACACATACGTCTGCAACTGATTGTTGAGTTGTGTCGCAAATAAGTCTATCATTGGCCGCTCCCATTGGTAGCAAATCTGATTGAATACCTGTTTGTTGAGAGTCCATTCTAACGGCAACAAGCGACCCTTCCGTGAAAGGGAATGCTAATACATTCAGACGACCCGGAATATGACGGACCGAAAGTAGAACTTGGTTTTCTAGAACAAACAGAAGGATTCTCTCAGTTAAATTGAATAACGGAACGGAATGAGTGCCTCCCTGGTTCCGAATATACGCTACTACTGTCGTATTGTCGGACAGGATTTGGACATGTGCTTTCTGAATAATGTTCATCCAATGACGTAGTGCAAGCCAAATTGACATCATTTCCTTGATGTTTATGTGCTTGCCTAGGAACTGCGGATCCCAAAGACTCTGGCACTTCGAATCCGTTGGGATCAATGTTGCACCCCAACCTGTTTGACTGGCATCCGTCATAATTGTAAAACTTGGATCCGGCAACTGCAGTGGGACTCCCTGAGTCAACCACTGAATGTTTGCCCAAGTCTGAATCTCTTGTTTCACTTGATTTGACAAGAGAACGTCTATATCGAGCGAATGAATATTTACACTCCAATTCTGAGTCAAGAAAATTTGGAGAGGACGAGTGCGTAACCGCCCCATCGGAATGAGATCCACAGCGGCTCCGCACAGACCTATCAGTCTCATGAACTCTCTCGCTGTGACTTTGTCTGAGTGAAGACAATAGCGAGCATAACAACTGATTAATTTCGCTCTGGTTAACGGCAGACGAACGAGATTGTTGTGCGTCTCGAAGCTCATTCCCAGAGGAGTGAATGACTTGGACGGCACCAGATCCGACTTCTCCTCGTTTATTATAAAACCGAGACGTCGGAGTAATAGAAGCAGATTCTGCACATCGTTCTGAAGCGTTAACTCGTTGCCGTACCTCTGAAGAATGTCGTCCAGGTAGGCCGACGTTACCGCAGATGAATGAGCTCGGAAATATATCATTACCGAGTTCATTATTCGAGTGAAAGCCCAGGGCACTAGGTTCAAACCGAAGCACATCGCTCGGAACTGATATACAACTCCTAGGATTGCGAAGCGTAGATACTTTCTGAATGTCGGATGTACCATGACGTGAAAGTGCGCATCCTTGAGATCTATGCTTGTAGCATAGTTGTTCACCCGAATATTCGCTCTGACTGATCGAATTATCTCAATATAGAACTTCGGAGCGACGATCAGCTTGTTTATCCAGCTCAGATCTATGACTGGACGGAACGAGCTGTCTGGTTTCGGAACCAGAAACAGATGGCTGTAGAAACCCGGTGATTCCTGGTCTTCTATGACCTCTACCGCATTTTTCTTCAGAAGAGACTCTACTTCTGATAACAGAGCATCTCTTTTCTGCGGATTTGACGGAAGCTGAGTCCATTTTGGACTTCGAGTTAATGGAGGCTTTCGTTTGAAGGATATTCTTAGTCCTTCCGAAATTACCCCTCGAACCCAGGAGTCGTCCGTAATTGACGTCCACTTGTTTATAAAACTCGATAATCTTCCGCCTACCGGAACACGATAGAGGTTCAAACCATCACCTCCTGGACCTGTGAGGCTTGCGGAAGGAGAAACTACGTCCTCCACGACCCGAACCTCGCCCTGTCAACCTAGGGACGTCTGACCAGTAATCTCGGCCAGAAGAACGTCCCCCACGAGAGTCGCTGCCTTGACGGTCTCTAGAATAAGACCTGGAGGATGCATAGGAACCTCTATAGGAACTTCTCTTGGGCGTACTTGTCCCAGAAGTGCCTGTCTTACTCTTTTCTGCTGTATCCGGCTTTTTGGAAGCGGATTTGAAAAGCAGAGAATCCGAAGCTTTCTTAGTTATCTTATCATAGATTGCTGAAAGCTTGCCGTCGAAGAGAAGCTCTCCGGAGACCGAAGCAACTCTGAGAGAGTTCTTCACCTTACCATCCATGCGCGTGGATGTAGCTAGGGCTGTGTCACGTCTAACCAACTCCAGGTTTGCCACTGAAAGGGCGGAGTTATATGTGGAATAAGCTACTGCCCTTGAAAGAAGTCTTAATGAGGATTGTATATCCTGGAATTCTTTCCCTCGAAGACGTAATGATAACGCCTTAGTAAGGTGATTTGCGTATGATAAGGCGTCTAAGTTAACTCTGTTAGTTGTCGTTTCCAACGTCGTGGTTGGAATTGACATAGACGACGGTATAGACAATTCCAAGTCTTCAGCCTCGTCGTCTAGACGCAGAGGAACTCTCGGTACGCCCTGTCCTGCCGTTTCGAATTTATTCCTTGAATTGATGAAAGGCAGATTTAGGGCATTTGCGGATAAGAAACCAGACTTGCCCGTTTTGGTAGCAAGCTTATAAATAGCGTCGTTCAATAATTCAAATGTTCTTGTGACCTTATTGGACTGTGTCGGAAACTCAGGGACGATGTCCCTGAACCGATCAAAAAATTCTGTGTCCAATGACGCTATCAGTCTCTTATCTGGCATCGCAGCATTCTGGTCTGACGGTACAACCTCTGGAAGGTAATGCCGGATAAAATCTACGGCAGCTTTATGTTATTCCGAAAGGGAAAGCTCCAAATCCTCTGAATCCCTTTCGCCATCCTGTCGGACCCTATGAAGTTCTCGGTCGTCCGTACCCGATGCTTCGGCGGAGCGTACCGACCCAGCGTCGTCGGATAATTCCTGACCCGACAGAGATTCTGTCGTTTGCTGGGATGCTGCGATAAGTTGTGCTATTTGGGATAGCACGTCCGTCACTGAGGCCTGTGGAGTAGCTGTCTTACGTTGCTTTGCCGCTGGAAGCTCCGTGTACGTTGACTCCTGCATACTTCTTTTATGCGAACGTCCGGAGTCTACAGGCCTCGTGTCCCTGGCTACCAGATGGCGTGACCTGGTCGCCGTGGAATCCCTGATCGGCTTAGCTGGCTGGATATCCGTGGTCACGTAGCCAAGGTGCGGTCGTGTGCGCTGCCGTGAGGATGAGGAAGCCTTATCGACAGTCTCTCCGGACTGTCTATATAGCGGAGCGTCCCGTGCGGCGGACGTATGCTCCGAATGCGAAACGTTTTGTACCACAACATCTGGTCCCAGATGTTGTTGTACGAGAGAGGGACCTCTCTTGCTCGCAGCCCGGATGGACCTGGACGAGCTAGGAACCGGACTAATAGGCTTCCTCCGTTCTCTCCTCTGATCCGTCGTCACTGGGTGTGCACTTTCGTCTTATTATAGTGCTCGCATCACCCAAATCTCCTTCCTGGACTGCAATGGACGAACCCGGCTGCCGAGCCATCCGATGAATGGTCGCTACACCGGGCGAGCTAGCGGACACCAATGCCGTCGATCCTACTAGGGACCTCTTAGGCAATTGATGTATTTCCATGAGCACTTTTGCCGCTAGCTCTTCAATTAACTGTGACGACGGAGGCACACTTTTGGAAGACATCACGGAAACATCACCCTGTTCTTGATCCTCTGAAATAGAGATTGATAAACTAGAGTGACCCTGCGGAGAAAGGACCGGCATGGCCTTTTCCCCACTAACAACATACCGTGACACATGTTTCCAATGTTTGTCATCCCAATTGACACATACTGAACAGGAGCTAGTGCGAGTACACTGACTACAATTAATACAATGATTATGAAAGTCAGAGGAAGATTTAATCTTATTACAATTTGAACACTATCCTTTCATTGTGAAAAAAACACAAAAAGTCCTAGTACTTGCACCAACCCCTGAAAACAAAGATACATAACAACATGATCCATTAATATAGAAAAAATAATTGAAATCAAAAACAATTTTTTAAAAAATATTTTTTTCAGAAAAGCCCAAGTTTCTGAAAGTAACGTTGAGCCCCAATGGATCCCAAAAAGCCTAAGTGTGGACAAAAATTTGTAAAATATTACAAAAAAATTAATGCAACACTTACGTATAATAATAATGTATCTTGTTATGATTAAGCTAATACAAAGACAAGAAAATCCCTCTCAACAGAAACCGTTGTCAGTGTAAACAAGAAGTGTATAAACACCAGAAACATGACTCCAGGCACTGATAACCATGGCCCGAAATCAGTTACCAATAACACACTATCTGATGCAAAACAGAGACTTCCAGGGAAGAAACGGCAGAACATCAGATGGTAGATGCAGAACACTACACCTAAACACCCATGGGTGAGGACGTAAACATGGGGAAAAGAACAGAATTCATTCTGTTACCCAGCTAAAACTCCAAAAAAATTTTAGTAATAATATTACAGAAAATATGCCAAAAGCATGGGAGAATAGCAAGGGGGGACTTAAAGGAAAGGGAGAAAGGAAACACTGAAGAAGCAGTGTAACTTTATAGCAAGAATGACAACAACAGGCCCATGCCTCAAAATTAGGCAACATAACATAATTTCGTAAAAAAATTTTAAGTTACAGCCCTGATAATTTCCTGCCACTCATTTTTCCTCTCCTCCTTCTATTTCCTCTTTAGATCCACCATTTCTCTAATATTTATGTGTCTGGCATCATTTAAACTGAGATTTACAAGCACAAATATCAGTCAGATGTGAACTGATGAAGGGCCAAACAAAGAATGATAATTGGCGCCAATTTCGAGACCTCCTTGACACTGCGCATGCACAGTGGAGGAAAAGTATGGAGGACCATTTAGGACATGATTTTTTCGGTTTTAGATGCAAATTTTGGGGATTGGGGGGCAAAATTTGTGTTTGGCCCTAGATTTTTGAGAATTAGCACCAGCTATGTCCGGGTCATTGGTACAGTATAAAAATATTATAAGTTACAGCCCTGAACAGATCCTTCCACTGTTTCTTCCTCTCATCCTCTTATTTCATCCTTAGATCCACCAATTCTTTCTTGATTTTGTGTCTGGCATCATTTTAACTTAGATTATAAGCACAGATATCAGTGAGATGTTACTGATTGAAGGGCTAAACAAAGAATAAGGATTTTGCGCCAATTTCGGTACTTCCTTGACACTGTGCATGCGCAGTGGGTAAAAGTATGGAGGACCACATAGGACATTGATTTTTTGGATTTTGATGCAAATTTTGGGGATTGGGGGGAGGGGGGGCAAAATTTGTGTTTGGCCCTAGAATTTTAAGAGTTAGCACCAGCTACGTCTGGGTCATTGGTACAGTATAAAAATATGGGTTGAGCAATATTAAATAACAAAACGTTTGCTGACTTGACTTAATTTTATTGACAAAAAAACAAACTTAAAACTCACATAAAAACTAAACAAAATAGATGCGATAAGCAAATACACAGAGAGTAACAGTACGAGGTTATTCAGAACACAGAGTAAAACACAGAGTAAAAAAACAATAGACAGACAACAAGATGCACATGTATTATATTGATAACCAGTCCCTTAGGATATGTCTATCGACAATACAAATAAAGAATGTGTATACCGGCATCTTGTTGAGGTCAATTTAATGACAACTCGACCATATTGTTATAGTCGAGTTTACATTAAATTGACTGCAACAAGTTGTACCTATAATATTAGTTAATAAAACACTCCCTTAGAATATATAAGCTGTATGCCGCCTCTTATATACCATTTTCAAATATTCAGGATATGTTGGAATATACTTATACAATAAAGGTAAGTCAGTAACTGAATCTTGTTTTCATACATTTTGTCCACTGATCATCGAACATTTTGTCCAAAACTATCGGACATTTTGTCTAAAAAAAATTGGACATTCTGTCCAGCCTTCAGACATTTTGACAATCGAACACTTTGTCGGTATCAAGTCGTTTTGGCACCTAGGTCGAAGTCATTTCGGCACTTCAGTCAAGTCGTTTCGGCTTCGGAAGTGTGTTTGTTTTTGTTGGTAATTGTTCAGTTGATTATTGATTATCGTCCAACGATGTTTCACAGGAAAACACAGTTTACCATTTTCGTTGCTTTAGAAATGTGTTGTTAAAAGGAAATTATTTTGTACATAATGGAGGCAAATTCTGTCGTTTGTCACTTCTGTGCACTCTAGTGTAATTTTGTAAGTGTTTATCTTTAACACTATCTATTTTCTTTCTGCTTTTCTCTGTTAAAACGAAATATACTTTAACTAAACATTTTATCAGTAATTTGCTGATAACTTAAACAATAACTGATAACTAAACGGAGAGTAATGGCAACTAACTCCACCACTGAACCCACTTTGAGGGTGGATTTAACATCGGTGTTGTCTGGTTTCAAAAAGAGATGGCCAGATTGAACGACACTAATGAGGGTTCGCGCCCAGATCTTAGGGCTCAAAAAGAACAGTTCGAGAAAGAAAAATTGGAGTTAATAAAAGCGTCGGAGGAATCAAAAAGGGAAAATAAGTCGGCATCTGGAAAAAGGGGGAAAAGTAGACATAAATCAGGTTTGGGTTCGTGCTCCAACAATGGAAGCTCTAAACAAAAGGGCCAGAGTGTGGAGCCCAACACGTTGGGCCCTAAAACGAACACAGTTACAGATATCGCTAGTGCTTCTAAAACAGTTGATACAGCCGATTTCAAAACCTACTCCTAGCAAGGGGATGGTGGGCAAAACTAATCCTACACCTGGTTTGCCTTTTACAGATAATACCACTGAGATGGGGAGACCTATGCACGCCATCTCTTTGGAGGTACCACCAAATCAGGGCTCGGAACTCGTTAGCGCCAGTCAAGATAACTTGTTGCGTACGCTCATAGAGCAAGAGGCAACTACTGTCCCCACCTGTGATGTGGTTAATCAGATTCCGCCGCGACCGAAAAGGAAATTGGATACATACTCCCAAGAAAATGGTGAGCCCCTGGAAATAGAAACGGTGACCAAGAAAACTTGGAAAGCATCGACAGACACCAATAAGAGGTGATTGCCACCGAGATTGAACTAGATCACAAAAAAGTTGCCGTAATCTCATATTATAATGAACCAAAAAAAATAGTTGATAGCAAGTCTTTGAAATCTTTGTGAAGAAATACAAACACTGTATTTTCTTAGGTGATTTTAATGCCAAACATAAGGTTTTCGGATGTAATAAAACTGAGCCCAATGGCGACGCCATGTTCAATATCATCGCTTTTTGTATTAAATAAGACCAAGACATTACTCACGTTAGTAACAACACACTCCACCAATCCGACATCCTTGACCTTATTATAACCAGTAAATCACTAATCAAATGCAAGACATACAGGTGCGGGACGATGATTTAGGTAGCGACCACCTGCCTGTTCATGCCACATTACACGGTTGCACCAGACCCACAAGATACCCCATAATGAGTTTATCAGAAATGTTTTATTGTTTGGGTTTTTGTTTGTCCACAGTAAAATGAATTCCCTAGGTGCCGAAACGACTTGGCCAAGTGCCGAAACAACTCAGTGTCAAATCGACCTGAAGTGGTGCCAAAACGACTTGGCCATGTGCCAAAATGATGCGCCGCCGAAATGACTCGATGCCGAAACGACCAGCATTCATTTTGTCTAGTAATCTTTTGATAAAGTGACCGAAAGATATTCACTTTTGACTGAGATTAGAGATAATTTAAATTCTTTTAATGTTACAGTGCCAGAGATTCTTCTGCATTCTCGCCATTTTGAAGTGTGCGTTTACATAACTTTCGTTTTCTCTTTGTCTGGGGATTGTAGGTCTAGGGTCAGTGTAGTTAGGGTTAGCTTACCGGTATGCTAACCCTAGCCCTCACTACACTGACCCTAGACCTGTCGGGAACAGAACAAACACGCATACCAAAAACAACCAATACATTGAGCAGACACCAAAAAACATGGAGCCTTGGAGGGGTCTGGACAAAATGTCCAAGATAAAATGTCTGATTTTCTGGACGAAATGTCAAATTTTTTTGGACATAATGCCCCATTTTTTTGGACATAATGTCCAATTCTTTTAGACATTATGTACGGTACATGTGGCCTAAAAAATCAGACGTGCTGCCCTGAGTGTTTTCTCCCAGGGAAAATGGGTTGAGCAATATTAAATAACAAAACGTTGGCTGACTTAATATATAGAAAATTATGTACGGTACATAATGTCTAAAAAAATCGGACATTTCGTCCAATGAGTGCTGCTCTTGAGTGTTTTTTCACAGGGAAAATGTGTTGAGCAATATTAAATAACAACAAAACGTTTGCTGACTTGACTTGATATATAGAAAATGTCTACCGACAATACAAATAAACTCCCTAAAGAATGTGTATACCGGCAACTTGTTGATGTCAATTTAATGACTACTCGACCATGTTGTTATAGTCAAGTTTACATTAAATTGACTGCAACTAGTTGTATCTATATTATCATTTATCATGGAGGATTAAATTCCAATATTCAGGATACATTGGAATATACTTAACCAATAAAGGTAAGTCAGTAACCGAATCCCTTGTTTTTGTACATTTTGTCTAATGATCATCGGACATTTTGTCTAAAAAGATCGGACATTTTGGCGATCGGACATTTTGTCTAGTAATCGCCTTGGAGGAAAGATGAATGTGAATGTCACAAATCGCACAGGTGAAGACAATTGTTGCGCAGTTATAATAGCCAGTAAAAGTGAATATCTTTCGGTCATTTTATCGAAAACACGACTAGTAATAGGAAAATACAGAAAGACGGTGAGAAAAATGCGTTGTTTTTACATAAATGGAAAAGTCCCCTATTCTTCAGCTTTAGGGGCCTATATGAGTAATGAAATTTTGTTTATTTTGAATATTCTCACCTCCGATATTCCTTCAATTCAAATTAAATATACACAAAATGTACATCAAAATGAAGGTTGGGATGTATAGAACACGAAACACATGTGTAATCAACTCATAGAGTCGACTGTAGGCAACACTGGTTCCTGGAAGTCTGCTGCCGTTTTCGCACCAGAACTGATAATTTAATAAAATTTCACGAAAACAACTTGTGGCCAAATGTGCGTTACATATCCAACAACAAAGCTTGGGGATAAAAAATCTTCAAAACACGGCGACAGAGCTGCATTTGGGGGGGAAATTCCAACGCCTTTGCTTTTGTTTACGTATGAGTATACTTTCGATTTCCAGCCGACGTCATCGGACAGAAAAAGCATGTAAAAACAACGCCGTCTAAAATCAAACAATGAAAAAGATCGCCTTCATACAGTATACTGTTATTAGATAGAGATTGCACAGTTGCCATATTAAATGCAAGGTATCATGATACCTGTTGAAATTTCTTAGAATTACGATTTTGTTTGTTTGATGGAAATTCGTGGTAATGAGTGATTTGCGCATGTCTGTCGAGCATGGAAATCATCTTCAATAAAAAATGCAGACAGTGTTGTCCTTTTCCAAAATGCAGACCTATCGTTGTATTCGAAAGTGTTTTGAATGCCTAGCTTTGTTCTTGGATATATGAAGCACATTTGGCCACAAGTTGTTCTGATGAAATATTATTTTATTATCAGTTCTGGTGCGAATACAGTAGCAGACTTCCAGGAACCAGTGGTGCCTACAGTCGACTCTACGAGTTGATTACACAAGTGTTTCGTGTTCTATATACATCCGAACCTTCATTTTGATGTATAATTTGTGTATATTTAATCTGAATTTAAGGAATATGAGAGGTGAGAATTTCAAAATAAACAAAATTCCATTACTTATATAGGCCCTTGAAGGGGTAGCCACTACGTTCGGATCGCTGAACTACCCTCAGGCTCAGGACAGAAGCTGCACTCACGTATGTCGATTCTTATATATTAGTAATTTACAAATGTATTGGGTACCCTATTTTCATAATTATCAAAAAAACTGCTGGTGCACTGTTTTGTACATTGCACTATCAACACTGTGGCTTCAACGCGACAGAACTGCAAACAGCAAACGAAACAAAAAGCGCGCGAAAATTTTCAAGGAACCACGGTCTTCTTCTGTAAATAAAAATATAAAGGGACAGAAATTTTATTTGAAATTATGAAGTTATTCACGCTTAATTACCTACAAATATGTGTATACGAGTGGCCATAGTACGCCACCATTGGGAATAAAGCACAATGTTGATTTTGAAAACGCCATTCTTGTTCATAACTTTTCAATATGCGTTATCAGTCTTTATAAGGGGTTCCGTGACAACCATCCTCGGGACAACCCGAGCCGATTTTGGGGTCAACTCGGCCCTGTCTTGGGCCGAGTTGTTCCGATTTCGGGGCCGACTTGTCCCGATTTATTGCAACATTTTTAAGATTTTTTGTTTTATTTCAAGAATTTTTAAATTAATTTAGTTGTATTATTAATATGTTGTTGATATATATCAGACACATTTTAAAATATTTATTATAAATTTTAACAAAATATGAAGTACTTACATGTTTGTTTGAATTAAATTCTACAGTGAAAAATATCCTTTAAAATCCTCCGCGATATTCGAAAATTATTCAGAATTTCTATATCCACATAAGCAAGAATGCGTCCACCCTGCACTTCGAACTGACTGGAAAATATGTGTTCAATTCCAGGATTGTTTTTTAGCTTCTTGCTTATTAAGACATGTCTTTGTGTACTTGTTTTGTTCTGTAGTTGCATTGAAATGATCAGTGTTAACAATTATTTGAGTGTTGTTTGTTTTTTTAACAGTGCTATAACTTCACTGATTGTTTTGTGCTTGTCCCAGGCCGACTTGTCCCGGGCCGAGTTGTCCCGTGAAATCTAAATCATCGTCGTTTGTCCAGTTTCCGTTATCAGGTGAGTCCTCCGATTGCAGGTTAGTAATATGTCTCGTATGTTTGAGGGAAAGTTTGCCGGAACTCGGTGCCGGACCTCGGAAGTGACGTCATGTCACGTTACTTAGTGGCGCCACGTTGTGTTGTCATGGTTACCCGGGTGAGCGGCCATGTTGTGACATCATCCCCATAGTGATACGTGATACTAGTGCGCATGCGCAGCGCGTGTTAGGGTGATACGTGTTTCCGTCGTCCATTTTGTATACTGGAGGCCGCCATCTTGGTTTCTATGGTGGCACGTGGCTGCTATGTTACCCAAAGGCCTCCAACAAGACAGGGGTATGTTCGGAGGGTATGTTCGATTGAATCGGAGTAAATCTAATTACCACAAACAACCCGAAACTTTTTACTATTTCGAATTCTCTGCTTCTATCTATATGCAATAATTTTCGTCTATCTTTGTAGTATGAGGCCATGAGGTCTATGTAAAGCCCTCAATGAGGCCTAATTTATTATCCCTCATAGCCTCATTGAATTTTGAGGTCAAGAGGGCCATGAAAAATCCCTCAATGAGGTATAATTTACTACGACTCTTAGCCCCATTTCAGTATTTGAGGATACCTATGGCCTGGTATTGTATTATTCGAGGAAACCTATCGAGGATACCTTTTGGAGAATCCCTTTTTTGTCGTATGAGGCCATGCGAAATCCCTCAATGAGGTCTAATGTAATCTTACCAACAGCTTCCATCTTGTCGCCAAAGCTTCAAGGCCACTACTAATCTATGGTCTATCTGTCCTATCATTAGCTTCTACGACAATCTTGTTCCATTGCGTCCTTGTACCAGTACTATTGGCTTCTGTTATTCTGCCCCATATCTCACCCATTACTTCCTAGCTATACCTGTCTCAGTCTCGACTATAACATTGAACAAGGTTGAATCAGATTCCCCCTGTACACATATAAGGCATTCCGTAATTGAGATTCCTAGCCGATTCCGTAAAATTTGGATTCCGTGATTTGACACCAACACTCGAGGGTATTCCCCTTCCCTATTGGAAGAATTTAGTTTAAATTAAATTAAATTCAATGAGGCTATGAGGGATAGTAAATTAGGCCTCATTGAGAGCTTTTACATAGCCCTCATGGCCTCATACGACAAAAAGGGATTCTCCAAAAGGTATCCTCGATAGGTATCCTCGAATAATACAATACCAGGCCATAGGTATCCTCAAATACTGAAATGAGGCTAAGAGTCGTAGTAAATTATACCTCATTGAGGGATTTTTAATGGTCCTTATAACCTCAAAATTCAATGAGGCTATGAGGCATAATGTATGAGGACTCATTGAGGGCTTTTACATAGCCCTCTTGGCCTCATACGACAAAAAAGGGATTCTCCAAAAGGTATCCTCGATAGGTATCCTCGAATAATACAATACCAGGACACAGGTGTCCTCAAATACTGAAATGAGGCTAAGAGTCGTAGTAAATTATACCTCACTGAGGGATTTTTAATGGTCCTCATAACCTCAAAATTCAATGAGGCTATGAGGCACAATGTATGAGGACTCAATGAGGGCTTTTACATAGCCCTTATGGCCTCATACGACAAAAAGGGGAGCCGAAATTGGGGTGCCTGGGAATATGGCCATTGGATATAGAGGTTGATTGATAATTTATTTCATGGTATACAATTTAACATTTATACAAGATATTACATTTTACAAATTCAAGTTGAAGCTTATATCTTGAGGTATAATGAACAAAGCATATACATAAGTCTGTAGTTAGAAAAGTGTATACCATGGGGAGATGACATAGCCAGATTGGCTGTCTACCTATCGTCCCCCTAAAATTGATTTATTGCAGAATTGTGTCAGTCCAGTGAAAACATAACGTATAAAACGGTGTATATGTTAATCATTCAACCGTATTGACTGTTTGATGGTCGCCTTTGGTGTTCGGTCCTGTTGGGTTGAATTTTATAACTTCCTCGCTTGCTTGGACCAGCACACGAATCTCTCGTGTACTAATCCAAACCAGCGAGGAAGTTAAGGACGAGACTCAGGGCCCGGAAGTGCGACTGATAATTTGATCATGACGTATTTATTCTTTTTTTAATATCTATCGGTGGTTACTTTAATTTTCATTGAGACAGTCTGTACAATACGGATTGTTGCATTGCACATTTTCATGGTATGTATTGAAGATTTGTCTTTTCAATTCTCTCTTGAAGGTCTCTCGGCACTTGATCTTCCTTGTTGTTTCGTTTAATCCATTCCTGATTTTGGTGTATTGAAAGACAGGAAGGGCTCCGATTGATTTATTTCTCGATCTCCCTTCGTGTAGCAGGTCTGATTGTCTGGTTGCCCTGTCCGATACGGCCCGCACAAGTCGGTAATGATCATTAAATGAAGATGGCAGTTTATTATTTGACCAGTCCCACATAAAGAGAGAAACATGAAGCCTAAAAAGATCTCCGACCTTTAAAATTCTATCTTTTAGAAAAAGCGGATCAGTGTGTGTGATAAAACGCGAATTGTTTATTATTCGTATAGATCGTTTTTGTAATGTGAATATTTTTTTCATGTCCCTACAATTGCCCCACACCTGGATTCCATACATCAACCTACTTTGAACAAGGGTGTAATAAAGCGTCTTCATACATTTGTGAGGAAGGATACGTTTGACCTTATTTAAAATATAATTGGCACTTGTTAGTTTTGAGCAAATATTTGAGACGTGGCTTTTGTATGAAAGATTGTCATCAATATTAATGCCTAAGAATTTTAGAGAACTTTCATTAAGATCTGTTGCAACTCTGTTTATTTTTTGGTTCTTTATGACTATGTCCATAAGGGAAGAGTGATTTATTTTTTTACTCGGGTTGATTACAATGAATTTGGTTTTTGATGTATTTAGTAGGAGTCGGTTTGCAGAACACCACTTGAAAATATTATCAAGTTCCGAGTTAGTAAAATTGATAAGTTGATTCAGGTCAGAGTTGGATGAATATCCAGTAGTGTCATCCGCGAAGGATACGAGATTTAGCTGTGTGGCTTCATGAAGATCATTGACGTATAATAAAAATAAAATAGGTCCGAGATTTGAGCCCTGAGGCACGCCGGATGTTATAGGCGCCAATAAAGACGCGTGGTTATTATACACTACATATTGTGACCTATCGGTTAAATAGCTTCTAAACCATTCCAATGCCACCCCTCGAATTCCATAATATTCTAATTTTTTCAACATAACGGTGTGATTTATTGTGTCCAAGGCCTTTGAGAGATCGAGAAATACCGCCAGTGTATTGCTTTTATTATCATTATTATTTTCTTCGGCCACGTGTCGCAGTAACTGGAGGACTGGATGGATTGTTGAGTGGTTTTTGCGAAAGCCATATTGTTGGGGCGTTAAAATATTGTTTTTATTTAAAAATTTGCACAGACGCTCACTCATAATTTTCTCTTATACTTTGGAAAATGTAGGCAAGATGCTGACTGGTCTGTAATTGTTAAGACTGTGTTGATCACCAGATTTGTAAATTGGTATCACCTTGGCTATTTTCATTTTGTTAGGAAAAACGCCGCTTTGAAACGAAACATTGATGATATTAGTTAATGACGGGGCAATGCTATCAATCGTTTGCTTTACAAGAAACGGGGATATATTGTCCAAATCCTTACTTCTTTTTGGTTTCATTCCTTTCAAAACTTTAATTACTTCCTGTGTCGAGCATGGGTTAAGGAAAAAACTATTAGGAAAACTCTCTACCAAGTAATCTGTAAAGGAGTTCTCGTGATGTGCTATCTTATCACACGTTATGGACCCTATATTAGCAAAAAAATTATTGAATTCTTGGGAAATTACAAGGGGGTCATCTATTGTTAAGCCGTTGATGATGAAATTGGATGGGATTGTCGAATTATTTTTAGCTTTCCTGATAGCATTGTTTAGTATATTCCACGTATTGCGAATATTATTCTGGTTTTGAGATAGTAGATTTTTATAGTATATCGCTTTACTTTGCCTTTTCACTTTGTTAAAAACTTTGCAATATTTTTTATAGTTGTTAACATTTTCATCCGTTGGATTTTTTAGTTTTTTGTTATAGAATTTCAGTTTATTATTGGAAGAGACGAGAAGGCTTTTTATCATCCAAGGTTGATGTTTAACAAATTTTTTATTTACTTTGATTTCCTTAATAGGGAACGCCAATTCGAATGCAGTATGATAATTTTGTATAAATGTATCATAAGCTTCATTTGCATTCTGGGAGGTCTCCGCTACCGCGAAGTCGCAAATAGATAATATATTGTTAAAATTTTGTATTGTATCTTCATTTATAATACGCACCTTTACTGAAGATGGGATGACGGTCTTTTTATGCTTCTTTTCAATGAGAAATGTGCCGAAATGATCAGAAATGTCCGTGATTACCATTCCGGACTTGGCAAACTCAGTAATATTGTTAGTGAAAATATGGTCGATCAATGTAGCAGAGTGGGGTGTAACTCTTGTTGGCTTTGTAATGTAGGGCATAAAACCTTGGCTGAATAGGTTGCTTACATAGGTAGTGGTTTTGGGGTGAGAATCCAACTTTAAAAGATCTATATTTATATCACCCGTTATGTAAGAAGGTTTGTTTTCCTTATTTATGGCATCTGCTATATCATTCAGTTTCGACAAGAAGAGATCCAAGTCAGCTTTTGGAGGTGTGTTAGGTCTATAGATAACTCCTATTATCCTAGACGTGTTATGGTATTTAATCTCGACAAAAAGTGATTCAAACACATGTGGTATGAATACGGTGAGGTCATCTCTTATATGGAAATTAATATCACTTTTAATGTATAGCCCCACCCCACCCCGACCATCGTCTCCGTTTGGTCTGACATTCTTTAGTAAGCTTTGGTAATCAGGTAATTCATATGAGATATCTGTATGTGGATGGAATAACTGTGAGAGCTATGACATCCATTTGATTTTCTTGTTTTTGAAGAGAGGACAGAAGGTGACAGAAAGGGTCCCAATGAGCAGACAAACTTTGGACATTGATATGAAACACAGAGAAGCTGTCCTTTCTATTACAAAAGGTAGAACAAAATTGTTCAGGTGAATAATACTCACAGACAAAGTTATTCATATGGAAAGGGGAATATTCACTCTCTTCCTCATCGGTCATTTTATTATTATACACCCATTTAAAGTCAAACTCACTTCCACCCCAAATCTCGTCCAAAGTAACCCTACCAGCCATGATACATCGTAATGGTTCCAGGACCAAAACAGCAACGGCAAACCAATCTTAAGTGCGAAGGTAAATCGGGTCGTTGTAAAACTTCTGTTTTTCGTTTGCTAGCCGTGGTCTGACACAATTCATTGTTTTCAAGTAAATAAATGGCAAGCTGAACTAGATAACAGAACAAATATATGTACACGGGAACGATATGACTAATAGGAGTGTCCATGTTGGAAAAAAGAAAAAAAGTATGTTTGACTCTCCAATGACTCTGAAATTAGCTGCACGGGTGTCTCGGGGTGAGGGTATGTACGCTTTTGAAGCGACTATTATGGGCTTTGGGAGAAAAGAAGGAGGGGGCGTTGAGAAAAACCAGAATTAATATTTAATCAGAGGTTTGTCAAATATTGCTTTTTCTATGAATTTAGTGGCCAGGGTTAATAGCATTCTACAGTTTTTTACTTTGTTCCTCCCAATCTTATTAAGGAGAGGGCTAGTCCACATTGATCGTTACTCAAAATCACAACACATCCTGGATGTATTGTGATTTTAACTAAAATTAAGATTTTTGTTCGGTGAACCCGTGTCCACGTAGATTAAATGATAACTACTCTATAGAGATGACAGACATGGAAGTAGGGATGAAGGAAGGCAAAAGGTTTGTGAAAGAGAGAGTCATGGAAGACTGCAATAAAAAAATCAGCAGGCATCCACCCTGATTAGCATAATGCAATACTATAAAACCCAGCAGATTAAAATTCCTCTAAGATTTAAACGTTTACTCTAAATTATGGACGATCCCTGCCATTCAAACCAAGATCAAGATCTCTAACGCTAGTAGCAGACGACACCCGTAAAAGAGTTCTCGTATAACTAAAATTTTCATCCCTTGCCTCCAAAACACAAGTCGCGACCCACCACCGGAGCGAGTGCGTCGCGCTCGCTCCAATGAGGGGTCACAACCCATGTTTTGGAAGCAAAGAGTGAAAATATTTAAAAAAAAAAAAAAAAAAAAAAAAAAAAATCAGCAGGCATCCACCCTGATTAGCATGATGCAATACTATGAAACCCAGCAGATTAAAATTCCTCTAAGATTTAAACGTTTACTCTAAATTATGGAGGGTCCCTGCTATTCAAACCAAGATCAAGATCTCTAACGCTAGTAGCAGACGACACCCGTAAAAGAGTTCTCGTATAACTAAAATTTTCACCTTTTGCTTCCAAAACACAGGTCGCGACCCCTCACCGGAGCGAGTGCGTAGCGCTCGCTCCAATGAGGGGCCACAACCATGTTTTGGAGCCGGCTCCAATTGTACCCATACTTGTATGCGTTAATTAAAAATGAATAAATATTCCCTAACAATCATACACAGATGCATACCACCAGAACCAGCACACCGAGTCCGCTCCATTGGTACCGATATTTGTATGTTTTAATTAACTATGGATAAAAAATGAATGAATAGTAGCTATATACTGATGCATTATTGGTATGTCAATAATTGAGGCCTCATTAATGTTTTAATTTGCAAATACCTTTAAAATTCTGTCAATTTCCAAGTCACTATTCACAACACTTGGCCTGTCTGTTTCAGTTTTCACTACAAAAATCCTTCCGTCAGTGGTCCAAAATGAATGTATCTTTTTCTCTTTTCTTAGTTTGGCGAGTTTACCAACAAGTTCTGCTCTGCGAATTGTGAGGGATTCTGTAATGAAAATGCTGTTAGCTCCCTTCAGAACCTTTTTGTTAGAGTACACTTGATGCTTGGCTCTATACGAAGTAAATTTACATATTATATTACACACCTTTCGAGAACTCGACCCCGTTCCTGTGTCCTTCTGTGATGACTTTGAGGCTGAATGTAGTGGAGGAAGACTTCTTATCTCTCCGATTACATGTGAACGACTTATATCTGATTTCCCCACTGGAACACGCATAGTATTGTTGCATATATCCAAACATATGTTGTCAGCATTTTTGTTTACATCAAAGACCTTGTCCGTATCCACCGGTACATTGCGGAAAACCAAGCTCTCACGCCGATTATACTGTTCCTGTTCATCTAATCACAGGTCAACATCATTTTTCATTGCTTCATTCTCATCCATCAGCCACGATACTTGGTCTTTTAGCGATACATTCTCTGTCTTGAGGGCCTCTATTTCTGTTTTCAAAGGCGAAATATGCATCTCTACAAATGTATCCAATGCACTTTCAATTGCTTTTGGAATCACACTGTTTGATTGTTCCTGAAACTGACGCTGCATTTCAGCCTGGAATCGATCAAAGAGTTTATCTAATTTCTGGTCGTCGATGCTGGGTACTGGTAAATGCGGTTTGATCCTATTTAAAAAAGGTTCTTGCGTGACAGTTTTGTATATAATTTCAGTTAAATCTACTATCCCACTATCCCACCTGCTGGGTGTCCAGCCGGGACCAGGGGACCTCCATGGCCACTAATTAGCAATCTATTACTACTTTCGTTGGGATCTGCATCATCCCCCACATGTTCACTGTCATACTGGATAGCCATGGTTGAAGGAATATCCGAACAAGAGCCACTCCTTTTTCCAGCTGTTTTAGTCATCTTCGTCACCTTCGACGTGAGAGGAGAGATTTTATCGCTACTCCTCTTTTTGTTTACATTCTGCTCCATTACTCTTTGACTGGAACTCCGTGGTTCAGGCGTTTTCCTCTGTGGTGGGATCCTTTCCATTGGCATTATGCTTCCCTTTGACCAGATCCAGAATCTTTTGATTGATTATCACAAAAAGCCCATACACTGGGCAACAACAACAAAAAAAAATATAGAGGTCAATATCTGTGAACTGCTGTTTCTTTATCGATCGAGAATACAACTGAAGGTGTCAAACAATACCAGTGAATAAGTGACTCGGTGAATGAATAAGTTAATGAATTAGTGAGTACATCTCGCTCTTGAATGTCATGTGTAATTAAGTCCTTGTCTGGAGATTACAACGAAAGTACGACAGGTGATTTCATAAATAATAAAAACACCATTTTCTTCATATTCTTAATCTCAAAAATTTAACTAAAACATTGATTAGTTCTTCATCAACAGAATAATGGTCTAAAACAATTCCCATCACCACCTAGACATGTAAAAATGTTGATAATAAGAAGAGAGTCAAACACACATCCTCCTACGTCAGCGCCATTTTTATTTATCAAGAGGTGATGAGAATCGGATACGACTCCGTTCTAATAAGGGGAGATAACCTGCACACAGATTATGAGAAATCAAGCAATCTGATTGGTTAGTTTTAATCTATATAAATGATCTGTATAAATAAAATAACAAGAGTACTTGGAATAGGGTCAGAACTAACAAGAATAGACCAGAAATTGCTAAATATAGTAACAATAAGAAAAACTGTTCCAGTTGATAGGCTCTTCTACGCTACTGGAGTATACTCCAGAACAAAGGAACATGGTCAAATAGACGAAAATTATTGCATATATAGATAGGAGCAGAGAATTCTGAAAGAATTCGAAATAGTAAAAATTTCCGGGTTGTTTGTGGTAATTAGATTTAATCCGATTCAATCGAACATACCCTCCGAACATACCCCTGTCTTGTTGTAGGCCTTTGGGTAACATAGCAACCACGTGCCACCATAGAAACCAAGATGGCGGCCTCCAATATACAAAATGGACGGCGGAAACACGTATCACCCTAACAGCACGCGCTGCGCATGCGCACTAGTACCACGTATCACTATGGGGGTGACGTCACAGCATGGTTGCTCATGCGGGTTACCATGGCAACACAACATGGCGCCACTAAGTCACGTGACATGACGTCACTTCCGAGGTCCGGCACCGAGGTCCGACAGACTTTCCCTCAAACATACGAGACATACTACTCAGACTCAGGCCGAGTGAGTTCGGCCTAATTAGTGAGTTAGGCCCGAGTGAGTTCGGCCCAGTCATAACGAAGGGAGCGGGGAACTGTTTAGGATAATCTTTGAAAGTCAGTTTATTCTTCTTAACATTTTCTGGCATCTCCACTCTGACAGCCAACTGCCCGATCCCACGACAACCTGGCTTGTGGGCCTCCCTACAAATCCTCTCTTAGGTTAAACATATTTTTATTTGCCAAACAAATATGTTGCAAATAGGGATTGGAGGACAAGAGCTTTCCACTTAGTATACCATCCGCTCCCTTAACATGATAAAAAAAAATCAATATAATGGCGAAACAAACAAATGAGAGAAATGTAAAATATATATATATATATATATATATATATATATATATATATATATATATATATATATATATACTGGAAAATCTAACTTCACAATAAAAAGAGTGAGAGAGAGAGAAAAAAAAGTGATTGATTGATTGATGTCCTTTCTGCACCTTGAGTCTGTCTCTGTCAATTTGATTTTCCATGCCGAGGGTCGACCAGGCGCTGCACTGAGTGGTTGCTACTACTACTACCACCATCATTACTGCTACAACTATAGATAATACTTTTACTATCGTGTTCAAATCTTACCACCGACATAGCACTCCTGCGGCGAATAATAATAATAATAATAATAATAATAATAATAATAATAATAATAATAATAATAATAATAATAATATTTACATATTAATTTCCGTAATCATCCATTGGTTACACTTTAGCCGCCTAATCGCGCGCCTTAGGAGTCGCAATGGACTGCATGTGTTAAACAATATAGGATGGAAACTCATTATCGAATCTTCGAGTGTTACGAATAAATTTTTGAACAAATTTAAAAAGTGAGGTATTAGTTTTATGTTCAATGGGATCGCCGTACAGTAAAATATCAACGGAGTTCAAATTAACATTAATTTCCAATAGTTTACCAATGAGAGCGTTGCGAGATTCTGAATAAAAGGGGCAAAAGAGTAAATAGTGCTCTGCGTCCTCAACAACAGCTGGATAATGGGAACAGTATAGAGATTCGGATATGTAATTGAGAAACTTATCACTGTTCAAATCGCTGCAACAAGTTCGAGTTCTACTATGAATAATGTTGTATTTTCTGACACCATGGGAGAAGTATCCTGGAGGTCTCCCTTCAGGCGGTGATATGAGTTTTTTGAATTCATTGAGTGAACTGCTGTTTCGCACGGACACTGGTAGACTATTCCATGTTCCTGTACACGAGGGGAAAAATGATCTTTTGAATAGCTCTGTTTGCATGCAATAAGGCATAAAATCTGCCGAATTTCGAAGGTTATAACCAGATGTGTCACGAACTCTTCGTGGTAGTAATTCCTGCAGATAATCGGGCGCATCGTTGTTTACGATTTTGTAGAAGGTACACATCTTTTGTATGTGTCTTCTTGTTTCGAGGCTGTCCCATCCAACTTCGATCAAAAGGAGATCTCGCGATACTGATCTCGTCAGCTCTGATACGATTCGTGCGGCATCACAGTGTATATCCTCTAGACGCTTCATCATATATTGGGGAGCTCCGCACCACTCTGGACTCCCGTTTTCCAATATTGGCAAAATGAAGGCATTGTACATCTTATTCAAAATCTGTCGATTGATAATATGCTTCAGTTTTCTTAACTGTGAAAGTCTAACACAGGATTTTTTACAAATGTCGTCAATATGCGCTTCCCAGCCCAAGTTTGATTGGATGGATAATCCCAAGTGTTCGTGGACGCCAACAAAGTCAAGTGTTTCGCTGTCGAACAAAACACTTGGAATAATGACATCTCTATTGAGTGTAAACAACACAGCGTTGGTTTTTTAGCATTAAATGTGACCAGCCAGGTATCGGCCCATTTGTTGATTTTTTGGAGTTCGATGTTCATTTTTGACTCAATGCTATGAATGTCAATAGATGATTCGGTCAAGCAGGTATCGTCAGCGAAGAGTCTAACAATAGACTCAATATCGTCGGCTATATCATTGATGTAGACCAAAAATAAAAAAGGGCCAAGAACAGACCCCTGAGGAACACCCGCTTCTATGTTTATGTACTCGGATTTACATTCGTTAATTTTCACCCTTTGACTTCTGTGTGCCAAATAGCTTTGAAACCATCGCAGCAAGGGACCAGAAACTCCATATTGCTTCAGTTTGAAAATTAGACCGGTGTGCCAAACCATGTCAAAGGCCTTGGAAATATCACAAAAAACACCACAAGTTTGCATATTTTTATCTATGGCGTTGCAAAGGTTATGATAGACCTCTATCAACTGGTACACTGTACTATTATTCGGCAAAAACCCTGACTGGAATTTGTAAAATAAACTATTTTCAAGGAAATATTTGTGGATATCTCTAAAGGCAACTCGTTCCATTATTTTACCGATACAGCATAACAACGATATGGGCCTATAATTTTTCGGGTCGTATTTGTCTCCTTTCTTATAAAGAGGAATCACATCAGCAAGTTTCCACTCGTCGGGGTAGTCGCACTCTGACAATGATTTATTGAAGAGGAGAAAAAGGGGTCTGCTAACAGAATATTTTGTTTCCTTCAACATTTTGTGACCTATTCCGTAGTGACCATGTGACTTTTTAGTTTTTAAACTTTTTAGAATATCCGAGATGTCCTGCTCAGAGAACGATACGCTGCTAATGGAGTAAGGGCAAATCCTCTCTGGAGTAGGGACTGGCAGCCACCTATCACAGAAGTACTTGCGCTCCCGGTTCCTGTGCTGGTCACACAAGAGCCTGTTGAGGTCCTTGATCCAGGTGTCGTGAAATTTGCCCGCCTTCTGGGTGAGCAGGAGATTAATCATGCGCTTGTCAGCGAGTTGCCTGCAGAGCCCGCGGATGACGACACCCTTGTCTCAGCCGAATACGTTGGTGGCCAGGTTGTTCTGCTTTTCGACCTTCTGGGTTTGGGAGATGGGTGTGCATGGAGGACGTCGATCCCTGTGAAATCTAAACCATCGTTTATTGGATAACATTGTTCATTGTTTGCTGACGGGAAGAGTGTCCCGGGTCGTTTCATCACAATTCACGTTCGCCCCGGGTCGAAGGTGAGTAGTTTCACCCCGAAATCAGACAGTGAAATTTCAAATGATGAATCAAAGGCGGATGTGACCATTGACGTGTCTTGACTTTAAGTCTCCTCAAATGATTTAGGAATCGCCTTGCCTCTGCTCTCAGATTCTGTAGTAAGTCCTGTTTCTGGAGCCTCCCTATCAATATCCATATGATTTGCGGCGAATTCATCCAGCACTGCAATATCCGCATATATGAGTGGGATTTGTTCTTTCCTTTCTGAAGATGCTGTTCTTGCCCGGCCACATGACGCACACACACAAACTGCAAGCCAGAGTTGTCTCTTGACGTATATCATTCCTATACGTAGTTAAGGATGCCGATTCCACGTAATTGGTGCTGCCAATTTTCGCAGACATCACAAGTGATAGCATGCTACCTGCGTCTCACCTCTTTCTGTTACAGTCTACACGCGACTTTGACATATTCGCTGGGTCTGTAGTTTGAATTTATTTATTAATTTACTTACTGGTGTTTAAGGTCACATACTTATGCACAATGGCTAATCATGGCCCTGGCAGTTTTACGGGTGGAGGAAGCCGGAGTACCCGGAGAGAACCGCCGAGCAAAGACGAGCAGCTGCCAGCTCCCCAACATCTCATTAGCTCATTAACTCCGCACTGCACCACAGACAGGGTTAGATTGGTTGAAGGCATGCGCAACAGAGACGTACAGTACGCCTTAGTACACGGCGTCATCGTGCCCCCATGTGGACAATGGGGGTTAAGTGTCTTGCCCAGGAACACAACGCGGGAGTCCGAATCGATCGCTCATACGGACGCCCATCCGAGGACTAACCGGGCCCGACGTTGCTTAACTTCGGTGATCTGAGAGAACCGGTTATTGCAACGCCACCGCGCCCCCTAGTAGTTTGAATTTACTGAAGCTGAGTAAATGAATTTACTCTTACCTAGTGGAGTAAGCACTGACGATGTTGGCAGTGTAAAGTGTTGTCCGAAATCCAAAAGAAAACATTATACAAAAGCATTAGGTTATATGCATTTTAATGTTAATTGGTCGTGAAAAGTACCATTTTAAAAAATGAATAATATCATCGTCGTTTCGCCCCTCATACCCGGGTCGTCTCGTCCCAACATAGAAGCGAAACAACTCGGGGCGAACGGGAATTAGGGCGATACGACGCGACACCGGGAAGAGAGCAGACAGTAGAGCCCGTACTGGTCATCCTTGTTCATTATGTTTACGGCCGTCTTCTTGTGTCTCACTGCCTCTGGTAGTAAGATGTAGAAGCTCACTCTCAGGGGTTGATATCGGGCCATGTCCAGCCAAAAAGTCTGCACTCTGTCGACCACACAGCCCGATCCTCTTTGTGTCCATGTCCATTCTTCTAGCGTCTCCTGGTGCTGAGGAAGGCTCTGTGTTGTGCCTCCTCGATCTCATGAACCTGCAGAACAGCTTATTCTTTATGACCAAGCACAGGTCTGTGAGCTCCTCACTGCCACCAGGATTGCATTACGTGGACAGTCCATTAAAGATCCGGTTTCCATCACCCCTGATTTCTAATACTAAACTGGGGATGACGCACCCGGTTTGCGTTACTATCTATAGAATTGGGAAAATACCTACCAAGTGTCAATTAACCTCGCTATCAGTACACTCTGACAAAAAACCATACCTCGCGAAATAAATGTCGAAGAGGCAAGATTTGAATCAATCAAAAGCAACCTATTTTGTTCGAAAATGCATAACCATAAGAAAATTATTAATTTGGCAGGCCTACGTGTCGAAAAAGTGTGAATAATACGACATTTTAATCCGCGGAGTGCTATTCTGTTTTCGACACACTGACATGACCGTAATCCTTCCCATTAATTATTACTAACCACTGAGACGCCGACACAAATATGTGTGACATCCCATACTGTAAGTATAAAAAACATGGCAATATGTGTACTATCGATTGCAGCCGGTAATATGGGCGAAAGCTTGATATATATTCCTAATTTCGAGTTTTGAGTTCCCATAAAAACTTGATGGGAACTTTTTCTATAGGATTGAATGGTAAGAATATGAACGTAGAGGGGTAGCCACTACGTTCGGATCGCTGAACTAACATGGTACCAGCAACACCTCCAGACAAATTTATATAATACCCCTAATTCGAGCTAAAAAAAATATTAACTATCTGGTCACCAACATCCTAACATCATTAGCGATGAAGAATAGTTTAACAGGCCCGAAGCTGATTGTAGTGTGTCTCGCACCTTTCGTGTCTGATCTCATTGGGGATGAGGGAAGGGGGGGGGGGGGGGGGGGGGGGGGGGGGGTGGGGGGGGGGGCGCGCATGTGACATCATAGTCACGCGACCTAATTACTTCATGTTGGGTTGTCATGGTATCCCGTATTCATTTCGTGATATTAGTGGGCATGTGAAGCGCGTTTTGTTACGGTGACATGTTTCCGTCGTCAATTTTGTTTATTGTAGGCCGCCATCTTGGTTTCTATGGTGGCATGCGTCTGCTATATAACCCAAAATCTTAAATAGAAAGGGGGGGGGTATGTTCGGTGGGCGTGTTCATCTTAATGGGGGTATAAATAATTACCCAAACGGACCCGACCCTTGTTTATTTGGCTCGGATTCCCCGAAAATCCTGAGTTTCTACCTACTGATACCACCATCTTTTATGGCACATGGTTACTATGGGATCGGAAGGCTCCTAATATAGTGGGATGTGTTCGGTGGGTATGTTCGATATAATGGAAGTAAATATATTGACGTACATGCATATTCTTGTGAGAAGTAATTATACATACGGTTTCTAAATTTATTCAATGACGTCATAGATAACATGGCTCATATTGTCAGGGATCGCGTGACCGATCCATAGTAACAGCCTTTAGCTCTGACGTTATATCATGCGCTACTTTGACACATACTATTTCTTAGGATGTATTGAAATGTTACGTCACAAATGATACCACAACCAGTATGACCTAATAACATGGCTGTCTTCAAAGCTCACTATGGCGACCAATATGTACTGAGACTATGACATTACTTACTGTTGAAGATAATTATGATCCCCGATGAGTCTGGAGGTGGGATGGGGAAATCTCACCCGAGGGGCAAGATATTAGAACCAGACCCGAGGCTTGCCGAGGGTCTGGTTCAAATATCTTGCCCCGAGGGTGAGATTTCCCCATTCCCACCTTCAGACTCATCGAGGATGATTTTTCTCCCCCCACCATGCAGCGATTACGTTAGCCAGAGGTAATTGGGAGTCACGTGCTGATTCAATCAACTCATTTTGTATTCGTTGTTTTGAGAAACTGATGACACCATCGGAAAGAGCATGCACAAGTTATGTATATACCAACGGTATATACCACGAAATCGATTAGGAACGGTGGCAGCTTGAGCCTTGAGGGTTGGAAAGTTTTAGAGCATCGAACTTTGATCACACTGCATTCCGATGACGTCAATATGAATTAGTTGTTAGCAAGAAACTGATACGATATGCATGACGTCATAATAACGTTATAAATGTATAACGTCACGTGGGTGGGGTGGGATTTATTATAATCCTTGATGGGTACGGGTGTAGGATGGGAAAATCTCACCCGAGGACAAGATATATGGGCCAGACACGAGGCTTGCCGAGTGTCTGGGCCAAATATCTTGTCCCGAGGGTGAGATTTTCCCATCCCACACCCGTACCTTCAGGGATTATTTGGGATTATTTTTCTCTCCTCCCCCCCCCCCCCCCCCCCCCACCATACAGCGGTTACGTTAGCCAGAGGTAATCGGCGGTCACGTGCTGATGTAATCAACTCATTTGGTATTCGTTGTTTTGAAAAACTAATGACACCATCGGAAAGAGCATGCAAACGTTATGTATATACCAAATACCAAAGGTATATACCACGAAATCAATTAGGAACGGTGGCATCTTGGGGTTTAAAGAGTTTTAGAGCATCAAACTTTGATCACAGGGCATTCTGATGACGTCAGTATGAATTAGTTGGTGGCAAGAAACTGAGACGATATGCATAACGTGTTAATAAAAATTCTTCCAATCATGCCGTTCGAGCTGAACTAGGCAGATTCCCACTTTCCCTCGAATGCATCGTCAAAAAGTTCAAATTCATGGCCAGGCTTCACTGTGCAACTCCAGGTACATTGCTCCGTGATTTACTGGAAGAGAATAAATTAACGGCGGAATAGCGGATTCCGTCAAATATTGGAAGGTTACAAAATACTATCGTCTGCAATGCATGATAATAAATCCAGTAAATTACTTGAAAATTTAACAAATGATTACACACTCTATTTTAATGAATGCCTAAACAATGACAGCAAAAAGAAAAGCAAAAATAAATTGCGCACTTGTCGCACCTTTAAAAATGACATTAAATTCGAGCCCTATTTAGCTTACTCAAAAAAAAGAGAAGCGTAAAGTATGTTTACAAGATTACGGATTAGTAATCATAATTTGGCAATTGAAAAGGGGAGACATGCACAGCCGCCAATACCTTTAGAATATAGGATTTGCAATGCTTCTGATGTTTGTAAGGACGCCGGCGATGTGGATTCCGAGATGCATTTTGTCATGGACTACCCGGCCAATACAAACACCAGAGGACAGTTGTTTGCAATAATTAACAGGAATAATGCAGACTTCTCAAATGCAAGCAAACAAGATCGGTTTGAATTTATGAAAAATAATACGGCCTCATTATGTCACACCATCTGCAACATAATCCTGCTGTTCTTCAGGAAAAGAGAAACAATAATCGCAAAATAGTAGGTCATTAAACTGACCTGGGGGTTTTGACATTATCTACTTATATGTATGATACATTAGCTTTATTTACTATACAAAATACCTGTTTCATTTGTTATCTGTTTATTATAATCATATCATATCTCTGTTAACTCTTTATGCAATCTGCTTCTCTGTAGGTGTTATTTTGCTTGAGTAAACTATTACTATTACTAATAACGTTATAAATGTATAAAGTCACGTGGGTGGGGTGGGATTATTATAATCCCGGATGGGTATGGGTGTGGAATGGGAAAATCTCACCCTCGGGACAAGATATTTGGTCCAGACACTCAGCCGAGTGTCTGGACCAAATATCTTGTCCCGAGGGTGAGATTTTCCCATCCCACACCCGTACCCATCAGGGATTATTTTTCTCCCCCCCCCCCCCCCCCCACCATACAGCGGTAACGTTAGCCAGAGGTAATCGGCGGTCGCGTGCTGATATAATCAACTCATTTGGTATTCGTTGTTTTGAAAAACTAATGACACCATAGGAAAGAACATGCAAAAGTTACGTATATACCAAAGGTGTATACCACGAAATCAATTAGGAAGGGTGGCATCTTGGGGTTTAAAGAGTTTTAGAGCATCAAACTTTGATCACACGGCATTCTGATGACGTTAATATGAATTAGTTGGTAGCAAAAAACTTATACAATATGCATAACGTCATAATTACGTTATAAATGTATAACGTGACGTGGGTGGGGTGGGATACATCTGTCTCTCCCTGCTATCTCACCCTGGACAGACGTATGTTACACATGTAGTGGGGGGAGAAACATCTGTCTCTCCCTGCTATCTCACCTGGGACAGACGTATGTTACACATGCAGTGGGGGAGAAACATCTGTCTCTCTCTGCTATCTCACCCGGGACACACGTATGTTACACATGCAGTGGGGTGAGAAAACTATCCCCCAAAAGAATCCACCAAAAGGTATCCTAGAAAAGGTATCTTCCAACAGGTATCCCACTGAGACATCCCGCTTCTGATATACATATGTGGTTATAGAATCCCATTTTTTCCGAGAGTCGTATGTGTTGTGCGCACATTGTGCACTAGCACACATCCAGCATGTGCCTATGCACTGCATGTGATGTGTATACATTGTGTACGAGCACATATACACATCTGGAAAGTCATAACATAGACAAAATAGGTCATCATCCCACTTACGGAATACCACTTATGGAATCCCTTTTACAGACTAAGACAGAGATAACGCGAAACGGAGGATTCTGTTGGAATCCGAACCAGATGAAGTCCATTATGGTTACTTTTAGATAATTGTCGGGTTGTTTTGGATACTTAATCTTTCTCCCTTTGAAAATTGAACGCACCTTTTGCGGGCATATAGCACTATATGCTACTCTTATTAGCTCGGAATTGCGACTTCGCCGAGTCAATTTCCGATTAGTTTCGGTCGTTTTAGGTGATATTCGGTAGTTAATTTAATTTAACTACTGGCGTTTAAGGTCACGTATTTCTGCACAATGGCAAATTGTGACCGCAACACCTCTGTCGAGGACTTATAACCGTACCCATCCTTTTGGGGAAACCTCGTCGGGGATTTTTTTATGTCAGACAATTGTTTCGCTTGCTATATAGATCTTAATGTGGGTGATAAAACTGCTCTAATAGTTTCAGTTACTACCTGATACAATATGACATCAAATGTTTTGTTGTGAAGTTACAACGAGTGACATTGAGGCAGATGCAAATCAAGGGAGGGAATCTTAAATATGTTTGGGTTGAATTATTACTGTCATTAATTTTAGAGTTATCTCCCTTTGATGGCAATTTGCTCTCTTGTGTTGTTGAGAACAAAAACAACAGACTGGAAATATGTGCTCCACATTTTTGATTATGCTTATCTCCAAAGTAAAAGTTGCGAACTAATTAATGTTCATCACAGTTTTAATTGACATGATAAATAGTTTTCCCTCTTTCATACCCTCCCCTCTCCACCCCGCTCCCTGGCATGGCTGCAGCCTTCAGAAACAAGTGTAGGTTGTTATTCCCCTCCACCCCCATCGGGTTCATAGATCCTCTATCCGTGGATTTCATCCCGGGTTTGATGATGCGGTGAAATCATTTGTTTGTTTAGTTATTTATTGGGTTTTAACGACACTCTCTACATCCAGAGTTACCCTGTAACTCCATCTAGACAGGGTCTGCATTGGCTGGTTTTGTGGTCGAAACTTTGAGTTTCCTTCATGAAGCCAATTTTGAAGGATTTCGTGCATATAACACAGAACACTGAACTCCTGTACGTTTACTGGAAACACGTGGTTGATTTTTGTATTTTAATCACAAAGTCTGAAATACCTTTGAAATGCCGAGAGTTTTCGTTCTCACATTAATTCAAAACTGGAACACCAAAGAGGCAAATTTTCATCTCATGGACCACCGAGTTGTTTTGAAGTTTTTATTGGTTTAGCAAGAAAGTGAGTGGACAGATGCCGACTCGCCAGATGGTAAAGTTCCAAATCACAATGTCAGGCCCGAGGTCAGGATCTCATAATTTCCGACACACTGGACGAGTAAAAATTATCCAACAATGTTCCCAGTTCGTTAACCATCGGTACGAACTTGACACCAGACTCAATATAACTCTTTGACCCTTTACCTAAGGACTCGGCCGCACCTCCTGCGTAATTTACAAATTAGGCTGTTGAAAAAAGGAATTTTCGAAATATTTTCACTAAACCATATCACGTGACCCCTCAATGGAACACAATCGATGTGCAGTACGCCTTAGTGCACAACGCCACCGTGCCCCCCCCCCCCCCCCCCCCCCCCCCCCACACACACACATGTGCAATAAGAGATTACGTGCCTTGCCCGAGGACACAACGCACTTACTGCTAGGGGATAGAGTCGTGGATTTTTCCGTTTGAAGTCCAATGTCCTCTCGACTCATCCCTGTTAAAGCAGGATCAAATCGTGGATCTTTAGATTTAAAGTCCAATGCCCCAACCACGAATACCCGTTTAAAGGAAAATACGACGTAAAAACAACGAAATTAATCTAGTTTGTGGAAAGTGGATTGTGACTAAATCACCCGAGGAATGGAGTGAGTACCCAAAGTATCACTTTCAAATTCTGTACATATGGACAAAATACACCATTTTTTTTCAGCCAATGGACCTCCGGGTTTAACCCTTTACCCAACGTAACGGCCAAAACCGGCCAGCGCTATTCACAAAAATCCCCATTCAATTTTCATTTCTTTTTTCCATTTTTTGTCTCAAAGACATAGTTTATGATCCCTCGTTGGAACGAGCTTGTTGAGCTCGTTCCAACGAGGGGTCATAAGCTATGTTTTTGACGCAATAAATAAAAAAAAAATAGTTATTCAATAATGTTATTTGCAAGTCTCGTCTTCCTTTCGTGTTAGGTAAAGGGTTAACCCGGAGGTCCATTGGTTGGAACTTTGCTTGTGTTTGTTATGCTTTGCAACAAATTTGCAATTATTGCTTGGGTGGAATCTCCACTCTACAGATGACTGAGTGATAATGTACTCTCCACGTACTGTACACTATACATTTTGTTTTAAACAACATATTATCCCAGTTCAAAAATAATATACTTGTACACCATTAATGGGGACAGTGCAAGATACTTAATCCCGATCGCCCATGTTGAGATACGTTGGCGTTGAGTCCATTGTACACCGATGGTGCACTTGCCTTCTGCTGTTGCTTGCTCTGCTCGTGCAGTGTTAGTGAGCTGAGAAGTCTGACAGTTACTCGCTGTCGATGATTCTCTCCAGATACTCCAGCTTCCTCCAGCCATAAAACTGTCGGACGGGATGTGACCCTCCCTGAAAGTGTCGATTTGCTCTCTTGCAGAAACATTGTTGACATAGCTTTATCCCTAGTCAAAGGGGGTGAATGCGACCCTTACACCACCCAGTGTCTGGATCCGCCTGCAATTGGTATTTGTATTGACGTGCATATTATCATTTAAAGGAGCTTGTGAACTTTATTAACAGCGCGAGTTCGATCTGATCGCCAAGAAAAAAGGATCTCAATATTTGCCGACATGATAAGTCAGGAGTTAACATTTTCCGACAGTGTTCCTATAAGTCGTTCACCGTCGGAATGAACTTGAAAGCTAACTCATCTTGTTAAATAAGTAAAATAACACATTTGATGGCTTATTAAAATGGTCAATGTTTTTTTTAACCCTTTACCTAACATGAAAAGCAGACGACGCTTGTAAAAAAAATCCTTGAATAACTCATTTTTATCAATTTTTGTCTCAAAAACATAGGTTATGACCCCTCATTGGAACGAGCTCGACTTGAGTGAGACACTGACTCAAACCTTATAATACTTGAGTTAAATGTTGCGAACGAAAGTTTTTTCTCCCGCGCATTATGTGATTTTTTGGGGAAAGGTGGCCCCAGTGACTACGGAAACGTATTATTTCGTTATTACGAATTAGTATTTCGTTATTACGAATTAATAACTAATTTCGATGTGGCGCTAATACATTTCTACGGAAGCGTAATAGGGACATAATAAACAATAATTCTCAGACCCAGAATGTCGAAATTTCGACTTTTTATCTCGAAATTTCACCTTTTTATCTCGAAATTTCGATTTTTATATCGAAATTTCGACTTAAATCTCGAAATTTCAACTTTTTATCTCGACATTTCGAGATTTCGTCTCGCTTGGTATGCACGTGCTCTTTTGTGCATGAGCAGTGTGCGATAGATTCCGATACACCTGGTTCTGAGTTCTAACAAATTCGCACCAAACCGACAGGACAGGAATGCTGCCCACCTCCAGTTCTTGAAAGTACCGTTAACCCACTTTTCAATAAAATCCAATACTTGAGGTTCATTGAAGACTTCCCACATGCCCTTGGAAACCTTCCCCATCGCACCATTATAAACCACAGAGGTTCACTGAAGACTACTACATGACATGCCCCTGTATGTCTCCCCCATCCCATCCCATCCCACTATTATGATACATCAGAAAAAGAGCGACACATCCAAATAATATCAATGCACACATGCGTCTCCCTCTGATAAGCAATCCTGCATCAGCCCTACATCCCCCCACCCCAATTCTGAAAAGTTCTGGCCAGAAAATATCACTGGAGTATTTATTTATTTATTTATTGGTGTTTAAGGTCACATATTTCTGGGTAATCGTGAGCGCAACATGGAGGTAAGATCAAGTTTAGTCAACCGTTTATACCCGTTTTAGAGAACTTCCACCCAAGCATTGATGAATGGCTCCCATATTTAATAGTAAAACAGAGTTTGTTTACAACATTAAACGAGCACTAAGCACTACTTCATGTTTATTGTTTATTGGTTTTCTTTACAGTATACATAATACAGAAAAACGTACATTAAACACATATGAAAATAGTAATAAAAATAATAATAAATAACAATTGCGTTTGTGAACAAGAACCAAAATAGTGTATACCGTAGGGAGATGGCAAATCACATGCGTAGTCTGCCCTTTCGGAGGTATGCTGCCCAGTAAATATCACTGGGGTATTTTCACTTACGAAGAGGTGCTACTTTTTACCCAGTACACCACCGAATATTACAAAATAAAAAATAAAAAACGAGAATCAAAACGAGACACATGCCACCCAAGTGCAGCTTCATTGTGGGGATAACAGCAAGTACGCCCCCCCCCCCCATCTTTCCGCCCCCTCCCCCCGTCCAACACCACCAACAAGTTAAATTATAGGGGATGCGCTGCCAGTAGTGTATTCTGTAAGTTGTTTAGTAGCGCGCTGTCTAAAACTGATATGTATTGGGCAGCACTTTCAGAGGGTGGGAGAAGCATGTGCGCACTGAGATCTTTTGGACGTAGTTTGTCGTAAACTTTAGGAAGCTATATAATCGGGTGTATTACATTGTTATTTACCGTTAGCGAACGGATTGGCAAATTCGATGGATAAAACTGGATATTTTATGGGAGTGGACTGTTGTACTCTTTCGAAAAAAAAAAAATACCGCGTGGAGGGCCATGATTGTTTTATTTTTTTACTGGAGTTTAACGATACTTCCAACAGACATGTACGGGAGGGTCATGAATGGTTGAAAAGGGAGGCAATGACCGCCCAATCCCAGCTAGAAATCTCAAGGAAGGGGGGGGGGGGGGGGGCATTTGTGTCCATTCGACAGGTGAGATATTGTCAGAAATCAGAAAGTCGGTGTATCATTATATACACTCTAATGCATATATAAGGCGATTATTCCACTCGTCTCATGGGTCAACACATTGTGGTGGTGGCCGTGCGCGCGCGCGTGTGTGTGTTGGGTGGGGGGTGGGGGGGGGGGGGGGGCACACATGTATTCATTTCTGGACAAGACAGGTATAGGGAAGGTATATAGCCAAAAAATTACATACTTGAAAGGGTATACGTATGTAGGTATTGGTGAGGAAGTTACAGTTTTCAAAATTATGGGTGCGGGCTTATCCAGTTGGATATCGATGTTTGTTTTCGGGAGAAGTTTGTTTGTATTTAACCACATATGCAACAGCCAGGGTGACATTGCGTTGGGCAGTTTAACGGTGAGCGGAAGCCAGAGAGAACAATCGTGCAGCGGCGAGCAACTGACAGACTCTCGAACTTACTAACTCTGCACGAGCAGAGTTAGCTGCGGTTGAAAAAAAAGTGAATCATCGACGTGCACACCTTTGTACACAACGTCTCCGTGCCCCACATGACGGATTAAAGTGTTTTTACCCAAAGAAGTTACCTCTGATCAGGATCGAACTGTCGATCTTTCGGTTTAAAGTGCAATGCTCTAAACACTTCGTCACCACTCTCCTCATCTGGAGAGGGGTGGCGTTGGAATGGCCTGTTATATTACAAGTTGTAAGGGGTTGGGCTAATGGATTTTTTGACTCTTCGAAATTTAGGATACACTTATTTGAATCTCGGCAAATGGAATTTTACTCGTATCGAGTGGAAATAACATTATTTCTGGGTTTAATGTGCAGAGTTGTTGGTGGCAATGTGTTAAGTGAACAAGTGTTCTTTTCAAACATTTCGATGGCCCCGGTAAGGGCCGTCTTATGGATGAACCGAGCAGTCCATTCAAGCTTGCCAGTGGTTGCAGCTTTGAACTTTAAATCGAGAGGTTCACCGATTGATCATGACGAGCGGTAAAGGCATTGTGCCCTTGGGTAAGGAACTGAATCCCGATTGCCCACTTGGTGGCACGGTGTCGCTCTGTACTAAGGCGCACTGTGTATACGTCCCTGGCGCACTTGCCTTCTTCATCCAATCATGAATCTATGCAGAGTTAGTACGTTGGGGAGTCTAACAGTTGCTCGCCGCTGCTCGGTGGTTTTCTCCGGCTTCCACCACCCGTAAAACTGCCAGACACGAGGTGACCCTGGCTGATCGTAAATAACGTTAAACCGCAATAAAAAAATTCAAGCTTGCAGTTATTCCCACGCCAAAACCAGGCACAAAGATAGGATTTCAAAATCCCCCACCCCCGCCCCGACATGGTATGGTTGGTCGAGAGGAAAATATTCAGACAGTGTTCCCGGATCGCTGACCGTCGGTAGAAACTTGAATCCTAACTCAATATTTTTTCGTAAAAAAATAATTAACGAAACGGACCTCAAACTTTCGTTTATTATTGTTATTATTATTATTATTATTATTATTATTATTATTATTATTATTATTATTATTATTATTATTTTCAAGAATAACTTTCGTTTCACAAAAGTAATTCTTCAAAATAATAATAATAAACGAACAAGCGTTTACATACAAAGGATATATGAAACCTGAAGATAGTTTTGCACAATGAAAATTGTGGCATCGTTGTCGTGGGGGTTGCCAACAAATTTTCCGACAGACAACTTGTAAAATTCCGACACGGACAGGGTCATGGGACCCCCCCCCCCCCCCACCACCCTTTTAGCTTGAGACCTGGGACATGCCATTCTAGCGTTAGTTTCATTAAAACGTTGGACGTCAGTGTAAATAAACTGTGGAAGAGTATTGTCGTCACTGACACAAGTGATGGTCAGCATGCAGCTTTGTCAGTCATTGTGACCGAAACTCTACTGCAACAACCAACAATTATCTCAGTTATACCTTCCCTATACCTGTCTTATCCAGAATTGAATACAGGTGGCCCATCACCCTCCACCCTCCCCCTATCGCCACCACCACAATGTTATCCCCAAGAAAACAATAAAATATTTTTTTTCCATGTTGCATTAGAATGCACGACAATACACTGGCTTCTGATTTCTAACAAACTCTCGCCCTACAGACCTGACCCACACACCCGAACCTTGACATTTCTCCCAGCTTGGGGTAGGCCTCCTTTTCATTCATTAACGACCACTCCAAGTGGAATATTGCTTTGCGAACGAGTACAACAGACCTCATCCATACAAATGCTGGATTTTGTCCATCGAGTTTGCCATCCGTTACCTAACGGTAAATAAGAATTTAGTCCAACCCCGCCCAGCATCCTAAAGTTGATGATCAAATAAACTGACGCTCTATTCCAGACCGTATTTACAAAGGATGCAGCTTGACAAATGCTTTCCACGTGCAATTCCCCCACCCCCCACCCCCCCCCCCACAACACACACACAGTTATGTCCGTCCAATAAACATTCTAATAAAATACCAAACAACACGCGTTATTGACAAGTACCGTTAAATCACGTTGCAATATGAGTCCAAAGAGCGCTTCTATAATATGCACGAGGCTCCGTGAAGACGTCCCACAACTTCGGATGCCTTCCCCATCCCCGCCATTGTAACCCACAAAAAAGAGCGATAAACCCAAATTATATCAGTGCACGCACGTTACTCTCCAACCCGCCAGAACTTACAGCAGAAAATAAAACATCGTGGAAATAATAGCCTTCCACCTCCAATCCCCCCCCCCCCCCCCCACACCTAGCATTTCCCCATTTCGAATCCCGGCGCACCAACACCCGTAACAGATGAAGATAAAAAAAAAATGGAGCACATCCCACAAAGGCAAAGTGGGGCGTTATTGTGCGCATAAACAAGAAATACGCAACACCGTCGCAGCTGATTTGGCTACCAAGTGTACAACAAAAAGTCGAAATTTTGAGATTTTAAGTCGAAATTTCGAGTTAAAAAGTCGAAATTTCGAGATTTTAAATTTCGACTTTCTGGGTCTGAGAATTATTTTTTATCATGTTCCTAATATGCTTCCGTACGTTTCCGTAAGTGTGTGACAATATGAAATTAACAACACTCTGCTCGACGTGTCATTCGAACAGCAGACGACCACTTTCGCGCCCAAGCATCATTCTGTCAAGCTCATCACATTCTACGAGAAGCACATCGTATAAACTGGCGCTTGCATATACTGAGTTTTAAAAAAAAAATATTTATCTAAGATTTCTCATCTGTGCGTTTGTTTAAACAACACTGAAATTTCCATGTTTATTGATAAAGAACGAAGATTTTCAGCGTCAACCAGCGTCAACTGGAATTGATGTAGAATTGGATCAGTGTTCAATCGGAAACAGAATTTACTTTTTCATTTTAAGGTAAACTTCAATTGTCTTCCCGTTTAATTAAACTTTTACCCAATGGAATGATATAAAAAAAAATTTGATTATTTTTTTCTTCATTTTTTGCCCACAAAATCATATTATGCGACCCCTTATTGGAATGAGCTCCACCAGCTCAGCTCGTTCCAATGGAGAGTTCACGTAATATCGTTTTGTAGACATTTTTTTAAAAATATATTTTTGAAAAATATATTTTTTCAACTCAATTTTGGGGTTATTTTTCTGCATCTATAGCCAAATGGTGACCGCAACAACTATAAAGGCAAGTTTAGTCATTCGTTTATAAATATACAGACAACTTTAGCGGAATATAATCCACCAGGCATTGGTTAGCAGATCCTATTATACAATTAAAGTAGAACGTGTCTACCCGAGTAAACAAGCACCACTCCAATTTCTCAGGCTCACACGAGGAGCAAATCTGTTTTTTAATGGGGTTTAACGGTTCGATCCTGACTGACCAGAGGTAACTGGCTGTGTCTTTGGCCAGGGCACTTAATATCGATTGCCTTACTGGGGAGCAGTGGCGCTGTGCATTCTGATGTTCTGCACGTCGATGGCACACTTGCGTTTAACAAATGCTAATCCTGCTTGTGTGGAGTTGGTACGATGGAGAGTCTGACGGTTTCTAGCCGCAACTCGGTGGATCTGTCTCGGTATTCCTGCGTATTCCATCATAAAACTGCCCAGCACGAATGGACCCTGGCTGTCGAAAGTGTCGTAAAGCCCCAACAAATAAATACCGACTAAAGTTCCCTTGGGAAGAGTTTTTTAAACTCTTTACCTAATGTAATGGCCATATCCAGCCAGCACTATTGTAGCTTATGACCCCTCAGTGGGGCATTGTTTTAGCTATATTTAGGATTAAAAAACGTTTTCGAATGCGCCTTCCGAAGGAAGGGTTTTATTGTCTTGATAAAAAAAAATTCAGATGACGCTGGGAAATAGCTCGACTCAGGCCCGAAGCCAGGATCTAAAAATTTTCCGACTTGGTGGACCGAAAACAAATTTTGATCGCGTTTACGTTGGGTTAGAGGGTTAAAATTGTCAGCTTTTTTTAAATTAGCGGCTTTCAGAGAAAATATTGGTATTCGAGCTCCCCGCAATTTTTCTGACTGACAACTAAATCTTCCAACAGATATGGTCATTGTGGAGGGCGTGCGATCCGCAAACCAGCATATCTGTGCGACAGTATTTCGATTAATACTATTGCTGGTGAATTTGGAAACAAAAGTCGGATGCAAACCGTTGATATCGGTGCAGGCAACAGCATCCACACACCCACCCTGTGTATAAAATATTAGCAAAACAAGAGAGATCCTTTCCTTTTAAGAACACTTAAATGTAATGTTTACGACCCCAAACACCTTCGCGAAAAAACTTTTCCAGTTAATTTGGGCTGTTTTTGAATTTTCCTTGTATGGTTTTTCTGTATAACCCCACTTGAACGGTTTAGCAATTTTTCAAAATAAAGTCCTGCTTCCACCCATCCCCGACTCCTCACCCCCCCCCCCTCCCACGCACCAAAACCTTCTTTTTTTTTCAAAATTATAACGAGCTGTTTAAACCAGGGGCGGAAAAAACTTTTAGATACTAGGTGGATCTTTCTGGTTTTTTCCAGATTAGGGGACCCACAACCCCCAGAATGCAACTTTTGTCAGCTCTGCTCGGGACACTTTCCCCTCCTTGCTGAGTTTTTGCCAAGGCCAATCATGGCCCACCCGTTTGGGCAATTTTCAAAGAAAAAGTGCATACTTGGCAGTATAGGGGTCTTTTATGGGCTGGCAAAAAAAAACTTGCATTCCGGGGGGGGGGGGGGGGGGGGACCTAATCTGGGAAAACAGAAAATTCCACCTAGTACCCGACACGCACCCCCCCCCCCCCCCTGCAAACATTATCGGACCACCTCCTAACTGAAGCTCATAAAAGCTGGAATTTGGAGATAAAGTCGATCCTCTCTGTGAAATAATGCTCCAATATCACCCAGTTTATAACTCTGATACTTATAATAAACTTTGGTAGCTGAAAGTTGTTTTTATGGTGTTTTGTAGAAAAATTTACATGATCGTGTCAAAGACGCACGGAAACCATCCACCCAACGGCAACCGGTCATAGTAGGCCTACCCTCCCCCCCCCCCCCCCCCACACACACCCTGTTTGGGCTAGCAAAAACGTCAGGCATTATATGATCTTCCTGCACCCAATCCCACCCAGACTTCACACTCGCCTACCACCACTTCATTTTCTGGCTGGACTTATAACCACCCAGTTAAGCTGGGAAAATCCAGCATTATATTACTTGAGTTAAAATATTGCCAATGAAAGTTTTCCCCCCGCATTAGGTGAATTTCTGACAAAGAAGGTGCCCAAAGACAATATGAAATTAACAATACTTTAGCTAAATATGTTGATTCTGCTCGACGTGTCATTCGAACAGCAGACGACCACTTTCGCGCCCAAGTATCTGCCAAGCACATAACATTCTACAAGAAGCGCATCGTATAAACTGGTTCTTGCTGGTACTGAAAAGTTTAAAATAATTCTTTATCTAAGATTTTTCACCTGTGCATTTGTTTAAACAACACTGAAACTTTAGTGTTTATTGACAAAGATCGAAGATTTTCAACGTCAACTGGAATTGATGTAGAATTTGATCAGTGTTCAATCGGAAACAGAATTTATTTTTCCATTATAAGGTAAACTTCAGGATCATTGTCTTCCCGTTTAATTACCCTTTTAGCCTACGAAATGATCTCAAAATTCAAGATTAATTATTTTTCTTCAAATATTTCACAAAGTTTCCACAAAAACATATCACTCTATGAGTGGATTGAGCACGACCAGCTCGTTCCAGTAAAGGATCCACATATGGTTTCGTTGACGTTTTTTGAAATTTTTTTTTTCAGCTGCTCAAATTGTAAATTACGCCGACGGATATGGTCCGTTTCTTTGGTAAATAAATCACTTTTCTATTCTTGTTCGTTTATTTCTTAGTATTTATAGCCAGTTTCAGCATCTTTGGCTATATCGTGACCGCAACACATCTATAATCATTCGTTTATAATTATACTGCCAACTTAAGCGTAATCTCACCCCTGGCACTGCATGGTTAGCGAGTCCTATTATACAATTAAAGTTGAGCTTGTCTACCGGAGTACACAAGCAACATTCCAGTTCCCCGGTCACACGAGGAGGATATGTTTTTTTTATTGGGGTGTATAACGGTTCGATCCAGACTGACTAGAGGTAACTACGTGCGTCCTTGGGCAGGGCCCTTAAGGCTTAACTCTAAACCCGCTGAGTATTTCCCAAACTATTTTTCATCAAATCTGGGCATGGCTGTTGTAAAGCAGCCACGGCGTGATTTGATAAAACATTCTTTTAACCACCTGAACCCGAGAAGCCGCTTTTTCGGCCCAGGAACATGGTGCGTCATTATTCCATTAAGTGTGATAGCAGCTAAATGAATGGGTGGGGAGACCAATCAATATTTTCAACGCGCAGCCTCAGGGCGGCACGTTGAAAATATTAATTGGTCTCTCCCATAATATAAATATGGACCCTTTCTATTGTTTCCACTGAACTGACATGGAAGATACCACCAGTGTTCAAAGGGTTAAATGTAACTCAGGAAATCAATATTCAAAAAGTCCATTTAGGGGAAAATTGGTTAAATGTGTCTAAATTATACTTATTTCAGTAGTGGGAGATTTTGTGTCCCGGGCAGGAATATTCTCTAGCAAGGGGTGAATATCGATTGTCTACGTGAGGTGCATTGGTGGAGTGTACAATGGCGAACTGCGCATCGATGGTGTACTTGTCTTTAACCAATGAAAACCCAACTTGTGCGGAGTCGTCAGTAGTAGATTAGAGAATCTGACGGTTTCTCGCTGCTACTCGGTGGTTCTCTCTGGGTATTCCAGCTTCCCCCATCAGTTAAACTGACACTAGGTGTTCCTGGCTGCCTAAAGTGTCGTTAAACCTCATTAAAAAATGGGCATTTGTGTTGTCACATGTCAAAACATGAGAAAGATGGAAGACAACTTTAAAAGTATTTATGCAGTATTAAAAAGCACAAGACAATAAATAGTTAGCATGGCATTTTTAAATGTCCAACTTAGCACATCTTTCAAAAATGTTTCTTGACATAAATTCTTATCAAGTATTTGTGCATTTTTGAAAATGATTGATTGGCCAATTATAACAACACCCTTTATTTTTATTTTTTTTATATATTTTTTTCAATTTATTCATTGTTAAGCAAGATCGTTTTGTTTTTCTTAATATAATTAATTCTGATAATATATTAGCTAATTTGCTACCAATAATTTGGCAATTATTCATTGTTAAGCCCTGGTGGTGCCGTTCAATAAATAATTGAAAAATTATAGGATTTTTATGGAACTTAATACACCATAAGTTTCTCAGTATAATTAATTCTTATAAATCTTAATTCTTATAATATATTTGCTAATAATTTTTCGATTATTCATTGTTAAGTGCCAGTGGCACCTTTCAATTAATAATTGCAAAATTATAAGATTTTTTATGGAATAAGAGATATTTTTAACAATAATCATCATAATGAAAACATTGAAAAAACATTAACCAGATCCGCGTTAAACTCTGTCGAAATTAATTACATGGCAGAGAAGGTTTATTTTGTTCTGGCATGTTTGGTTTCAATCTCGTTTAAGTATATAAAATTTGAATGCAAGGAGACATGTGCATATGGGGCTTTTGCGATATAGGGGTGGGAAGGAAGGGGCTGGGGGACCTTTTGATATGCCCGAAATCCTGCACGGATGGAATACAAATATACATGATCCTCTCTATTCTCTCTCTCTCTCTCTCTCTCTCTCTCTCTCTCTTGTTCCTTGTCCAAATTTTTAAAGCTGGTTTGCCCGAATCTAAGAGGTCAACTGCCCCCTGCCTCGTACACCCATGCAAGGGGATAATGTACATTAAGATATATTACAATAGACTATATGAGATTAATCATAAAATTAAAATAAATAAATAAATAAAAAATCATTGCTCTGTCATTTGGGATATTATAATTATTATTTGGCCAGTGATTCAATCGAATATTGTACTACAGAAAATGATATGCTCAAGAAATTGTTTTTCCTCTGTTTCATTTCACCTTGTGTTAGGTCAATCTTGAGTATGTATCCCCAATAATAAATAATATGTGAAGGCTCTAAGAGTCTTCCTTGGGGTTAACCATTCTGTGCCAATTGGAGCATGTTGCATGCACAAGTACTTTTCAAAATTCCTTATCACAGTACATCAATATAGAGGGACAACAGGGCTCTACATTTCAGCCTCTACCTTCTTGGATAATATTCCAAGTTAAACTAAGTTTTACAAAGTTCTGATCACTGCCAAACAGCTCAATCATACATATTTCAATCATTTCATATATTTCATCAAATTTGTAATTTAAATTCTGTCTAGAATGGTCACATTAATATACACATCATTTTTCTCATTTTTTCAGAAATATCACCTTTATCACTCATCTTCCATCAATGCATGAATGTGTTGTTAGTCTCCAGTCTGTATCCAAAGGTAACTTACAAATTTCTATTTAATATTAAGTGACATTATAAATTCAAGTACTTAACATTTTTACCACACTGTTCGTAGCATGTGCCAAACTAATTGAGAATTATATCATATCCAATAGCATTCTGTTTTCTCCCAATAATGTTAGCTGCTCAAAATTTTACGCTTAACCCTCAGAGTATTTTTAAAAATATTTTTATCAAGTCTGGTCATGGCTGCTGTAAAGTAGCCATGACTAGATTTGCTGAAAATCATTTTGGTAATTTAACTCAAGAAATCATTGGTGAAAACCTTGAAGTTGATTTAATTTCCAGGGGGTAAATTTAATTAAAAATGCAAAAATTATACTTATTCTTGTGGTAAGTGATTATATATCCCTGGCAGGAATATCTGCCAACAACAGGTAAAGAGTTAATTAAACAGCAATGTTCCAAAAACCTCATACAATGCAGTTATCCTTCTTTTAACTAAAGATAAAAGGGCATATTGTTTCAATATCTTTATTTAAAAATGACAGCTTCGTCATCTTTATCTGGAGAATAATTAGCATTTACTAGTAACATTGATAGTCTCTCATTAGGCATTATTCATTGTGCATAAGTATGTGACCTTAAACACCAATAAATAAATAAATAAATTAGGCATTATTACATTAACTCTCACAATTATCATCACCATAACATTCACATCATCATCACAATCAATTGTTATTGTCACAGCAAAATGTAATTATTTGTTTATTTCAAGTTGAAATAAAAGTTCAAAGTTCAAAAGGCTCAACTGCCCAGAAAGTGAAGGAATAACTTCAGCAAAATGACCCCAAAAATGATAGGATGAGAGTACATGAACCAGTCTTGGGGTTTCAGTCATTCAGAATGTATTGAACTTGAAGGTTGACATTCTTCAGGGAAATTGAAAAGTGTGTGTGGGGAGGGGGATTCATCAAGTAACCTATTCTTCTTCACATCTGTAGGGAGGATCAGACCACTCTGGTTGCATTATTGCTTGAATTTCAAATTTCTGCACTGACAAAGATGAGTACCGAGATTGGAAAATTTATAGAATCCTCGCGATAATTATACATACACCAGATTAAATGGTAATCATATCACGCTACTTGGATGAGTCATCAAAAACTTATTATTATATACAACTACCTGTATTAGGCTGGTCATGACAGGAGGTATAAGTTACTCCTTCTAGTTACCTCGCCCAATCCCAAACCCAATCCTTATTTCAAAATTTCTATTCTGCCTCTCGGTTAGCCACAGTCTGTGTCCAATACTTTTGAACACTATTCTCAGGGAATGGCAGGTAGACAGCCAATCTGGCTATGCCATCTCCCTTCTTTGTACATTTTATGTTATCTCATTGAAACTTTTATACTGTTAATGTTCAATGTAATGTAACATATGAGTTTGTATACAACTAAATAAAAAAAATTATACATCTACCTATCTAAAATGTTATCTGGTTTTCATGCTGATAGCAATGTAAATGCCTTGGCTTTGATGGCAAAAGTTGTTTTGTTACAAATAAAAATTATAAATGGCTTTTCAGAAATGTTGAATACAGATATCTTTAATATGATTATTTCATGTAGCCTAACATTTGTAAAACTGTCTCGAAATTTTTAAGAGAAGTTGGTGTGAACTAAGTGGTGAAATTTAGGTCAAAATGTCCCCAAAAGTTGGTCAAAAACGTCCCCAAGAATTGGTCAAAACATCCCCAAAAGTTGGTCAAAACATCCCCAACAATTGGTCAAAACATTCCCAAGAGTTGGACAAAAGAAACGTCCCCAAGAGTTGGTCAAAACGTCCCCAAGAGTTGGTCAAAACAGTATCTAGTTAAAACTACTGTTCTTTTTCCCATTAGTATTATAAGGTTGTGTGAGTCTTGATACATGCTGCTTTGTAATGTCATAATAATGCCAGCCAATCTCCTTGTGAATCAATGACTCAAAGACTGAGATTTTATCTCGCCAGGAATTAATTTATTATATGCCTGGTCTATGAAATACCCATCTACAGCAACACTGAACCATGTGGAAAATGAAAATCCATTCTGCACACATTTGCAGAATGGAAATCATCCACAGACTGTCTTTATAAAGAAGCGAAATTTCACTGGAATTTCCTACAAATCATGCACCACAATCACAATTTAAATCACTGGCGATATCTAAAAATCATTCGCTGAGTTCCAATGTGTTCTATGTGCCAGTAGGAACACAGAGCACATTGGAACTGAGGGGATGAAACAGTAACATGGGTTCTCCTTGCAAAGTTGGTTGCTGATAAAATGTATTCTTTTTGTTGATAGTTGTCAAATTAATTGCTGAATGCCCTTCTTATAATTGTTTTTTATAAATGTGAAGGCAAGTAATAAACACAGAATGACACATGTGAGACAGTGGGTTAATCGGTATGGTATCATGGAATATAAAACTTGAGGCCTGCAGCCTTTCGTTCTATCCTTTCGTGCTAGCACTAGTGCTATATTGATTAACTCATTCACACATGTGTGTCGTTCTGTGTATTTATTTTATTTATATTTTATAAATCTAAACAGATTTATTACTCCATTTCAGGACAGCCACACATTATGGGCAACAAAAAATCACTCATGCTCATCATACTTATCAATCATCACATCTGCTCAATCATCATCATCATCATCATCGTCGTCGTCGTCGTCGTCGTCGTCGTCGTCGTCGTCGTCGTCGTCATCATCATCATCATCATCATCATCATCATCAAATGAAAAGGTATTATCTTCCTTAACTTTCAGTTAATCAACTTTGTAAGTTACATCTTCCTTCTTAAATCTAAATAATTTATCACAGCTGAGTGTACCATTGTCTTTTTGAAGTTAAAACTGCCACTGCTGTTAACTAGTTGAGTGCTAGAAGCCAATATCAGGGTTCTTCCAAGAGTTCTTCAAGACACTTCAGTGACTTTCCACTGTTTGTATTATCTTTTTATTTACCTAGTAAAAAAAAAATTTCATGTAACCCTTTACCCAACGTAGAGAATATCAAAATTTATAATTTTTATTACTATTTTTTTAAATTTTCAAAAAAGTTTCAACAAAACCATATCATGTGACCCCTCATTGGAATGAGCTCAATGAGATCATTCCAATGAGGGGGTCATATGATATGCTTTTGTTGAAATATTTAAAAAAAAAAAAATTTTCTCAACTGCTCAATTTGCAAATTACGTGAGCAGATGCAGACTATTTGTTAGGTAAAGGGTTAAAGTTGTTTTGTTACAGTTTGTTGAAGAGTGCTTGATGGAACTCTCCAATAAATAGTGATAGGGCAGTTGTTTGAGGATAATATGTTGCTACACAAAGGCTCCTTGTACTGGTAGCATTGTGTCTGAAAAAATACTTATGTTACAAATCACCTCAAAATATATAATGTAGCACTCGACCTGTTAAACAGTAATTATGTACTTTTATAATTTCTACTAAAGATAAGGTTTCACCTGCAATTAATACATCTTCAACTTTTACTTAACAGATTCATTTACACTGCTATTTTTGTTTTAATTAATCTTCAGCCACCCCCATCTTCTCACAGTTTCAAGATCTCATAAACCTTCATCTCTTTCTCTTCATTGCATAATCATTTGATACCGTATCTGCATTCGGGTGCTGGTCAAAACGTCCCCAAACCAAAACATCCCCAAATTATTTTGGTCAAAATGTCCCCAAAAGTTGGTCAAAAACGTCCCCAAGAATTGGTCAAAACATCCCCAAAAGTTGGTCAAAACATCCCCAACAATTGGTCAAAACATTCCCAAGAGTTGGACAAAAGAAACGTCCCCAAGAGTTGGTCAAAACGTCCCCAAGAGTTGGTCAAAACATTCCCAAGAGTTGGACAAAACGTCCCCAACAATTGGTCAAAACATTCCCAAGAGTTGGACAAAAGAAACGTCCCCAAGAGTTGGTCAAAACGTCCCCAAGAGTTGGTCAAAACATTCCCAAGAGTTGGACAAAAGAAACGTCCCCTAGAGTTGGTCAAAACGTCCCCAAGAGTTAGTCAAAATGTCCCCAAGAGTTGGTCAAAAAGTCCCGCATTCATATTTTCCTTTTTTCGTAGTTTCATATTGAATTTGGCAATGTTTGTACTATTTTTCGGTCGAAATCGAGGATTCTAAGTCAGTTGTCCCAATACTCTGTTCTCAGGTGGGCATGAACAGTACTTCGGCAGACTTCTGGAATTAATTTTCTAATGAATGAAAAGTTTCAGGGTGCCAAAAGGGCACTGGGACGATGTGGGATTGAAATCTTTTTCGACCCGAATAACTTTACTTGCTTATGGATTCACGAGGGTCAGAAGGGAGGGTCAATAATCATCTTGTGCTGGGGTTGGACCCCCTTCCCCCGATAACCTTGAATGGGAAGGTGATTTGTGCATAACTACAAGAATTCTGCTCTGTATTTTACTTAGAAACGTGAGCATATTTATATAGTTATACTGAAAGCACACTTTGATTTTTGTTTTAAAAAAAGAAAAGAAACCGAAACAGTCGCTATTTGGGAGTGGCCCCAACATATTATCCATAATAGTTGTAAAAAAGGAAAAATGACACCAATATGTGTTATTGAAAGCTGGGAGTCACCCATCAGCCTATAAGGTAGAGTGGATACTGAGTCTTGGCCATCTGATTTACCTTTAGGGGAACAGATGACAGGGCGATGGTAGGAGACCCCCCCCCCCCCCCCCCCCCCCCCGCTCCCCCACCCCCAAACACTAAAAAATGCTTAAAGGGCTGTTATATCTTTATTTCTATGTTTATTTATTATACCCCACGCAACGAAGTTGCTGGGGTATAATGTGTTTGACTGGTCCGTCCGTCAGTCTGTCAGTCCATCAGTCCTACTTGTTTTCCGGACTTTTTTTCTACATGCTTCCAGATATTGAGCTGATTTTTGGTTTGTGAGTCTAACATGGTGGCCTACAGATCAAGTTTGCATTTTTTCCCGCTCCACTGATTTTTACCGAAATTACGGCCCTTGGACTCTGAAAAATTCATCAAAATTACAGTTTTCCAGACTTTTTTTCTACACACTTCCAGATATTGAGCTGATTTTTGGTATGTGAGTCTAACATGGTGGCCTACAGGTCAAGTTTGCATTTTTTTTCCCGCTCCACTGATTTTTACCGAAATTACGGCCCTTGGACTCTGAAAAATTCATCAAAATTACAGTTTTGCAGACTTTTTTTCTACACGCTTCCAGATATTGAGCTGATTTTTGGTATGTTAGTCTAACATGGTGGCCTACAGATCAAGTTTGCATTTTGTTCCGCTCCACTGATTTTTACCGAAATTACGGCCCTTGAACTTTGAAAAGTTCATCAAAATTACAGTTTTCCAGACTTTTTTTCTACATGCTTCCAGATATTGAGCTGTTTTTGGGTATGTTAGTCTAACATGGTGGCCTACAGATCAAGTTTGCATTTTGTTCCACTCCACTGATTTTTACCGAAATTACGACCCCTGGACTCCGAAAAATGCATTAAAATTACAGTTTTCCGGACTTTTTTTCTACACGCTTCCAGATATTGAGCTGATGATTGGTATGTTAGTCTGACATGGTGGCCTACAGATCAAAGTTTGCATTTTGTTCCGCTCCACTGATTTTTACCAAAATTACGGCCCTTGAACTTTGAAAAGCTCATTAAAATTACAGCTTTCCAGACTTTTTTCCTGCACGCTTCCAGATATTGAGCTGATTTTTGATATGTTAGTATAACATGGTGGCCTACAGAACAAGTTTGAATTTTGTTCTGCCCCACTGATTTTTACCAAAATTACGGCCCCATAGACTTTGAAAAGTTCATCAAAATTACAGTTTTCCTGGCTTTTTCTCTGCTTGAATTCTTTCAATACCGTTGAAACTACAGAACACTGTTTTCAGCAGTATTTCTAGAATCTATGTTTATTTTTAAAAAATGATTAGAGCTTGAAATATCGGGGTGCGTGGGGTATGTGAGCGTGCTCACTAAGGTTCTATATTTTAAAATGTACACTGGTCTCAGCCAGGCAAGCTTGTTTCAATCCTTTCTTGATGTATGGTTTCCTGCGTGGCTAAGCAATCCTCAATGACTCCACACAATACGTTTGGACAGAATAAATAAAGTAACAGGCCACTCCCACTTACAATATCAGTGACATAAACCAATGATATTTTTTAGTCCTTTTGCAATAAATTTCATCCAGGAAAAATTCATGTAAATATTTCTACAAGATGGAAAGTATTACTGGATAACACTGCATAAAATCCACAAACAAACCAGAAAAAAATTATTGACACAACAATTTGTCACAACTTTTCTGAATAAGTTAATTAAAGGTTTCATTGTGTTGATTCTGACTGACTATTCCATGAGCCATGTGATTGTCATATAACAGTAGTCTATTGTTCTATGCCTTTTTTTATCCCTATACAATTATTTCATTGGTTCATGTCAAAGATAGCGTTAAAAAATTAATGTGTTGACTGTATGTTTGTGCTTTAAAATTCGGTGAAATTATTTCATTAAAAGGCCATCACACTCTTTACCATCAATATTCACACTCTTGACATCAGAGTGTGAACAGGAAATTAGCAATGGATTACTGCCTAAGAAAATCAGAGATACTTTGCTGGTGCTGGACACTAGCTCACTTCTCAACTGGGATGTCCATGTTGAGAACGACTGCGTCCAGCTCACCGCTAAGTATGAGATGAAGCCCACCTCTGGGAGTGGTAGCACCTTTCGTGGGCCCACCCACTCTGGTCCACCCTTCCAGGGTTTGATGCCGGAAGATAGTGGTTTGTGGACTATTAGGGACCAAGTTTTGGTGACTGATGTAAGTGGTTTGTGTGTGTGTGTGTGTTGGGGGTGGGGGGTACTGATGACATTTAGGGACTGAAGAAAGTGGTAACCTAGGGCCTTTGTCGAGGCATATCTAGGACTACTAAGGATTTAAGATAATGGTTGTTGATGTTGTAGTTATGGTTGTTGGTGCAGTTGTTTCGGTTAATCATTGGTTTAGCAGTCATAGTGGTTGATGTAGTGGTTGCTTTTGAGGTTGTTGAAGTCATAGCTGCAGAGGTTGCTGCTGTAGTAGTTGGTGTTGCTGTGTTTAGTGTTATGATTGTGGTTATTGATGTCATAGCCCTTTCGGAAGGTGTAATGGCTGGTGTGGTTCAAAAGTTTTATATATATACCACTTAATTAAAAGTCCTTTCTGTTCAGGCCAAATGGTTGTAGTGTTTAAAGTGTGAATATCCCAATGGACTTCACTCAATCGGCGCTGGTCCGTATTTGTAAAAGATTCCGTGTCGGAGTGTAGTACTTGTATAATACGGTAGCGAATGTCGGAAAAAGAATGATTGGGGCCATTGAAGTGAATGGCAATGGGTGTGTCCCGTATATGTCTAATGTCCGCCATATGTTCTCAGATGCGGATACTGGAGTTTCTTTTTGTTTCACCAACATATTGTTTACCACATTGGTTGCAGTGTATTAAGTATATGTAATTCCTGGTTTGGGCGGCTACTATTTGGTCGGTAACCGTGTTAAGGTCAGTGTGGATCTGTTTCAATGTGATTTGTAATATTTGGCCGCTGGCCTGGATGAGGGTATCTTTTAGTCTCGTTTTGGTAATGTCATTGCGGGTGGTTCGAGAACTAGGTATTGTGGGTCAAAGTCCAGTGGGTGAGAGGTTGGAGGACGCACATTTATCTAGGAAAAGGCTTGATGTTCGAGTTTCAATTGTTTAATGCATAAGTTTCTGATAGTTCTGTATATTGCCTTATTTTTCTCACTAATGAAGGTGACCGGAGCCGTGATGGTGCCCGGACCCGTACGTGGTCTCTTGGCATTCGGCTCGTCTGTGTCTGACATCCTAACGGTAGTGTTACTAATGCTAGAGCTTAAGCTCAAGGTGCTGATCGAACTAAATACTGTAGCCGTAGATAGACTAGCCATGACTATTGCAACAAGTCTAAATATATATAGCAAATAAAACAACTCAATAGAGTTCAAGGGGACCTGTGCATAGAAATCCCGTGAATGAGTCTGATAGGTACGCCTAACTGGTTTTGTTCTGATTGGAGAACTCGTCAGAGGCAAAGGTAACTACTTGTGGCTCAGCCTTATATACTTTCTCGGCTCAGTGTGGCGGATGCAGAGTGATGACGTGTTTGACAAGTGCTAGGGGTGGTTGTATTGGCACTTACTGATTTTGGTGAGAGGTACATCCAAAGACGATGGTGGTTCAAAAGTTATTTTTGTCATTGTAGTCATTGGTGTTATAGTTGTTGTAGTGGATGGTTTTGCTGTTACAGTAATTAGTGTTGCAGTTGTAAGGGTTGCTTTTTCAGTGAGTTTTGTTAGTTTAGTGGTGTGGTGTCATGGGCTTGGCTGTCGGTTCTTCATGGGCTGACGACATAGCATTTAAACCATCGTGACATAAGTATTAGGTCATATTACACGTGCCGCTCTTCATGCTCTCGGCTGTCGGTTCTTCACGGGCTGACCACATTACATTTAAACCATCGCGACATAAGTATTACATCATATTACACATGCCGCTCTTCATCGGCTTGGCTGTCAGTTCTTCACGAACTGACCACATTGCATTTAAAGCATCGCGACATAAGCATTAGGTCATATTACACGTGCCGCTCTTCATGGGCTTGGCTGTCGGTTCTTCACGGGCTGACCACATTGCATTTAAACCATCGTGACATAAGTATTAGGTCATATTACACGTGCCGCCCTTCATGGGCTTGGCTGTCAGTTCTTCACAGGCTCACCACATTGCATTTAAACCATCGCGAGATAAGTATTAGGTCATATTACATGTGCCGCTCTTCATGGGCTTGGCTGTCAGTTCTTCAGGGGCTGACCACCTTGCATTTAAACCATTTCGACATAAGTATTAGGTCATATTACACGTGCCGCTCTTCATGGGCTTGGCTGTCGGTTCTTCAGGGACTGACCACATTGCATTTAAACCATTGCGACATAAGTATTAGGTCATATTACATGTGCCACTCTTCATGGGCTTGGCTGTCGGTTCTTCACGGACTGACCACATTGCATTTAAACCATCGCAACATAAGCATTAGGTCATATTACACGTGCCACTCGTCATTGGCTTTGCTGTCGGTTCTTCACAGACTGACCACATTGCATTTAAACCATCGTGACATAAGTATTAGGTCATATTACACGTGCCACTCTTCATCAGCTTGGCTGTCGGTTCTTCACAAAATGACCACATTGCATTTAAACCATCGCAACATAAGTATTAGGTCATATTACACGTGCCGCTCTTCATGGGCTTGGCTGTCGGTTCTTCAGGGACTGACCACATTGCATTTAAACCATCGCGACATAAGTATTAGGTCATATTACACGTGCCAACTTTCATGGGCTTGGCTGTCGATTCTTCACGGACTGACCACATTGCATTTAAACCATCGCAACATAAGTATTAGGTCATATTACACGTGCCGCTCTTCATTGGCTTTGCTGTCGGTTCTTCACAGACTGACCACATAGCATTTAAACCATCGCGACATAAGTATTAGGACGTATTACACATGCCACTCTTCATAGGCTTGGCAGTCGGTTCTTCACGGACTGACCACATTGCATTTAAACCATCGCGACATAAGTATTAGGTCATATTACACGTGCCGCTCTTCATGGGCTTCACTGTCGGTTCTTCACGGGCTGACCACATTGCATTTAAATCATCGCGACATAAGTATTAGGTCATATTACACGTGCCGCTCTTCATGGGCTTGGCTGTCGGTTCTTCACGGGCTGACCACATTGCATTTAAATCATCGCGACATAAGTATTAGGTCATATTAAACGTGCCGCCCTTCATGGGCTTGGCTGTCAGGTCTTCTCGGGCTGACCACATTGCATTTAAACCATCAGGTCATATTACATGTGCCGCCCTTCATGGTCTTTGCTGCCAGTTCTTCACGGGCTGATGACATTGCATTTAAACCATCGCGACATAATTATTAGGTCATATTACACGTGCCGCCCTTCATGGGCTTGGCTGTCGGTTCTTCATGGGCTGACAACATTGCATTTAAACCATCGCGACATAAGTATTAGGTCATATTACACGTGCCACTCTTCATGGGCTTGGCTGTCGGTTCTTCACAGACTGACCACACTGCATTTAAACCATCGCGTCATAAGTATCAGGTCATATTACACGTGCTGCTCTTCATGGGCTTGGCTGTCGGTTCTTCACGGACTGACCACTTTGCATTTAAACCATCACGCGATAAGTATTAAGTCATATTACATGTGTCGCTCTTCAAGGGCTTGGCTGTCGGTTGTTCAGGGGCTGACCACATTGCATTTAAACTATTTCGACATAAGTATTAGGTCATATTACACGTGCCGCTCTTCATGGGCTTGGCTGTCGGTTCTTCACGGACTGACCACATTGCATTTAAAACTTCGCGACATAAGTATTAGGTCATATTACATGTGCCACTCTTCATGGGCTTGGCTGTCGGTTCTTCATGGACTGACCACATTGCATTTAAACCACAGCAACATAAGTATTAGGTCATATTACATGTGCCGCTCTTCATGGGCATTGCTGTCTGTTCTTCACGGACTGACCACATTGCATTTAAACCATCGCGACATAAGTATTAGGTCGTATTACACGTGCCGCTTTTGATAGGCTTGGCTGTCAGTTCTTCACGGACTGACCACATTGCATTTAAACCATCGCGACATAAGTATTAGGTCATATTACACGTGCTGCTCTTCATGGGCTTGGCTGTCGGTTCTTCACGGCTGGCCATATTGCATTTAAACCATCGCGACATAAGTATTAGGTCATATTACACGTGCCGCTCTTCATGGTCTTGGCTTTCGGTTCTTCACGGACTGACCGCATTGCATTTAAAGCATCGCGACATAAGTATTAGGTCATATTACACGTGCCGCCCTTCATGGGCTTGGCTGTCAGTTCTTCACGGGCTCACCACATTGCATTTAAACCATCGCGACATAAGTATTAGGTCATATTACACGTGCTGCTCTTCATGCTCTTGGCTGTCGGTTCTTCACGGGCTGTCGACATTGCATTTAAACCATCGCGACATAAGTATTAGGTCATATTACACGTGCCGCTCTTCATGGGCATGGCTGTCGGTTCTTCACGGACTGACCACATTGCATTTAAACCATCACGACATAAGTATTAGGTCATATTACACCTGTTGCTCTTCATGGGCTTGGCTGTCGGTTCTTCACAGACTGACCACATTGCATTTAATTTAAACCATCGCAACATAAGTGTTAGGTCATATTACACATGCCATCCTTCATGGGCTTGGCTGTCGGTTCTTCAGGGGCTGACCACATTCCATTTAAACCATCATGACATAAGTATTAGGTCATATTACACATCCCTCTCTTCATGGCCTTGGCTGTCAGTTCCTCACGGGCTGACCACATTGCGTTTAAACCATTGCGACATAAGTATTAGGTCGTATTACATGTGCCACTCTTCATGGGCTTGGCTGTCAGTTCTTCACGGACTGACCACATTGCATTTAAACCATCGCAACATAAGCATTAGGTCATATTACACGTGCCACTCTTCATTGGCTTTGCTGTCGGTTTTTCACAGACTGACCACATTGCATTTAAACCATCGCGACATAAGTATTAGGTCATATTACATGTGCCGCTCTTCATGGGCTTGGCTGTCGGTTCTTCACAGACTGACCACATTACATTTAAACCATCGCAACATAAGTATTAGGTCATATTACAGGTGCTGCTCTTCATGGGCTTGGCTGTCGGTTCTTCATGGACTGACCACATTGCATTTAAACCATTGCAAGATAAGTATTAGGTCATATTACAGGTGCCGCTCTTCATGGGCTTGGCTGTCGGTTCTTCAGGGGCTGACCACGTTGCATATAAACCATGTCGACATAAGTATTAGGTCATATTACACATACCGCTCTTCATGGGCTTGGCTGTCGGTTCTTCACGGACTGACCACATTGCAGTTAAAACATCACGACATAAGTATTAGGTCATATTACACGTGCCGATCTTCATGGGCTTGGCTGTCGGTCTTTACGGACTGACCACATTGCATTTAATTTAAACCATCGCAACATAAGTGTTAGGTCATATTACATGTGCCACCTTTCATGGGCTTGACTGTCGGTTCTTCACGGACTGACCACATTGCATTTAAACCATCACAACATAAGTATTAGGTCATATTACACGTGCCGCTCTTCATTGGCTTTGCTGTCGGTTCTTCAAAGACTGACCACATTGCATACAAACCATCGCGACATAAGTATTAGGTCGTATTACACGTGCCGCTCTTCATAGGCTTGGCTGTCGGTTCTTCACGGACTGACCACATTGCATTTAAACCATCTCGATATAAGTATTAGGTCATATTACACGTGCCGCCCTTCATGGGCTTGGTTGTCGGTTCTTCATGGGCGGACCACATTGCATTTAAACCATCGCGACATAAGTATTAGCTCATATTACACGTGCCACTCTTCATCGGCTTGGCTGTCGGTTCTTCACAGAATGACCACATTGCATTTAAACCATCGCAACATAAGTATTAAGTCATATTACACGTGCCGCTCTTCATGGGCTTGGCTGTCGGTTCTTCAGGGACTGACCACATTGCATTTAAACCATCGCGACATAAGTATTAGGTCATATTACACGTGCCAACTTTCATGGGCTTGGCTGTTGATTCTTCACGGACTGACCACATTGCATTTAAACCATCGCAACATAAGTATTAGGTCATATTACACGTGCCGCTCTTCATTGGCTTTGCTGTCGGTTCTTCACAGACTGACCACATAGCATTTAAACCATCGCGACATAAGTATTAGGTCGTATTACACATGCCGCTCTTCATAGGCTTGGCTGTCGGTTCTTCACGGACTGACCACATTGCATTTAAACCATCGCGACATAAGTATTAGGTCATATTACACGTGCCGCTCTTCATGGGCTTCGCTGTCGGTTCTTCAGGGGCTGACCACATTGCATTTAAATCATCGCGACATAAGTATTAGGTCATATTACACGTGCCGCTCTTCATGGGCTTGGCTGTCGGTTCTTCACGGGCTGACCACATTGCATTTAAATCATCGCGACATAAGTATTAGGTCATATTACACGTACCGCCCTTCATGGACTTGGCTGTCAGTTCTTCTCGGGCTGACCACATTGCATTTAAACCATCAGGTCATATTACATGTGCCGCCCTTCATTGGCTTTGCTGCCGGTTCTTCACGGCTGATGACATTGCATTTAAACCATCGCGACATAATTATTAGGTTATATTACACGTGCCGCCCTTCATGGGCTTGGCTGTCGGTTCTTCATGGGCTGACAACATTGCATTTAAACCATCGCGACATAAGTATTAGGTCATATTACACGTGCCGCTCTTCATGGGCTTGGCTGTCGGTTCTTCACAGACTGACCACACTGCATTTAAACCATCGCGTCATAAGTATTAGGTCATATTACATGTGCCGCCCTTCATGGGCTTGGCTGTCGGTTCTTCACGGACTGACCACATTGCATTTAAACCATCACGCGATAAGTATTACGTCATATTACATGTGCCGCTCTTCATGGGCTTGGCTGTCGGTTGTTCAGGGGCTGACCACATTGCATTTAAACCATTTCGACATAAGTATTAGGTCATATTACACATGCCACTCTTCATGGGCCTGGCTGTCGGTTCTTCACGGACTGACCACATTGCATTTAAAACTTCGCGACATAAGTATTAGGTCATATTACATGTGCCACTCTTCATGGGCTTGGCTGTCGGTTCTTCACGGACTGACCACATTGCATTTAAACCATAGCAACATAAGTATTAGGTCATATTACATGTGCCGCTCTTCAAGGTCAATGCTGTCTGTTCTTCACGGACTGACCACATTGCATTTAAACCATCGTGACATAAGTATTAGGTCATATTACACGTGCCCCTCTTCATGGTCTTGGCTTTCGGTTCTTCACGGACTGACCACATTGCATTTAAACCATAGCAACATAAGTATTAGGTCGTATTACACATGCCGCTTTTCATAGGCTTGGCTGTCAGTTCTTCACGGACTGACCACATTGCATTTAAACCATCGCGACATAAGTATTAGGTCATATTACACGTGCCCCTCTTCATGGTCTTGGCTTTCGGTTCTTCACGGACTGACCGCATTGCATTTAATTTAAACCATCGCGACATAAGTATTAGGTCATATTACACGTGCCGCCCTTCATGGGCTTGGCTGTCAGTTCTTCATGGGCTCACCACATTGCATTTAAACCATCGCGACATAAGTATTAGGTCATATTATACGGCCCTATCTTCATGGCCTTGGCTCTCGGTTCCACACAGGCTGACCACATTGCATTTAAACCATCCCGACATAAGTATCAGGTCATATTACACGTCGCTCTTCATGGGCTTGGCTGTCGGTTCTTCACGGGCTGATCACATTGCATTTAAATCATCGCGACATAAGTATTAGGTCATATTACACATGCCGCCCTTCATGGGCTTGGCTGCCGGTTCTTCACGGGCTGACGACATTGCATTTAAACCATCGTGACATAATTATTAGGTCATATTACATGTGCCGCCCTTCATGGGCTTGGCTGTCGGTTCTTCACGGGCTGACCACATTGCATTTAAACCATCGCGACATAAGTATTAGGTCATATTACACGTGCCGCTCTTCATGGGCTTGGCTGTCGGTCCTTCACGGACTAACCACATTGCATTTAAACCATCGCGACAGAAGTATTAGGTCACATTACACGTGCCGCCCTTCATGGGCTTGGCTGTCGCTTCTTCACGGACGGACCACATTGCATTTAAACCATCGCGACAGAAGTATTAGGTCATATTACAAGTGCCACTCTTCATGGGCTTGGCTGTCGGTTCTTCACGGGCTGACCACATTGCATTTAAATCATCGCGACATAAGTATTAGGTCATATTACATGTGCCGCCCTTCATGGGCTTGGCTGTCAGTTCTTCACGGGCTGACCACATTGCATTTAAACCATCGCGAGATAAGTTTTAGGTCATATTACATGTGCCGCTCTTCATGGGCTTGGCTGTCGGTTCTTCACAGACTGACCACATTGCATTTAAACCATCGCGACATAAATATTAGGTCGTATTACACGTGCCGCTCTTCATAGGCTTGGCTGTCGGTTCTTCACAGACTGACCACATTGCATTTAAACCATAGCGACATAAGTATTAGGTCATATTACATGTGCCACTCTTCATGGGCTTCGCTGCCGGTTCATCACGGGCTGACCACATTGCATTTAAATCATCGCGACATAAGTATTAGGTCATATTACACGTGCCGCTCTTCATGGGCTTGGCTTTCTGTTCTTCACTGAGTGACCGCATTGCATTTGACCACATTGCATTTAAACCATCGTGACATAAGTATTAGGTCATATTACACGTGCCGCTCCTCATGGGCTTGGCTGTTGGTTCTTCATGGGCTGACCACATTGCGTTTAAACCATCGCGACAGAAGTATTAGGTCATATTACACGTGCCGCTCTTCATGGGCTTGGCTGTCGGGTCTTCACAGGCTGACCATATTGCATTTAAACCATCGCAACATAAGTATTAGGTCATATTACACATGCAGCTCTTCATGGGCAAGGCTGTTGGTTCTTCATGGGCTGACCTTATTGCATTTAAACCATCGCGACATAAGTATTATGTCATATTACACATGCAGCTATTCATGGGCTTGGCTGTTGGTTCTTCATGGGCTGACCACATTGCATTTAAACCATCGCGACATAATTATTAGGTCATATTACACGTGCCACCCTTCATGGGCTTGGCTGTCGGTTCTTCATGGGCTGACCACATTGCATTTAAACCATCGCGACATAAGTATTAGGTCATATTACAAGTGCCGCTCTTCATGGGCTTGGCTGTCCGTTCTTCACGGACTAACCACATTGCATTTAAACCATCGCGACAGAAGTATTAGGTCATATCACACGTGCCGCTCTCCATGGGCTTGGCTGTCGGTTCTTCACAGACTGACCACATTGCGTTTAAACCATAGCGACATAAGTATTAGGTCATATTACATGTGCCGCTCTTCATGGGCTTGGCTGTCGGTTGTTCAGGGGCTGACCACATTGCATTTAAACCATTTCGACATAAGTATTAGGTCATATTACACATGCCACTCTTCATGGGCCTGGCTGTCGGTTCTTCACGGACTGACCACATTGCATTTAAAACTTCGCGACATAAGTATTAGGTCATATTACATGTGCCACTCTTCATGGGCTTGGCTGTCGGTTCTTCACGGACTGACCACATTGCATTTAAACCATAGCAACATAAGTATTAGGTCATATTACATGTGCCGCTCTTCAAGGTCAATGCTGTCTGTTCTTCACGGACTGACCACATTGCATTTAAACCATCGTGACATAAGTATTAGGTCGTATTACACGTGCCGCTTTTCATAGGCTTGGCTGTCAGTTCTTCACGGACTGACCACATTGCATTTAAACCATCGCGACATAAGTATTAGGTCATATTACACGTGCCCCTCTTCATGGTCTTGGCTTTCGGTTCTTCACGGACTGACCGCATTGCATTTAATTTAAACCATCGCGACATAAGTATTAGGTCATATTACACGTGCCGCCCTTCATGGGCTTGGCTGTCAGTTCTTCATGGGCTCACCACATTGCATTTAAACCATCGCGACATAAGTATTAGGTCATATTATACGGCCCTATCTTCATGGCCTTGGCTCTCGGTTCCACACAGGCTGACCACATTGCATTTAAACCATCCCGACATAAGTATCAGGTCATATTACACGTCGCTCTTCATGGGCTTGGCTGTCGGTTCTTCACGGGCTGATCACATTGCATTTAAATCATCGCGACATAAGTATTAGGTCATATTACACATGCCGCCCTTCATGGGCTTGGCTGCCGGTTCTTCACGGGCTGACGACATTGCATTTAAACCATCGTGACATAATTATTAGGTCATATTACATGTGCCGCCCTTCATGGGCTTGTCTGTCGGTTCTTCACGGGCTGACCACATTGCATTTAAACCATCGCGACATAAGTATTAGGTCATATTACACGTGCCGCTCTTCATGGGCTTGGCTGTCGGTCCTTCACGGACTAACCACATTGCATTTAAACCATCGCGACATAATTATTAGGTCATATTACATGTGCCGCCCTTCATGGGCTTGGCTGTCGGTTCTTCACGGACGGACCACATTGCATTTAAACCATCGCGACAGAAGTATTAGGTCATATTACAAGTGCCGCTCTTAATGGGCTTGGCTGTCGGTTCTTCACGGGCTGACCACATTGCATTTAAATCATCGCGACATAAGTATTAGGTCATATTACATGTGCCGCCCTTCATGGGCTTGGCTGTCAGTTCTTCACGGGCTGACCACATTGCATTTAAACCATCGCGAGATAAGTTTTAGGTCATATTACATGTGCCGCTCTTCATGGGCTTGGCTGTCGGTTCTTCACAGACTGACCACATTGCATTTAAACCATCGCGACATAAATATTAGGTCGTATTACACGTGCCGCTCTTCATAGGCTTGGCTGTCGGTTCTTCACAGACTGACCACATTGCATTTAAACCATAGCGACATAAGTATTAGGTCATATTACATGTGCCACTCTTCATGGGCTTCGCTGCCGGTTCATCACGGGCTGACCACATTGCATTTAAATCATCGCGACATAAGTATTAGGTCATATTACACGTGCCGCTCTTCATGGGCTTGGCTTTCTGTTCTTCACTGAGTGACCGCATTGTATTTGACCACATTGCATTTAAACCATCGTGACATAAGTATTAGGTCATATTACACGTGCCGCTCCTCATGGGCTTGGCTGTTGGTTCTTCATGGGCTGACCACATTGCGTTTAAACCATCGCGACAGAAGTATTAGGTCATATTACACGTGCCGCTCTTCATGGGCTTGGCTGTCGGGTCTTCACAGGCTGACCATATTGCATTTAAACCATCGCAACATAAGTATTAGGTCATATTACAGGTGCCGCTCCTCATGGGCTTGGCTGTTGGTTCTTCATGGGCTGACCACATTGCGTTTAAACCATCGCGACAGAAGTATTAGGTCATATTACACGTGCCGCTCTTCATGGGCTTGGCTGTCGGGTCTTCACAGGCTGACCACATTGCATTTAAACCATCGCGAGATAAGTTTTAGGTCATATTACATGTGCCGCTCTTCATGGGCTTGGCTGTCGGTTCTTCACAGACTGACCACATTGCATTTAAACCATCGCGACATAAATATTAGGTCGTATTACACGTGCCGCTCTTCATAGGCTTGGCTGTCGGTTCTTCACAGACTGACCACATTGCATTTAAACCATAGCGACATAAGTATTAGGTCATATTACATGTGCCACTCTTCATGGGCTTCGCTGCCGGTTCATCACGGGCTGACCACATTGCATTTAAATCATCGCGACATAAGTATTAGGTCATATTACACGTGCCGCTCTTCATGGGCTTGGCTTTCTGTTCTTCACTGAGTGACCGCATTGTATTTGACCACATTGCATTTAAACCATCGTGACATAAGTATTAGGTCATATTACACGTGCCGCTCCTCATGGGCTTGGCTGTTGGTTCTTCATGGGCTGACCACATTGCGTTTAAACCATCGCGACAGAAGTATTAGGTCATATTACACGTGCCGCTCTTCATGGGCTTGGCTGTCGGGTCTTCACAGGCTGACCATATTGCATTTAAACCATCGCAACATAAGTATTAGGTCATATTACACATGCAGCTCTTCATGGGCAAGGCTGTTGGTTCTTCATGGGCTGACCTTATTGCATTTAAACCATCGCGACATAAGTATTAGGTCATATTACACATGCAGCTATTCATGGGCTTGGCTGTTGGTTCTTCATGGGCTGACCACATTGCATTTAAACCATCGCGACATAATTATTAGGTCATATTACACGTGCCACCCTTCATGGGCTTGGCTGTCGGTTCTTCATGGGCTGACCACATTGCATTTAAACCATCGCGACATAAGTATTAGGTCATATTACAAGTGCCGCTCTTCATGGGCTTGGCTGTCCGTTCTTCACGGACTAACCACATTGCATTTAAACCATCGCGACAGAAGTATTAGGTCATATCACACGTGCCGCTCTCCATGGGCTTGGCTGTCGGTTCTTCACAGACTGACCACATTGCGTTTAAACCATAGCGACATAAGTATTAGGTCATATTACATGTGCCACTCTTCATGGGCTTCGCTGCTGGTTCTTCACGGGCTGACGGCATTGCATTTAAACCATCGTGACATAATTATTAGCTCATATTACACATGCCGCCCTTCATGGGCTTGGCTGTCGGTTCTTCATGGGCTGACCACATTGCATTTAAACCATCGCGACATAAGTATTAGGTCATATTACACGTGCTGCTCTTCATGGGCTTGGCTTTTGGTTCTTCACGGAGTGACCATATTGCATTTGACCACATTGCATTTAAACCATCGCGACATAAGTATTAGGTCATATTACACGCGCCGCTCTTCATGGGCTTGGCTGTTGGTTCTTCATGGGCTGACCACATTGCGTTTAAACCATCGCGACGGAAGTATTAGGTCATATTACACGTGCCGCTCTTCATGGGCTTGGCTGTTGGTTCTTCACAGACTGACCACATTGCATTTAAACCATCGCGACATAAGTATTACGTCGTATTACACGTGCCGCTCTTCATAGGCTTGGCTGTCGGTTCTTCACGGACTGACCACATTGCATTTGAACCATCGCGACATAAGTATTAGGTCATATTACACGTGCCGCTCTTCATGGGCTTGGCTGTCGGGTCTTCACAGGCTGACCATATTGCATTTAAACCATCGCAACATAAGTATTAGGTCATATTACACATGCAGCTCTTCATGGGCTTGGCTGTTGGTTCTTCATGGTCTGAGCTTATTGCATTTAAACCATCGCGACATAAGTATTAGGTCATATTACACATGCAGCTCTTCATGGGCTTGGCTGTTGGTTCTTCATGGGCTGACCACATTGCATTTAAACCATCGCGGCATAATTATTAGGTCATATTACACGTGCCGTTCTTCATGGGCTTGGCTGTCGGTTCTTCACGGACTAACCACATTGCATTTAAACCATCGCGACAGAAGTATTAGGTCATATCACACGTGCCGCTCTCCATGGGCTTGGCTGTCGGTTCTTCACAGACTGACCACATTGCGTTTAAACCATAGCGACATAAGTATTAGGTCATATTACATGTGCCGCTCTTCATGGGCTTGGCTGTCGGTTGTTCAGGGGCTGACCACATTGCATTTAAACCATTTCGACATAAGTATTAGGTCATATTACACATGCCACTCTTCATGGGCCTGGCTGTCGGTTCTTCACGGACTGACCACATTGCATTTAAAACTTCGCGACATAAGTATTAGGTCATATTACATGTGCCACTCTTCATGGGCTTGGCTGTCGGTTCTTCACGGACTGACCACATTGCATTTAAACCATAGCAACATAAGTATTAGGTCATATTACATGTGCCGCTCTTCAAGGTCAATGCTGTCTGTTCTTCACGGACTGACCATATTGCATTTAAACCATCGTGACATAAGTATTAGGTCGTATTACACGTGCCGCTTTTCATGGTCTTGGCTTTCGGTTCTTCACGGACTGACCGCATTGCATTTAATTTAAACCATCGCGACATAAGTATTAGGTCATATTACACGTGCCGCCCTTCATGGGCTTGGCTGTCAGTTCTTCATGGGCTCACCACATTGCATTTAAACCATCGCGACATAAGTATTAGGTCATATTATACGGCCCTATCTTCATGGCCTTGGCTCTCGGTTCCACACAGGCTGACCACATTGCATTTAAACCATCCCGACATAAGTATCAGGTCATATTACACGTCGCTCTTCATGGGCTTGGCTGTCGGTTCTTCACGGGCTGATCACATTGCATTTAAATCATCGCGACATAAGTATTAGGTCATATTACACATGCCGCCCTTCATGGGCTTGGCTGCCGGTTCTTCACGGGCTGACGACATTGCATTTAAACCATCGTGACATAATTATTAGGTCATATTACATGTGCCGCCCTTCATGGGCTTGTCTGTCGGTTCTTCACGGGCTGACCACATTGCATTTAAACCATCGCGACATAAGTATTAGGTCATATTACACGTGCCGCTCTTCATGGGCTTGGCTGTCGGTCCTTCACGGACTAACCACATTGCATTTAAACCATCGCGACATAATTATTAGGTCATATTACATGTGCCGCCCTTCATGGGCTTGGCTGTCGGTTCTTCACGGACGGACCACATTGCATTTAAACCATCGCGACAGAAGTATTAGGTCATATTACAAGTGCCGCTCTTAATGGGCTTGGCTGTCGGTTCTTCACGGGCTGACCACATTGCATTTAAATCATCGCGACATAAGTATTAGGTCATATTACATGTGCCGCCCTTCATGGGCTTGGCTGTCAGTTCTTCACGGGCTGACCACATTGCATTTAAACCATCGCGAGATAAGTTTTAGGTCATATTACATGTGCCGCTCTTCATGGGCTTGGCTGTCGGTTCTTCACAGACTGACCACATTGCATTTAAACCATCGCGACATAAATATTAGGTCGTATTACACGTGCCGCTCTTCATAGGCTTGGCTGTCGGTTCTTCACAGACTGACCACATTGCATTTAAACCATAGCGACATAAGTATTAGGTCATATTACATGTGCCACTCTTCATGGGCTTCGCTGCCGGTTCATCACGGGCTGACCACATTGCATTTAAATCATCGCGACATAAGTATTAGGTCATATTACACGTGCCGCTCTTCATGGGCTTGGCTTTCTGTTCTTCACTGAGTGACCGCATTGTATTTGACCACATTGCATTTAAACCATCGTGACATAAGTATTAGGTCATATTACACGTGCCGCTCCTCATGGGCTTGGCTGTTGGTTCTTCATGGGCTGACCACATTGCGTTTAAACCATCGCGACAGAAGTATTAGGTCATATTACACGTGCCGCTCTTCATGGGCTTGGCTGTCGGGTCTTCACAGGCTGACCATATTGCATTTAAACCATCGCAACATAAGTATTAGGTCATATTACACGTGCCGCTCCTCATGGGCTTGGCTGTTGGTTCTTCATGGGCTGACCACATTGCGTTTAAACCATCGCGACAGAAGTATTAGGTCATATTACACGTGCCGCTCTTCATGGGCTTGGCTGTCGGGTCTTCACAGGCTGACCACATTGCATTTAAACCATCGCGAGATAAGTTTTAGGTCATATTACATGTGCCGCTCTTCATGGGCTTGGCTGTCGGTTCTTCACAGACTGACCACATTGCATTTAAACCATCGCGACATAAATATTAGGTCGTATTACACGTGCCGCTCTTCATAGGCTTGGCTGTCGGTTCTTCACAGACTGACCACATTGCATTTAAACCATAGCGACATAAGTATTAGGTCATATTACATGTGCCACTCTTCATGGGCTTCGCTGCCGGTTCATCACGGGCTGACCACATTGCATTTAAATCATCGCGACATAAGTATTAGGTCATATTACACGTGCCGCTCTTCATGGGCTTGGCTTTCTGTTCTTCACTGAGTGACCGCATTGTATTTGACCACATTGCATTTAAACCATCGTGACATAAGTATTAGGTCATATTACACGTGCCGCTCCTCATGGGCTTGGCTGTTGGTTCTTCATGGGCTGACCACATTGCGTTTAAACCATCGCGACAGAAGTATTAGGTCATATTACACGTGCCGCTCTTCATGGGCTTGGCTGTCGGGTCTTCACAGGCTGACCATATTGCATTTAAACCATCGCAACATAAGTATTAGGTCATATTACACATGCAGCTCTTCATGGGCAAGGCTGTTGGTTCTTCATGGGCTGACCTTATTGCATTTAAACCATCGCGACATAAGTATTAGGTCATATTACACATGCAGCTATTCATGGGCTTGGCTGTTGGTTCTTCATGGGCTGACCACATTGCATTTAAACCATCGCGACATAATTATTAGGTCATATTACACGTGCCACCCTTCATGGGCTTGGCTGTCGGTTCTTCATGGGCTGTCCACATTGCATTTAAACCATCGCGACATAAGTATTAGGTCATATTACAAGTGCCGCTCTTCATGGGCTTGGCTGTCCGTTCTTCACGGACTAACCACATTGCATTTAAACCATCGCGACAGAAGTATTAGGTCATATCACACGTGCCGCTCTCCATGGGCTTGGCTGTCGGTTCTTCACAGACTGACCACATTGCGTTTAAACCATAGCGACATAAGTATTAGGTCATATTACATGTGCCACTCTTCATGGGCTTCGCTGCTGGTTCTTCACAGGCTGACGGCATTGCATTTAAACCATCGTGACATAATTATTAGCTCATATTACACATGCCGCCCTTCATGGGCTTGGCTGTCGGTTCTTCATGGGCTGACCACATTGCATTTAAACCATCGCGACATAAGTATTAGGTCATATTACACGTGCTGCTCTTCATGGGCTTGGCTTTTGGTTCTTCACGGAGTGACCATATTGCATTTGACCACATTGCATTTAAACCATCGCGACATAAGTATTAGGTCATATTACACGCGCCGCTCTTCATGGGCTTGGCTGTTGGTTCTTCATGGGCTGACCACATTGCGTTTAAACCATCGCGACGGAAGTATTAGGTCATATTACACGTGCCGCTCTTCATGGGCTTGGCTGTTGGTTCTTCACAGACTGACCACATTGCATTTAAACCATCGCGACATAAGTATTACGTCGTATTACACGTGCCGCTCTTCATAGGCTTGGCTGTCGGTTCTTCACGGACTGACCACATTGCATTTGAACCATCGCGACATAAGTATTAGGTCATATTACACGTGCCGCTCTTCATGGGCTTGGCTGTCGGTTCTTCACGGGCTGACCACATTTCATTTCAACCATCGCCACATAAGTATTAGGTCATATTACACATGCCGCTCTTCATGGGCTTGGCTGTCGGGTCTTCACAGGCTGACCATATTGCATTTAAACCATCGCAACATAAGTATTAGGTCATATTACACATGCAGCTCTTCATGGGCTTGGCTGTTGGTTCTTCATGGTCTGAGCTTATTGCATTTAAACCATCGCGACATAAGTATTAGGTCATATTACACATGCAGCTCTTCATGGGCTTGGCTGTTGGTTCTTCATGGGCTGACCACATTGCATTTAAACCATCGCGGCATAATTATTAGGTCATATTACACGTGCCGTTCTTCATGGGCTTGGCTGTCGGTTCTTCACGGACTAACCACATTGCATTTAAACCATCGCGACAGAAGTATTAGGTCATATTACACGTGACGCTCTTCATAGGCTTGACTGTCGGTTCTTCACAGGCTGACCACATTGCATTTAAACCATCGTGACATAAGTATTAGGTCATATTACACGTGCCGCCCTTCATTGGCTTGGCTGTCGGTTCTTCATGGGCTGACCACATTGCATTTAAACCATCGCGACATAAGTATTAGGTCACATTACACGTGCCGCTCTTCGTGGGCTTGGCTGTCCATTCTTCACGGACTAACCACATTGCATTTAAACCATCGCGACAGAAGTATTAGGTCATATTACACATGCCGCTCTCCATGGGCTTGGCTGTCGGTTCTTCACGGGCTGACCACATTGCATTTAAATCATCGCGACATAAGTATTAGGTCATATTACACGTGCCGCTCTTCATGGGCTTCGCTGTCGGTTCTTCACGGGCTGGCCACATTGCATTTAAATCATCGTGACATAAGTATTAGGTCATATTACACGTGCCGCTCTTCATGGGCTTGTCTTTCGGTTCTTCACGGGGTGGCCACATTGCATTTAAATCATCGCGACATAAGTATTAGGTCATATTACACGTGCCGCTCTTCATAGGCTTGGCTTTCGGTTCTTCATGGACTGACCACATTGCATTTGAACCATCGTGTCATAAGTATTAGGTCATATTACATGTGCTGCTCTTCATGGGCTTGGCTGTCGGTTCTTCACAGGCTGACCACATTTCATTTTAACCATCGCCACATAAGTATTAGGTCATATTACACATGCTGCTCTTCATGGGCTTGGCTGTCGGGTCTTCACAGGCTGACCACATTGCATTTAAACCATCGTGACATAAGTATTAGGTCATATTACACATGCAGCTCTTCATGGGCTTGGCTGTTGGTTCTTCATGGGCTGACCACATTGCATTTAAACCATCGCGACATAAATAATTAGGTCATATTACACATGCCGCTCTTCATAGGCTTGGCTGTCGGTTCTTCACGGGCTGACCACATCGCATTTAAATCATCGCGACATAAGTATTAGGTCATATTACACATGCCGCTCTTCATGGGCTTGGCTTTCGGTTCATCACGGACTGAGCATATTGCATTTGACCACATTGCATTTAAACCATCGCGACATAAGTATTAGGTCATATTACACGTGCCGCTCTTCATGGGCTTCGCTGTCGGTTCTTCACGGGCTGACCACATTGCATTTAAATCCTCGCGACATAAGTATTAGGTCATATTACACGTGCTGCTCTTCATGGGCTTGGCTTTCGGTTCTTCACGGACTGACCACATTGCATTTGAATCATCGCGACATAAGTATTAGGTCATATTACACGTGCCGCTCTTTATGGGCTTGGCTGTCGGTTCTTCACGGGCTGACCACATTTCATTTCAACCATCGCCACATAAGTATTAGGTCATATTACACATGCCGCACTTCATGAGCTTGGCTGACGGGTCTTCACAGGCTGACCATATTGCATTTAAACCATCGCGACATAAGTATTAGTTCATATTACACATGCAGCTCTTCATGGTCATGGCTGTTGGTTCTTCACGGGCTGACCACATTGCATTTAAATCATCGCGACATAAGTATTAGGTCATATTACACATGCCGCTCTTCATGGGCTTGGCTGTCGGTTCTTCGCGGACTAACCACATTGCATTTAAACCATCGCGACGGAAGTATTAGGTCATATTACACGTGCCGCTCTTCATAGGCTTGGCTGTCGGTTCATCACGGGTTGACCACATTGCATTTAAACCATCGCGACATAAGTATTAGGTCATATTACACGTGCCGCCCTTCATGGGCTTGGCTGTCGGTTCTTCATGGGCTGACCACATTGCATTTAAACCATCGCGACCTAAGTATTAGGTCATATTACACGTGCCGCTCTTCATCGGCTTGGCTGTCGGTTCTTCACGGACTGACCACATTGCATTTAAACCATTGCGACATAAGTATTAGGTCATATTACACGTGCCGCTCTTTATAGGCTTGGCTGTCGGTTCTTCACGGACTGACCACATTGCATTTAAACCATTGCGACATAAGTTTTAGGTCATATTACACGTGCCGCTCTTCATGGGCTTCGCTGTCGGATCTTCACGGGCTGACCACATTGCATTTACATCATCGCGATATAAGTATTAGGTCATATTACACGTGCGGCTCTTCATGAGCTTGGCTTTCGGTTCTTCACGGACTGACCACATTGCATTTGAACCATCGCAACATAAGTATTAGGTCATATTACACATGTCGCTCTTCATGGGCTTGGCTGTCGGTTCTTCACGGGCTGACCACATTTCATTTCAACCATCGCCACATAAGTATTAGGTCATATTACACATGTCGCTCTTCATGGCCTTCGCTGTCGGGTCTTCACAGGCTGACCACATTGCATTTAAACCATCGCGACATAAGTATTAGGTCATATTACACATGCAGCTCTTCATGGGCTTGGCTGTTGGTTCTTCATGGACTGACCACATTTCATTTAAACCATCGCTACATAAGTATTAGGTCATATTACACGTGCCTCCCTTCATGGGCTCGGCTGTCGGTTCTTCACGGACTGACCACATTGCATTTAAACCAGCGCAACATAAGTATTAGGTCATATTACACGTGCCGCTCTTCATGGGCTTGGCTGTTGGTTCTTCATGTGCTGACCACATTGCGTTTAAACCATCGCGACGGAAGTATTAGGTCATATTACACGTGCCGCCCTTCATGGGCTTGGCTGTCAGTTCTTCACAGACTGACCACATTGCATTTAAACCATCGCGACATAAGTATTAGGTCGTATTACACGTGCCGCTCTTCATAGGCTTGGCTGTCGGTTCTTCACGGACTGACCACATTGCATTTGAACCATAGCGACATAAGTGTTAGGTCATATTACACGTGCCGCTCTTCATGGGCTTGGCTGTCGGTTCTTCAGGGGCTGACCACATTTCATTTCAACCATCGCCACATAAGTATTAGGTCATATTACACATGCCGCTCTTCATGGGCTTGGCTGTCGGGTCTTCAAATGCTGACCATATTGCATTTAAACCATCGCAACATAAGTATTAGATCATATTACACATGCAGCTCTTCATGGGCTTGGCTGTTGGTTCTTCATGGTGTGACCTTATTGCATTTAAACCATCGCGACATAAGTATTAGGTCATATTACACATGCAGCTCTTCATGGGCTTGGCTGTTGGTTCTTCATGGGCTGACCACATTGCATTTAAACCATCGCGACATAAGTATTAGGTCATATTACACGTGCCGCCCTTCATGTGCTTGGCTGTCGGTTCTTCACGGACTGACCACATTGCATTTAAACCAGCGCAACATAAGTATTAGGTCATATTACACGTGCCGCTCTTCATGGGCTTGGCTGTTCGTTCTTCATGGGCTGACCACATTGCGTTTAAACCATCGCGACGGAAGTATTAGGTCATATTACACGTGCCGCTCTTCATGGGCTTGGCTGTCGGTTCTTCACATGCTGACCACATTGCATTTAAACCATAGCGACATAAGTATTAGGTTGTATTACACGTGCCGCTCTTCATAGGCTTGGCTGTCGGTTCTTCACGGACTAACCACATTGCATTTAAACCATTGCGACATAAGTATTAGGTCATATTACACGTGCCGCTCTTCATGGGCGTGGCTTTCGGTTCTTCACGGACTGACCACATTGCATTTGACCACATTGCATTTAGACCATCGCAACATAAGTATTAGGTCATATTACACGTGCCGCTCTTCATGGGCTTCGCTGTCGGTTCTTCACGAGCTGACCACATTGCATTTAAATCATCGCAACAGAAGTATTAGGTCATATTACACGTGCCGCTCTTCATGGGCTTGGCTTTCGGTTCTTCACGGACTGACCACATTGCATTTGACCACATTGCATTTAAACCATCGCGACATAAGTATTAGGTCATATTACACATGCCGCTCTTCATGGGCTTCGCTGTCGGTTCTTCACGGGCTGACCACATTGCATTTAAATCATCGCAACATAAGTATTAGGTCATATTACACGTGCCGCTCTTCATGGGCTTGGCTTTCGGTTCTTCACGGACTGACCACATTGCATTTGAACCATCGCGACATAATTATTAGGTCATATTACATGTGCCGCTCTTCATGGGCTTGGCTGTCGGTTCTTCACGGGCTGACCACATTTCATTTCAACCATCGCCACATAAGTATTAGGTCATGTTACACATGCCGCTCTTCATGGGCTTGGCTGTCGGGTCTACACAGGCTGACCACATTGCATTTAAACCATCGCGACATAAGTATTAGATCATATTACACATGCAGCTCTTCATGGGCTTGGCTGTTGGTTCTTCATGGGCTGACCACATTGCATTTAAACCATCGCGACAGAAGTATTAGGTCATATTACACGTGCCGCTCTGCATGGGCTTGGCTGTCGGTTCTTCACAGACTGGCCACATTGCATTTTAAGCATCGCGACATAAGTATTAGGTCGTATTACACGTGCCGCTCTTCATAGGCTTGGCTGTCGGTTCTTCACGGACTGACCACATTGCATTTAAACCATTGCGACATAAGTATTAGGTCATATTACACGTGCCGTTCTTCATGGGCTTCGCTGTCGGTTCTTCACGGGCTGACCACATCGCATTTAAATCATCGCGACATAAGTATTAGGTCATATTACACGTGCCGCTCTTCATGGGCTTGGCTTTCGGTTCTTCACGGACTGACCACATTGCATTTGACCACATTGCATTTAAACCATCGCGACATAAGTATTAGGTCATATTACACGTGCCGCTCTTCATGGGCTTCGCTGTCGGTTCTTCACGGGCTGACCACATTGCATTCAAATCATCGTGACATAAGTATTAGGTCATATTACTCGTGCCGCTCTTCATGGGCTTGGCTTTCGGTTCTTCACAGACTGACCACATTGCGTTTGAAACATCGCGAGATAAGTATTAGGTCATATTACACGTGCCGCTCTTCATGGGCTTGGCTGTCGGTTCTTCACGGGCTGACCAGATTTCATTTCAACCATCGCCACATAAGTATTAGGTCATATTACACCTGCCGCTCTTCATGGGCTTGGCTGTCGGGTCTTCACAGGCTGACCATATTGTATTTAAACCAGCGCGACATAAGCATTAGGTCATATTACATGTGCCGCCCTTCATGGGCTTGGCTGTCAGTTCTTCACGGGCTGACCACATTGCGTTTAAACCATTGCGACATAAGTATTTGGTCATATTACACGTGCAGCCCTTCATGGGCGTGGCTGCCGGTTCTTCTCGGGCTGACGACATTGCATTTAAACCATCGTGACATAATTATTAGGTCATATTACACGTGCCGCCCTTCATGGGCTTGGCTGTCGGTTCTTCACGGACTGACCACATTGCATTTAAACCATCCCGACAGAAGTATTAGGTCATATTACACGTGCTGCTCTCCATGGGCTTGGCTGTCGGTTCTTCACGGACTGACCACATTGCATTTAAACCATCGCGACAGAAGTATTAGGTCATATTACACGTGCCGCCCTTCATGGGCTTGGCTGTCGGTTCTTCACAGGCTGACCACATTGCATTTAAACCATCGCGAGATAAGTTTTAGGTTATATTACATGTGCCGCTCTTCATGGGCTTGGCTGTCGGTTCTTCACAGACTGACCACATTGCATTTGAAACATCGGGACATAAGTATTAGGTCATATTACACGTGCCGCTCTTCATGGGCTTGGCTGTCGGTTCTTCACGGGCTGACCACATTTCATTTCAACCATCGCCACATAAGTATCAGGTCATATTACACATGCAGCTCTTCATGGGCTTGGCTGTTGGTTCTTCACGGGCTGACCACATTGCATTTAATCCATCGCGACATAAGTATTAGGTCATATTACACATGCCGCTCTTCATGGGCCTCGCTGTCGGTTCTTCACGGACTAACCACATTGCATTTAAACCATCGCGACAGAAGTATTAGGTCATATTACACGTGCCGCTCTTCATAGGATTGGCTGTTGGTTCTTCACGGCCTGACCACATTGCGTTTCAACCATTGTGACATAAGTATTAGGTCATATTACACATTCCGCTCTTCATGGCCTTGGCTATCGGTTCCTCACGGGCTAACCACATTGCATTTAAACCATCGCAACATAAGTATTACATGTGCCGCCCTTCATGGGCTTGGCTGTCGGTTCTTCACGGACTAACCACATTGCATTTAAACCATCGCGACAGAAGTATGAGGTCATATTACACGTGCCGCTCTTCATAGGCTTGGCTGTTGGTTCTTCACGCGCTGACCACATTGCATTTAAACCATCGCAACATAAGTATTAGGTCATATTACATGTGCCCCCCTTCATGGGCTTGGCTGTTGGTTCTTCACGGGTTGACCACATTGCATTTAAACCGTCGCGAGATAAGTTTTAGGTCATATTACATGTGCCGTTCTTCATGGGCTTGGCTGTCGGTTCTTCACAGACTGACCCCATTGCATTTTAACCATCGCGACATAAGTATTAGGTCATATTACACGTGCCGCTCTTCATGGGTTTGGCTGTCAGTTCTTCACGGGCTGACCACATTGCATTTAAATCATCGCGACATAAGTATTAGGTCATATTACACGTGCCGCCCTTCATGGGCTTGGCTGTCAGTTCTTCACGGGCTGACCACATTGCATTTAAACCATTGCGACATAAGTATTAGGTCATATTACACGTGCCGCCCTTCATGGGCTTGGCTGCTGGTTCTTCACGGGCTGACAACATTGCATTTAAACCATCGTGACATAAATATTGGGTAATATTACACCTGCCGCCCTTCATGGGCTTGGCTGTCGGTTCTTCATGGGCTGACCACATTGCATTGTAACCATCGCGACATAAGTATTAGTTCATATTACACGTGCCCCTCTGCATGGGCTTGGCTGTCGGTCCTTCACGGACTAACCACATTGCATTTAAACCATCGCGACAGAAGTATTAGGTCATATTACATGTGTCGCTGTTCATAGGCTTGGCTGTCAGTTCTTCACGGGCTGACCACATTGCATTTAAACCATCGCGACAGAAGTATTAGGTCATATTACACGTGCCGCTCTTCATGGGCTTGGCTGTCGGTTCTTCACGTGCTGACCACATTGCATTTAAATCATCGCGACATAGTATTAGGTCATATTACACATGCTGCCCTTCATGGGCTTGGCTGTCAGTTCTTCACGGGCTGACCACATTGCATTTAAACCATCGCGAGATAAGTTTTTGGTCATATTACATGTGCCCCTCTTCATGGGTTTGGCTGTCGGTTCTTCACAGACTGACCAGATTGCATTTAGACCATAGCGACATAAGTATTAGGTAGTATTACACGTGCCGCTCTTCATAGGCTTGGTTGTCGGTTCTTCACGGACTGACCACATTGCATTTAAACCATTGCGACATAAGTATTATGTCATATTACACATGCCGCTCTTCATGGGCTTGGCTTTCGGTTCTTCACGGACTGACCACATTGCATTTGACCACATTGCATTTAAACCATCGCGACATAAGTATTAGGTCATATTACACGTGCCGCTCTTCATGGGCTTCGCTGTCGGTTCTTCACAGGCTGACCACATTGCATTCAAATCATCGCGACATAAGTATTAGGTCATATTACACGTGCCGCTCTTCATGGGCTTGGCTTCGGTTCTTCACGGACTGACCACATTGCATTTGAAACATCGTGACATAAGTATTAGGTCATATTACACGTGCCGCTCTTCATGGGCTTGGCTGTCGGTTCTTCACAGGCTGACCACATTTCATTTCAACCATCGCCACATAAGTATTAGGTCATATTACACATGCCGCTCTTCATGGGCTTGGCTGTCGGGTCTTCACAGGCTGACCATATTGCATTTAAACCTGCGCAACATAAGTATTAGGTCATATTACACGTGCCGCCCTTCATGGGCTTGGCTGTCAGTTCTTCACGGGCTGACCACATTGCGTTTAAACCATTGCGACATAAGTATTAGGTCATATTACACGTGCAGCCCTTCATGGGCTTGGCTGCCGGTTCTTCACGGGCTGACGACATTGCATTTAAACAATCATTACATAATTATTAGGTCATATTACACATGCCGCCCTTCATGGGCTTGGCTGTCGGTTCTTCATGGGCTGACCACATTGTATTTAAACCATCGCGACAGAAGTATTAGGTCATATTACACGTGCTACTCTTCATAGGCTTGGCTGTCAGTTCTTCACGCGCTGACCACATTGCATTTAAATCATCGCAACATAAGTATTAGGTCATATTACACGTGCCGTCCTTCATGGGCTTGGCTGTCGGTTCTTCACGGACTAACCACATTGCATTTAAACCAACGCGACAGAAGTATTAGGTCATATTACACGTGTCGCTCTTCATAGGCTTGGCTGTCGGTTCTTCAAGGGCTGACCACATTGCATTTAAACCATCGCGACAGAAGTATTAGGTCATATTACACGTGCCGCTCTTCATGGGCTTTGCTGTCGGTTCTTCACGGGCTGACCACATTGCATTTAAATCATCGCGACATAAGTATTAGGTCATATTACACATGCCGCCCTTCATGGGCTTGGCTGTCAGTTCTTCACGGGCTGACCACATTGCATTTAAACCATCGCGAGATAAGTTTTTGGTCATATTACATGTGCTGCTCTTCATGGGTTTGGCTGTCAGGTCTTCACAGACTGACCACATTGCATTTAAACCATAGCGACATAAGTATTAGGTCGTATTACACGTGCCGCTCTTCATAGGCTTGGCTGTCGGTTCTTCACGGACTGACCACATTGCATTTAAACCATTGCGACATAAGTATTAGGTCATATTACACGTGCTGCTCTTCATGGGCTTGGCTTTCGGTTCTTCACGGACTGACCACGTTGCATTTGACCACATTGCATTTAGGCCATCGCAACATAAGTATTAGGTCATATTACACGTGCCGCTCTTCATGGGCTTCGCTGTCGGTTCTTCACGGGCTGACCACATTGCATTTAAATCGTCGCAACATAAGTATTAGGTCATATTACACGTGCTGCTCTTCATGGGCTTGGCTTTCGGTTCTTCACGGACTGACCACATTGCATTTGACCACATTGCATTTAAACCATCACGACATAAGTATTAGGTCATATTACACATGCCGCTCTTCATGGGCTTCGCTGTCGGTTCTTCACGGGCTGACCACATTGCATTTAAATCATCGCAACATAAGTATTAGGTCATATTACACATGCCGCTCTTCATGGGCTTGCCTTTCGGTTCTTCACGGACTGACCACATTGCATTTGAACCATCGCGACATAAGTATTAGGTCATATTACATGTGCCGCTCTTCATGGGCTTGGCTGTCGGTTCTTCACAGGCTGACCACATTTCATTTCAACCATCGCCACATAAGTATTAGGTCATGTTACACATGCCGCTCTTCATGGGCTTGGCTGTGGGGTCTACACAGGCTGACCATATTGCATTTAAACCATCGCGACATAAGTATTAGGTCATATTACACATGCAGCTCTTCATGGGCTTGGCTGTTGGTTCTTCATGGGCTGACCACATTGCATTTAAACCATCGCGACAGAAGTATTAGGTCATATTACACGTGCCGCTCTTCATGGGCTTGGCTGTCGGTTCTTCACGGACTGACCACATTGCATTTTGAAACATCGCGACATAAGTATTAGGTCATATTACACGTGCCGTTCTTCATGGGCTTGGCTGTCGGTTCTTCACGGGCTGACCACATTTCATTTCAACCATCGCCACATAAGTATTAGGTCATATTACACCTGCCGCTCTTCATGGGGTTGGCTGTCGGGTCTTCACAGGCTGACCATATTGCATTTAAACCAGCGCGACATAAGTATTAGGTCATATTACACGTGCCGCCCTTCATGGGCTTGGCTGTCAGTTCTTCATGGTCTGACCACATTGCGTTTAAACCATTGCGACGTAAGTATTAGGTCATATTACACGTGCAGCCCTTCATGGGCTTGGCTGCCGGTTCTTCACGGGCTGACGACATTGCATTTAAACCATCGTGACATAATTGTTAGGTCATATTACACGTGCCGCCCTTCATGGGCTTGGCTGTCGGTTCTTCACGGACTGACCACATTGCATTTAAACCATCGCGACAGAAGTATTAGGTCATATTACACGTTCCGCTCTCCATGGGCTTGGCTGTCGGTTCTTCACGGGCTGACCACATTGCATTTAAATCATCGCGACATAAGTATTAGGTCATATTACACGTGGCGCCCTTCATGGGCTTGGCTGTCAGTTCTTCACAGGCTGACCACATTGCATTTAAACCAACGCGAGATAAGTTTTAGGTTATATTACATGTGCCGCTCTTCATGGGCTTGGCTGTCGGTTCTTCACAGACTGACCACATTGCATTTGAAACATCGCGACATAAGTATTAGGTCATATTACACGTGCCGCTCTTGATGGACTTGGCTGTCGGTTCTACACGGGCTGACCACATTTCATTTCAACCATCGCCACATAAGTATTAGGTCATATTACACATGCAGCTCTTCATGGGCTTGGCTGTTGGTTCTTCACGGGCTGACCACATTGCATTTAATCCATCGCGACATAAGTATTAGGTCATATTACACATGCCGCTCTTCATGGGCTTGGCTGTCGGTTCTTCACGGACTAACCACATTGCATTTAAACCATCGCGACAGAAGAATTAGGTCATATTACACGTGCTGCTCTTCATAGGATTGGCTGTCGGTTCTTCTCAGCCTGACCACATTGCGTTTAAACCATCGTGACATAAGTATTAGGTCATATTACACATTCGGCTCTTCATGGCCTTGGCTATCGGTTCCTCACGGGCTAACCACATTGCATTTAAACCATCCCGACATAAGTATTAGGTCATATTACACGTGTCGCTCTTCATGGGCTTGGCTGTCGGTTCTTCACAGGCTGACCACATTGCATTTAAACCATCACGACATAAGTATTATGTCATATTACACGTGCCGCCCTTCATTGGCTTGGCTGTCGGTTCTTCATGGGCTGACCACATTGCATTTAAACCAGCGCGACATAAGTATTATGTCATATTACACGTGCCGCCCTTCATTGGCTTGGCTGTCGGTTCTTCATGGGCTGACCACATTGCATTTAAACCATCGCGACATAAGTATTATGTCATATTACACGTGCCGTCCTTCATGGGCTTGGCTGTCAGCTTTTCACGGGCTGACCACATTGCATTTAAACCATCAAGAGATAAGTTTTCTGTCATATTACATGTGCTGCTCTTCATGGGCTTGGCTGTCGGTTCTTCACAGACTGACCATATTGCATTTAAACCATCGCGACATAAGTATTAGGTCGTATTACACGTGCCGCTCTTCATAGGCTTGGCTGTCGGTTCTTCACGGACTGACCACAGTGCATTTAAACCATCGCGACAGAAGTATTAGGTCATATTACACGTGCCGCTCTTCATCGGCTTGGCTGTCGGTTCTTCACGGGCTGACCACATTGCATTTAAACCATCGCGACATAAGTATTAGGTCATATTACACGTGCCGCCCTTCATGTGCTTGGCTGTCGGTTCTTCATGGGCTGACCACATTGCATTTAAACCATCGCGACATAAGTATTAGGTCATATTACACATGCCGCTCTTCATGGGCTTGGCTGTCGGTTCTTCATGGACTGACCACATTGCATTTTAACCATCGCCACAGAAGTATTAGGTCATATTACACGTGCTGCTCTTCATAGGCTTGGCTGTCGGTTCTTCACGGGCTGACCACATTCCATTTAAAACATCGCGGCAGAAGTATTAGGTCCTATTACACGTGCCGCTCTTCATGGGCTTTGGTGTCGGTTCTTCACGGGCTGACCACATTGCATTTAAATCATCGCGACATATGTATTAGGTCATATTACACGTGCCGATCTTCATGGGCTTGGCTTTCGGTTCTTCACGGACTGACCACATTGCATTTGAACCATCGTGACATAAGTATTAGGTCATATTACACGTGCCGTTCTTCATGGGCTTGGCTGTCGGTTCTTCACGGGCTGACCACATTTCATTTCAACCATCGTCACATAAGTATTAGGTCATATTACACATGCCGCTCTTCATGGGCTTGGCTGTCGGGTCTTCACAGGCTGACCACATTGCATTTAAACCATCGCGACATAAGTATTAGGTCATATTACACATGCAGCTTTTCATGGGCTTGGCTGTTGGTTCTTCATGAGTTGACCACAATGCATTTAAACCATCGCAACATAAGTATTAGGTCATATTACACATGCTGCTCTCCATGGGCTTGGTTGTCGGTTCTTCACGGACTGACTACATTGCATTTAAACCATCGCGACAGAAGTATTAGGTCATATTACACGTGCCGCCCTTCATGGGCTTGGCTGTCGGTTCTTCACAGGCTGACCACATTGCATTTAAACCATCGCGAGATAAGTTTTAGGTTATATTACATGTGCCGCTCTTCATGGGCTTGGCTGTCGGTTCTTCACAGACTGACCACATTGCATTTGAAACATCGGGACATAAGTATTAGGTCATATTACACGTGCCGCTCTTCATGGGCTTGGCTGTCGGTTCTTCACGGGCTGACCACATTTCATTTCAACCATCGCCACATAAGTATTAGGTCATATTACACATGCAGCTCTTCATGGGCTTGGCTGTTGGTTCTTCACGGGCTGACCACATTGCATTTAATCCATCGCGACATAAGTATTAGGTCATATTACACATGCCGCTCTTCATGGGCCTGGCTGTCGGTTCTTCACGGACTAACCACATTGCATTTAAACCATCGCGACAGAAGTATTAGGTCATATTACACGTGCCGCTCTTCGTAGGATTGGCTGTTGGTTCTTCACGGCCTGACCACATTGCGTTTCAACCATTGTGACATAAGTATTAGGTCATATTACACATTCCGCTCTTCATGGCCTTGGCTATCGGTTCCTCACGGGCTAACCACATTGCATTTAAACCATCGCAACATAAGTATTACATGTGCCGCCCTTCATGGGCTTGGCTGTCGGTTCTTCACGGACTAACCACATTGCATTTAAACCATCGCGACAGAAGTATGAGGTCATATTACACGTGCCGCTCTTCATAGGCTTGGCTGTTGGTTCTTCACGCGCTGACCACATTGCATTTAAACCATCGCAACATAAGTATTAGGTCATATTACATGTGCCCCCCTTCATGGGCTTGGCTGTTGGTTCTTCACGGGTTGACCACATTGCATTTAAACCGTCGCGAGATAAGTTTTAGGTCATATTACATGTGCCGTTCTTCATGGGCTTGGCTGTCGGTTCTTCACAGACTGACCCCATTGCATTTAAACCATCGCGACATAAGTATTAGGTCATATTACACGTGCCGCTCTTCATGGGTTTGGCTGTCAGTTCTTCACGGGCTGACCACATTGCATTTAAATCATCGCGACATAAGTATTAGGTCATATTACACGTGCCGCCCTTCATGGGCTTGGCTGTCAGTTCTTCACGGGCTGACCACATTGCATTTAAACCATTGCGACATAAGTATTAGGTCATATTACACGTGCCGCCCTTCATGGGCTTGGCTGCTGGTTCTTCACGGGCTGACAACATTGCATTTAAACCATCGTGACATAAATATTGGGTCATATTACACCTGCCGCCCTTCATGGGCTTGGCTGTCGGTTCTTCATGGGCTGACCACATTGCATTGTAACCATCGCGACATAAGTATTAGTTCATATTACACGTGCCCCTCTGCATGGGCTTGGCTGTCGGTCCTTCACGGACTAACCACATTGCATTTAAACCATCGCGACAGAAGTATTAGGTCATATTACATGTGTCGCTCTTCATAGGCTTGGCTGTCAGTTCTTCACGGGCTGACCACATTGCATTTAAACCATCGCGACAGAAGTATTAGGTCATATTACACGTGCCGCTCTTCATGGGCTTGGCTGTCGGTTCTTCACGTGCTGACCACATTGCTTTTAAATCATCGCGACATAGTATTAGGTCATATTACACATGCTGCCCTTCATGGGCTTGGCTGTCAGTTCTTCACGGGCTGACCACATTGCATTTAAACCATCGCGAGATAAGTTTTTGGTCATATTACATGTGCCCCTCTTCATGGGTTTGGCTGTCGGTTCTTCACAGACTGACCAGATTGCATTTAAACCATAGCGACATAAGTATTAGGTAGTATTACACGTGCCGCTCTTCATAGGCTTGGTTGTCGGTTCTTCACGGACTGACCACATTGCATTTAAACCATTGCGACATAAGTATTATGTCATATTACACATGCCGCTCTTCATGGGCTTGGCTTTCGGTTCTTCACGGACTGACCACATTGCATTTGACCACATTGCATTTAAACCATCGCGACATAAGTATTAGGTCATATTACACGTGCCGCTCTTCATGGGCTTCGCTGTCGGTTCTTCACGGGCTGACCACATTGCATTCAAATCATCGCGACATAAGTATTAGGTCATATTACACGTGCCGCTCTTCATGGGCTTGGCTTTCGGTTCTTCACGGACTGACCACATTGCATTTGAAACATCGCGACATAAGTATTAGGTCATATTACACGTGCCGCTCTTCATGGGCTTGGCTGTCGGTTCTTCACAGGCTGACCACATTTCATTTCAACCATCGCCACATAAGTATTAGGTGATATTACACATGCCGCTCTTCATGGGCTTGGCTGTCGGGTCTTCACAGGCTGACCATATTGCATTTAAACCAGCGCAACATAAGTATTAGGTCATATTACACGTGCCGCCCTTCATGGGCTTGGCTGTCAGTTCTTCACGGGCTGACCACATTGCGTTTAAACCATTGCGACATAAGTATTAGGTCATATTACACGTGCAGCCCTTCATGGGCTTGGCTGCCGGTTCTTCACGGGCTGACGACATTGCATTTAAACAATCATTACATAATTATTAGGTCATATTACACGTGCCGCCCTTCATGGGCTTGGCTGTCGGTTCTTCACGGACTGACCACATTGCATTTAAACCATCGCGACATAAGTATTAGGTCATATTACACGTGCCGCTCTCCATGGGCTTGGCTGTCGGTTCTTCACAGGCTGACCACATTGGATTTAAATCATCGCGACATAAGTATTAGGTCATATTACACGTTCCGCCCTTCATGGGCTTGGCTGTCAGTTCTTCACGGGCTGACCACATTGCATTTAAACCATCGCGAGATAAGTTTTAGGTCATATTACATGTGCCGCTCTTCATGGGCTTGGCTGTCGGTTCTTCACAGACTGACCACATTGCATTTGAAACATCGCGACATAAGTATTAGGTCATATTACACGTGCCGCTCTTCATGGGCTTGGCTGTCGGTTCTTCACGGGCTGACCACATTTCATTTCAACCATCGCCACATAAGTATTAGGTCATATTACACATGCTGCTCTTCATGGGCTTGGCTGTTGGTTCTTCACGGGCTGACCACATTGCATTTAAACCATCGCAACATAAGTATTAGGTCATATTACACATGCCGCTCTTCATGGGCTTGGCTGTCGGTTCTTCACGGACTAACCACATTGCATTTAAACCATCGCGACAGAAGTATTAGGTCATATTACACGTGCCGCTATTCATAGGCTTGGCTGTCGGTTCTTCACGGCCTGACCACATTGCATTTAAACCATCGTGACATAAGTATTAGGTCATATTACACATTCCGCTCTTCATGGCCTTGGCTATCGATTCCTCACGGGCTAACCACATTGCATTTAAACCATCCCGACATAAGTATTAGGTCATATTACACATGTCACTCTTCATGGGCTTGGCTGTCGGTTCTTCACGGGCTGACCACATTGCATTTAAACCATCACGACATAAGTATTAGGTCATATTACACATGCCGCCCTTCATGGGCTTGGCTGTCGGTTCTTCATGGGCTGACCACATTGTATTTAAACCATCGCGACAGAAGTATTAGGTCATATTACACGTGCTACTCTTCATAGGCTTGGCTGTCAGTTCTTCACGCGCTGACCACATTGCATTTAAATCATCGCAACATAAGTATTAGGTCATATTACACGTGCCGTCCTTCATGGGCTTGGCTGTCGGTTCTTCACGGACTAACCACATTGCATTTAAACCAACGCGACAGAAGTATTAGGTCATATTACACGTGTCGCTCTTCATAGGCTTGGCTGTCGGTTCTTCACGGGCTGACCACATTGCATTTAAACCATCGCGACAGAAGTATTAGGTCATATTACACGTGCCGCTCTTCATGGGCTTGGCTGTCGTTTCTTCACGGGCTGACCACATTGCATTTAAATCATCGCGACATAAGTATTAGATCATATTACACGTGCCGCCCTTCATGGGCTTCGCTGTCAGTTCTTCATGGGCTGACCACATTGCATTTGAACCATCGCAAGATAAGTTTTAGGTCATATTACATGTGCCGCTCTTCATGGGCTTGGCTGTCGGTTCTTCACAGACTGACCACATTGCATTTAAACCATCGCGACATAAGTATTCGGTCGTATTACACATGCTGCTCTTCATAGGCTTGGCTGTCGGTTCTTCACGGAGTGACCACATTGCATTTAAACCATTGCGACATAAGTATTAGGTCATATTACACGTGCCGCTCTTCATGGGCTTTGCTGTCGGTTCTTCACGGGCTGACCACATTGCATTTAAATCATCGCGACATAAGTATTAGGTCATATTACACATGCCGCCCTTCATGGGCTTGGCTGTCAGTTCTTCACGGGCTGACCACATTGCATTTAAACCATCGCGAGATAAGTTTTTGGTCATATTACATGTGCTGCTCTTCATGGGTTTGGCTGTCAGGTCTTCACAGACTGACCACATTGCATTTAAACCATAGCGACATAAGTATTAGGTCGTATTACACGTGCCGCTCTTCATAGGCTTGGCTGTCGGTTCTTCACGGACTGACCACATTGCATTTAAACCATTGCGACATAAGTATTAGGTCATATTACACGTGCCGCTCTTCATGGGCTTGGCTTTCGGTTCTTCACGGACTGACCACGTTGCATTTGACCACATTGCATTTAGACCATCGCAACATAAGTATTCGGTCATATTACACGTGCCGCTCTTCATGGGCTTCGCTGTCGGTTCTTCACGAGCTGACCACATTGCATTTAAATCGTCGCAACATAAGTATTAGGTCATATTACACGTGCCGCTCTTCATGGGCTTGGCTTTCGGTTCTTCACGGACTGACCACATTGCATTTGACCACATTGCATTTAAACCATCGCGACATAAGTATTAGGTCATATTACACATGCCGCTCTTCATGGGCTTCGCTGTCGGTTCTTCACGGGCTGACCACATTGCATTTAAATCATCGCAACATAAGTATTAGGTCATATTACACATGCCGCTCTTCATGGGCTTGGCTTTCGGTTCTTCAGGGACTGACCACATTGCATTTGAACCATCGCGACATAAGTATTAGGTCATATTACATGTGCCGCTCTTCATGGGCTTGGCTGTCGGTTCTTCACAGGCTGACCACATTTCATTTCAACCATCGCCACATAAGTATTAGGTCATGTTACACATGCCGCTCTTCATGGGCTTGGCTGTCGGGTCTACACAGGCTGACCATATTGCATTTAAACCATCGCGACATAAGTATTAGGTCATATTACACATGCAGCTCTTCATGGGCTTGGCTGTTGGTTCTTCATGGGCTGACCACATTGCATTTAAACCATCGCGACAGAAGTATTAGGTCATATTACACGTGCCGCTCTTCATGGGCTTGGCTGTCGGTTCTTCACGGACTGACCACATTGCATTTTGAAACATCGCGACATAAGTATTAGGTCATATTACACGTGCCGTTCTTCATGGGCTTGGCTGTCGGTTCTTCACGGGCTGACCACATTTCATTTCAACCATCGCCACATAAGTATTAGGTCATATTACACCTGCCGCTCTTCATGGGGTTGGCTGTCGGGTCTTCACAGGCTGACCATATTGCATTTAAACCAGCGCGACATAAGTATTAGGTCATATTACACGTGCCGCCCTTCATGGGCTTGGCTGTCAGTTCTTCATGGTCTGACCACATTGCGTTTAAACCATTGCGACGTAAGTATTAGGTCATATTACACGTGCAGCCCTTCATGGGCTTGGCTGCCGGTTCTTCACGGGCTGACGACATTGCATTTAAACCATCGTGACATAATTATTAGGTCATATTACACGTGCCGCCCTTCATGGGCTTGGCTGTCGGTTCTTCACGGACTGACCACATTGCATTTAAACCATCGCGACAGAAGTATTAGGTCATATTACACGTGCCGCTCTCCATGGGCATGGCTGTCGGGTCTTCTCGGGCTGACCACATTGCATTTAAATCATCGCGACATAAGTATTAGGTCATATTACACGTGGCGCCCTTCATGGGCTTGGCTGTCAGTTCTTCACAGGCTGACCACATTGCATTTAAACCAACGCGAGATAAGTTTTAGGTTATATTACATGTGCCGCTCTTCATGGGCTTGGCTGTCGGTTCTTCACAGACTGACCACATTGCATTTGAAACATCGCGACATAAGTATTAGGTCATATTACACGTGCCGCTCTTGATGGGCTTGGCTGTCGGTTCTACACGGGCTGACCACATTTCATTTCAACCATCGCCACATAAGTATTAGGTCATATTACACATGCAGCTCTTCATGGGCTTGGCTGTTGGTTCTTCACGGGCTGACCACATTGCATTTAATCCATCGCGACATAAGTATTAGGTCATATTACACATGCCGCTCTTCATGGGCTTGGCTGTCGGTTCTTCACGGACTAACCACATTGCATTTAAACCATCGCGACAGAAGAATTAGGTCATATTACACGTGCTGCTCTTCATAGGATTGGCTGTCGGTTCTTCTCAGCCTGACCACATTGCGTTTAAACCATCGTGACATAAGTATTAGGTCATATTACACATTCGGCTCTTCATGGCCTTGGCTATCGGTTCCTCACGGGCTAACCACATTGCATTTAAACCATCCCGACATAAGTATTAGGTCATATTACACGTGTCGCTCTTCATGGGCTTGGCTGTCGGTTCTTCACAGGCTGACCACATTGCATTTAAACCATCACGACATAAGTATTATGTCATATTACACGTGCCGCCCTTCATTGGCTTGGCTGTCGGTTCTTCATGGGCTGACCACATTGCATTTAAACCATCGCGACATAAGTATTATGTCATATTACACGTGCCGCCCTTCATTGGCTTGGCTGTCGGTTCTTCATGGGCTGACCACATTGCATTTAAACCATCGCGACATAAGTATTATGTCATATTACACGTGCCGTCCTTCATGGGCTTGGCTGTCAGCTTTTCACGGGCTGACGACATTGCATTTAAACCATCAAGAGATAAGTTTTCTGTCATATTACATGTGCTGCTCTTCATGGGCTTGGCTGTCGGTTCTTCACAGACTGACCATATTGCATTTAAACCATCGCGACATAAGTATTAGGTCGTATTACACGTGCCGCTCTTCATAGGCTTGGCTGTCGGTTCTTCACGGACTGACCACAGTGCATTTAAACCATCGCGACAGAAGTATTAGGTCATATTACACGTGCCGCTCTTCATCGGCTTGGCTGTCGGTTCTTCACGGGCTGACCACATTGCATTTAAACCATCGCGACATAAGTATTAGGTCATATTACACGTGCCGCCCTTCATGTGCTTGGCTGTCGGTTCTTCATGGGCTGACCACATTGCATTTAAACCATCGCGACATAAGTATTAGGTCATATTACACATGCCGCTCTTCATGGGCTTGGCTGTCGGTTCTTCATGGACTGACCACATTGCATTTTAACCATCGCCACAGAAGTATTAGGTCATATTACACGTGCCGCTCTTCATAGGCTTGGCTGTCGGTTCTTCACGGGCTGACCACATTCCATTTAAAACATCGTGGCAGAAGTATTAGGTCCTATTACACGTGCCGCTCTTCATGGGCTTTGGTGTCGGTTCTTCACGGGCTGACCACATTGCATTTAAATCATCGCGACATATGTATTAGGTCATATTACACGTGCCGATCTTCATGGGCTTGGCTTTCGGTTCTTCACGGACTGACCACATTGCATTTGAACCATCGTGACATAAGTATTAGGTCATATTACACGTGCCGTTCTTCATGGGCTTGGCTGTCGGTTCTTCACGGGCTGACCACATTTCATTTCAACCATCGTCACATAAGTATTAGGTCATATTACACATGCCGCTCTTCATGGGCTTGGTTGTCGGGTCTTCACAGGCTGACCACATTGCATTTAAACCATCGCGACATAAGTATTAGGTCATATTACACATGCAGCTTTTCATGGGCTTGGCTGTTGGTTCTTCATGAGTTGACCACAATGCATTTAAACCATCGCAACATAAGTATTAGGTCATATTACACGTGCCGCTCTTCGTGGGCTTGGCTTTCGGTTCTTCACGGACTAACCACATTGCATTTAAACCATCGCGACAGAAGTATTAGGTCATATTACACGTGCCGCTCTTCATAGGCTTGGCTGTCTGTTCTTCACGGGCTGACCACATTGCATTTAACCCATCGCGACATAAGTATTAGGTTATATTACACGTGACGCTCTTCATGGGCTTGGCTGTCGGTTCTTCACGGGCTGACCGCATTGCATTTAAATCATCGCGACATAAGTATTAGGTCATATTACACATGCCGCTCTTCATAGACTTGGCTGTCGGTTCTTTACAGGCTGACCACATTGCATTTAAACCATCGCGACATAAGTATTTGGTCATATTACACATGCCGCCCTTCATAGGCTTTGCTGTCAGTTCTTCACAGGCTGACCACATTGCATTTAGACCATCGCGAGATAAATATTAGGTCATATTACATGTGCCGCTCTTCATGGGCTTGGCTGTCGGTTCTTCACAGACTGACCACATTGCATTTAAACCATTGCGACATAAGTATTAGGTCATATTACACGTGCCGCCGTTCCTGGGCTTGGCTGTCGGTTCTTAATGGGCTGACGACATTGCATTTAAACCATCGTGACATAATTATTGGGTCATATTACATTTGCCGCCCTTCATTGGCTTGCCTGTCGGTTCTTCATGGGCTGAACACGTTGCATTTAAACCATCGCGACATAAGTATTAGGTCATATTACACTTGCCTCTCTTCATGGGCTTGGCTGTCGGTTCTTCACGAGCTGACCACATTGCATTTAACCCATCGCGACAGAAGTATTAGGTCATATTACACGTGCCGCTCTTCATGGGCTTGGCTGTCGGTTCTTCACGTGCTGCCCACATTGCATTTAAATCATCGCGACATAAGTATTAGGTCATATTACGCGTGCCGCCCTTCATGGGCTTGGCTGTCAGTTCTTCACGGCCTGACCACATTGCATTTATACCATCTCGAGATAAATTTTAGGTCATATTACATGTGCCACTCTTCATGGGCTTGGCTGTCGGTTCTTCACAGACTGACCACATTGCATTTAAACCATAGCGACATAAGTATTAGGTCGTATTACACTTGCCGCTCTTCATAGGCTTGTCTGTCGGTTGTTCACGGACAGACCACATTGCATTTAAACCATTGCGACATAAGTATTAGCTCATATTACACGTGCTGCTCTTCATGGGCTTCGCTGTCGGTTCTTCACGGGCTGACCACATTGCATTTAAATCATCGCGACATAAGTATTAGGTCATATTACACGTGCCGCTCTTCATGGTCTTGGCTTTCGGTTCTTCACGGACTGACCACATTGCATTTGACCACATTGAATTTAAACCATCGCGACATAAGTATTAGGTCATATTACACGTGCCGCTCTTCATGGGTCTCGCTGTCGGTTCTTCACGGGCTGACCACATTGCATTTAAATCATCGCGACATAAGTATTAGGTCATATTACACGTGCCGCTCTTCATGGGCTTGGCTTTCGGTTCTTCACGGACTGACCACATTGCATTTGATCCACCGCGACATATTAGGTCATATTACACGTGCCGCTCTTCATGGGCTTGGCTGTCGGTTCTTCACGGGCTGACCACATTTCATTTCCACCATCGCCACATAAGTATTAGGTCATATTACACATGCCGCTCTTCATGGGCTTGGCTGTCGGGTCTACACAGGCTGACCATATTGCATTTATACCATCGCGACATAAGTATTAGGTCATATTACACATGCAGCTCTTCATGGGCTTGGCTATTGGTTCTTCATGGGCTGACCATATTGCATTTAAACCATCGCGACAGAAGTATTAGGTCATATTACACGTGCCGCCCTTCATGGGCTTGGCTGCCGGTTCTTCACAGACTGACCACATTGCATTTAAACCATCGCGACATAAGTATTAGGTCGTATTACACGTGCCGCTCTTCATAGGCTTGGCTGTCAGTTCTTCACAGGCTGACCACATTGCATTTAAACCATCGCGAGATAAATATTAGGTCATATTACATGTGCCGCTCTTCATGGGCTTGGCTGTCGGTTCTTCACAGACTGACCACATTGCATTTAAACCATTGCGACATAAGTATTAGGTCATATTACACGTGTCGCCGTTCATGGGCTTGGCTGTCCGTTCTTAACGGGCTGACGACATTGCATTTAAACCATCGTGACATAATTATTGGGTCATATTACATGTGCCGCCCTTCATTGGCTTTCCTGTCGGTTCTTCATGGGCTGACCACGTTGCATTTAAACCATCGCGACATAAGTATTAGGTCATATTACACTTGCCTCTCTTCATGGGCTTGGCTGTCGGTTCTTCACGAGCTGACCACATTGCATTTAACCCATTGCGACAGAAGTATTATGTCATATTACGCGTGCCGCTCTTCATGGGCTTGGGTGTCGGTTCTTCACGTGCTGCCCACATTGCATTTAAATCATCGTGACATAAGTATTAGGTCATATTACGCGTGCCGCCCTTCATGGGCTTGGCTGTCAGTTCTTCACGGGCTGACCACATTGCATTTAAACCATCTCGAGATAAGTTTTAGGTCATATTACATGTGCCACTCTTCATGGGCTTGGCTGTCGGTTCTTCACCGACTGACCACATTGCATTTAAACCATAGCGACATAAGTATTAGGTCGTATTACACGTGCCGCTCTTCATAGGCTTGGCTGTCGGTTCTTCACGGACAGACCACATTGCATTTAAACCATTGCGACATAAGTATTAGCTCATATTACACGTGCTGCTCTTCATGGGCTTCGCTGTCGGTTCTTCACGGGCTGACCACATTGCATTTAAATCATCGCGACATAAGTATTAGGTCATATTACACGTGCCACTCTTCATGGTCTTGGCTTTCGGTTCTTCACGGACTGACCACATTGCATTTGACCACATTGAATTTAAACCATCGCGACATAAGTATTAGGTCATATTACACGTGCCGCTCTTCATGGGCCTTGCTGTCGGTTCTTCACGGGCTGACCACATTGCATTTAAATCATCGCGACATAAGTATTAGGTCATATTACATGTGCCGCTCTTCATGGGCTTGGCTTTCGGTTCTTCACGGACTGACCACATTGCATTTGATCCATCGCGATATAAGTATTAGGTCGTATTACACGTGCCGCTCTTCATGGGCTTGGCTGTCGGTTCTTCACAGGCTGACCACATTTCATTTCCACCATCGCCACATAAGTATTAGGTCATATTACACATGCCGCTCTTCATGGGCTTGGCTGTCGGGTCTACACAGGCTGACCATATTGCATTTAAACCATCGCGACATAAGTATTAGGTCATATTACACATGCAGCTCTTCATGGGCTTGGCTGTTGGATCTTCATGGGCTGACCATATTGCATTTAAACCATCGCGACAGAAGTATTAGGTCATATTACACGTGCCGCCCTTCATGGGGTTGGCTGCCGGTTCTTCACAGACTGACCACATTGCATTTAAACCATCGCGACATAAGTATTAGGTCGTATTACACGTGCCACTCTTCATAGGCTTGGCTGTCGGTTCTTCACGGACTGACCACATTGCATTTAAGCCATTGCGACATAAGTATTAGGTCATATTACACGTGCCGTTCCTCATGGGCTTCGCTGTTGGTTCTTCACAGGCTGACCACATCGCATTTAAATCATCGCGACATAAGTATTAGGTCATATTACACGTGCCGCTCTTCATGGGCTTGGCTTTCGGTTCTTCACGGACTGACCACATTGCATTTGACCACATTGCATTTAAACCATCGCGACATAAGTATTAGGTCATATTACACATGCAGGTCTTCATGGGCTTGGCTGTTGGTTCTTCATGGGCTGACCACATTGCATTTAAACCATCGCGACATAAGTATTAGGTCATATTACATGTGCCACCCTTCATGGGCTTGGCTGTCGGTTCTTCACGGACTGACCACATTGCATTTAAACCAGCGCGACATAAGTATTAGGTCATATTACATGTGCCGCTCTTCATGGGCTTGGTTGTCGGTTCTTCATGAACTGACCACATTGCATTTAATTTAAACCATCGCAACATAAGTGTTAGGTCATATTACATGTGCCATCCTTCATGGGCTTGGCTGTCGGTTCTTCATGGGCTGACCACATTGCATTTAAACCATCATGACATAAGTATTAGGTCATATTATACGGCCCGATCTTCATGGCCTTGGCTCTCGGTTCCACACAGGCTGACCACATTGCATTTAGACCATCCCAACATAAGTATCAGGTCATATTACACGTGTCGCTCTTCATGGGCTTAGCTGTCGGTTCTTCACGGGCTGATCACATTGCATTTAAATCATCGCGACATAAGTATTAGGTCATATTACATGTGCCGCTCTTCATGGGCTTGGCTGTCAGTTCTTCACGGGCTGACCACATTGCATTTAGACCATTGCAACATAAGTATTAGGTCATATTACACGTGCCGCCCTTCATGAGCTTGGCTGCCGGTTCTTCACGGGCTGATGACATTGCATTTAAAGCATCGTGACATAATTATTAGGTCATATTACACGTGCCACCCTTCATGGGCTTGGCTGTCGTTTCTTCATGGGCTGACCACATTGCATTTAAACCATCACGACAGAAGTATTAGGTCATCCTACACGTGCTGCTCTTCATATGCTCGGCTGACGGTTCTTCACGGACTGACCACATTGCATTTAAACCATCGCGACATAAGTATTAGGTCATATTACACTTGCCTCTCTTCATGGGCTTGGCTGTCGGTTCTTCACGAGCTGACCACATTGCATTTAACCCATTGCGACAGAAGTATTATGTCATATTACGCGTGCCGCTCTTCATGGGCTTGGGTGTCGGTTCTTCACGTGCTGCCCACATTGCATTTAAATCATCGTGACATAAGTATTAGGTCATATTACGCGTGCCGCCCTTCATGGGCTTGGCTGTCAGTTCTTCACGGGCTGACCACATTGCATTTAAACCATCTCGAGATAAGTTTTAGGTCATATTACATGTGCCACTCTTCATGGGCTTGGCTGTCGGTTCTTCACCGACTGACCACATTGCATTTAAACCATAGCGACATAAGTATTAGGTCGTATTACACGTGCCGCTCTTCATAGGCTTGGCTGTCGGTTCTTCACGGACAGACCACATTGCATTTAAACCATTGCGACATAAGTATTAGCTCATATTACACGTGCTGCTCTTCATGGGCTTCGCTGTCGGTTCTTCACGGGCTGACCACATTGCATTTAAATCATCGCGACATAAGTATTAGGTCATATTACACGTGCCACTCTTCATGGTCTTGGCTTTCGGTTCTTCACGGACTGACCACATTGCATTTGACCACATTGAATTTAAACCATCGCGACATAAGTATTAGGTCATATTACACGTGCCGCTCTTCATGGGCCTTGCTGTCGGTTCTTCACGGGCTGACCACATTGCATTTAAATCATCGCGACATAAGTATTAGGTCATATTACATGTGCCGCTCTTCATGGGCTTGGCTTTCGGTTCTTCACGGACTGACCACATTGCATTTGATCCATCGCGATATAAGTATTAGGTCGTATTACACGTGCCGCTCTTCATGGGCTTGGCTGTCGGTTCTTCACAGGCTGACCACATTTCATTTCCACCATCGCCACATAAGTATTAGGTCATATTACACATGCCGCTCTTCATGGGCTTGGCTGTCGGGTCTACACAGGCTGACCATATTGCATTTAAACCATCGCGACATAAGTATTAGGTCATATTACACATGCAGCTCTTCATGGGCTTGGCTGTTGGATCTTCATGGGCTGACCATATTGCATTTAAACCATCGCGACAGAAGTATTAGGTCATATTACACGTGCCGCCCTTCATGGGGTTGGCTGCCGGTTCTTCACAGACTGACCACATTGCATTTAAACCATCGCGACATAAGTATTAGGTCGTATTACACGTGCCACTCTTCATAGGCTTGGCTGTCGGTTCTTCACGGACTGACCACATTGCATTTAAGCCATTGCGACATAAGTATTAGGTCATATTACACGTGCCGTTCCTCATGGGCTTCGCTGTTGGTTCTTCACAGGCTGACCACATCGCATTTAAATCATCGCGACATAAGTATTAGGTCATATTACACGTGCCGCTCTTCATGGGCTTGGCTTTCGGTTCTTCACGGACTGACCACATTGCATTTGACCACATTGCATTTAAACCATCGCGACATAAGTATTAGGTCATATTACACATGCAGGTCTTCATGGGCTTGGCTGTTGGTTCTTCATGGGCTGACCACATTGCATTTAAACCATCGCGACATAAGTATTAGGTCATATTACATGTGCCACCCTTCATGGGCTTGGCTGTCGGTTCTTCACGGACTGACCACATTGCATTTAAACCAGCGCGACATAAGTATTAGGTCATATTACATGTGCCGCTCTTCATGGGCTTGGTTGTCGGTTCTTCATGAACTGACCACATTGCATTTAATTTAAACCATCGCAACATAAGTGTTAGGTCATATTACATGTGCCATCCTTCATGGGCTTGGCTGTCGGTTCTTCATGGGCTGACCACATTGCATTTAAACCATCATGACATAAGTATTAGGTCATATTATACGGCCCGATCTTCATGGCCTTGGCTCTCGGTTCCACACAGGCTGACCACATTGCATTTAGACCATCCCAACATAAGTATCAGGTCATATTACACGTGTCGCTCTTCATGGGCTTAGCTGTCGGTTCTTCACGGGCTGATCACATTGCATTTAAATCATCGCGACATAAGTATTAGGTCATATTACATGTGCCGCTCTTCATGGGCTTGGCTGTCAGTTCTTCACGGGCTGACCACATTGCATTTAGACCATTGCAACATAAGTATTAGGTCATATTACACGTGCCGCCCTTCATGAGCTTGGCTGCCGGTTCTTCACGGGCTGATGACATTGCATTTAAAGCATCGTGACATAATTATTAGGTCATATTACACGTGCCACCCTTCATGGGCTTGGCTGTCGTTTCTTCATGGGCTGACCACATTGCATTTAAACCATCGCGACAGAAGTATTAGGTCATCCTACACGTGCTGCTCTTCATATGCTCGGCTGACGGTTCTTCACGGACTGACCACATTGCATTTAAACCATCGCGACAGAAGTATTAGGTCATATTACACGTGCTGCTCTTCATGGGCTTGGATGTCGGTTCTTCACAGGCTGACCACATTGCATTTAAATCATCGCGACATAAGTATTAGGTCATATTACACGTGCCGTCCTTCATGGGCTTGGCTGTCGGTTCTTCATGGGCTGACCACATTGCATTTAAACCATCGCGACAGAAGTATTAGGTCATGCTTCACGTGCTGCTCTTCATAGGCTCGGCTGTCGGTTCTTCACAGACTGACCACATTGCATTTAAACCATCGCGACATAAGTATTAGGTCGTATTACACGTGCCGCTCTTCTTAGGCTTGGTTGTCGGTTCTTCCCGGACTGACCACATTGCATTTAAACCATCGCGACAGAAGTATTAGGTCATATTACACGTGCTGCTCTTCATCGGCTTGGCTGTCGGTTCTTCACGGGCTGACCACATTGCATTTAAACCATCGCGACATAAGTATTAGGTCATATTACACGTGCCACCCTTCATGTGCTTGGCTGTCGGTTCTTCATGGGCTGACCACATTGCATTTAAACCATTGCCACAGAAGTATTAGGTCATATTACACGTGCCGCTCTTCATAGGCTTGGCTGTCGGTTCTTCACGGGCGGACCACATTGCATTTAAACCATCGCGGCAGACGTATTAGGTCATATTACACGTGCCGCTCTTCATGGGCTTCGGTGTCGGTTCTTCACGGGCTGACCACATTGCATTTAAATGATCGCAACATAAGTATTAGGTCATATTACACGTGCCGATCTTCATGGGCTTGGCTTTCGGTTCTTCACGGACTGACCACATTGCATTTGAACCATCGCGACATAAGTATTAGGTCATATTACACGTGCCGTTCTTCATGGGCTTGGCTGTCGGTTCTTCACGGGCTGACCACATTTCATTTCAACCATCGTCACATAAGTATTAGGTCATATTACACATGCCGCTCTTCATGGGCTTGGCTGTCAGGTCTTCACAGGCTGACCACATTGCGTTTAAACCATCGCAACATAAGTATTTGGTCATATTACACATGCAGCTTTTCATGGGCTTGGCTGTTGGTTCTTCATGGGTTGACCACAATGCATTTAAACCATCGCAACATAAGTATTAGGTCATATTACACGTGCCGCTCTTCATGGGCTTGGCTTTCGGTTCTTCACGGACTAACCACATTGCATTTAAACCATCGCAACAGAAGTATTAGGTCATATTACACGTGCCGCTCTTCATAGGCTTGGCTGTCGGTTCTTCATGGGCTGACCACATTGTATTTAACCCATCGCGACATAAGTATTAGGTCATATTACACGTGCCGCTCTTCATGGGCTTGGCTGTCGGTTCTTCACGGGCTGACCGCATTGCTTTTAAATCATCGCGACATAAGTATTAGGTCATATTACACGTGCCGCTCTTCATAGACTTGGCTGTCGGTTCTTCACAGGCTGACCACATTGCATTTAAACCATCGCGACATAAGTATTTGGTCATATTACACATGCCGCCCTTCATAGGCTTGGCTGTCAGTTCTTCACAGGCTGACCACATTGCATTTAAACCATCGCGAGATAAATATTTGGTCATATTACATGTGCCGCTCTTCATGGGCTTGGCTGTCGGTTCTTCACAGACTGACCACATTGCATTTAAACCATCGCGACATAAGTATTAGGTCATATTACACGTGCCGCTGTTCATGGGTTTGGCTGTCAGTTCTTCACGGGCTGACCACATTGCATTTAAACCATCGCGAGATAAGTATTAGGTCATGTTACATGTGCCGCTCTTCATGGGATTGGCTGTCGGTTCTTCACAGACTGACTACATTGCATTTAAACCATCGCGACATAAGTATTAGGTCATATTACACGTGCCGCTCTTCATGGGCTTGGCTGTCAGTTCTTCACAGACTGACCACATTGCATTTAAACCATCGCGACATAAGTATTAGGTCATATTACACGTGCCGCTCATCATGGGCTTGGCTGACGGTTCTTCACGGGCTGATCACATTGCATTTAAATCATTGCGACATAAGTATTAGGTCATATTACACGTGCCGCTCTCCATGGGCTTGGCTGTCAGTTCTTCACGGGCTGACCACATTGCATTTAAACCATTGCAACATAAGTATTAGGTCATATTACACGTGCCGCCCTTCATGGGCTTTGCTGCCGGTTCTTCACGGGCTGATGACATTGCATTTAAACCATCGTAACATAATTATTAGTTCATATTACACGTTCCGCCCTTCATGGGCTTGGCTGTCGGTTCTTCATGGGCTGACCACATTGCATTTAAACCATCGCGACATAAGTATTAGGTCATATTACACGTGCCGCTCTTCATGGGCTTGGCTGTCGGTCCTTCACGGACTAACCACATTGCATTTAAACCATCGTGACATAAGTATTAGGTCATATTACACATGCAGCTCTTCATGGGCTTGGCTGTTGGTTCTTCTTGGGCTGACCACATTGCATTTAAACCATCGCGACATAAGTATTAGGTCATATTACACATACCGCTCTTCATGGTCTTCGCTGTCGGTTCTTCCCGGATTAACCACATTGCATTTAAACCATCGCGACAGAAGTATTAGGTCATATTACACGTGCCGCTCTTCATCGGCTTGGCTGTCAGTTCTTCACGGGCTGACCACATTGCATTTAAACCATCGCGACATAAGTATTAGGTCATATTACACGTTCCGCCCTTCATGTGCTTGGCTGTTGGTTCTTCATGGGCTGACCACATTGCATTTAAACCATCGCGACATAAGTATTAGGTCATATTACACGTGACGCTCTTCATGGGCGTGGCTGTTGGTTCTTCACGTACTAACCACATTGCATTTAAACCATCGCGACAGAAGTATTAGGTCATATTACACATACCCCTCTTCATGGGCTTGGCTGTCGGGTCTACACAGGCTGACCATGTTGCATTTAAACCATCGCGACAGAAGTATTAGGTCATATTACACGTGCCGCTCTTCATAGGCTTGGCTGTCGGTTCTTCACGGGCTGACCACATTGCATTTATCCCATCGCGACATAAGTATTAGGTCATATTACACGTGCCGCTCTTCATAGACTTGGCTGTCGGTTCTTCACAGGCTGACCACATTGCATTTAAACCATCGCGACATAAGTATTAGGTCATATTACACGTGCTGCTCTTCATGGGCTTGGCTGTCGGTTCTTCACAGACTGACCACATTGCATTTAAACCATCACGACATAAGTATTAGGTCAGATTACACGTGCCGCTCTTCCTGGGTTTGGCTGTCAGTTCTTCACGGGCTGACCACATTGTATTTAAACCACTGCGACATAAGTATTAGGTCATATTACACGTGCCGCCCTTCATGGGCTTGCCTGCCGGTTCTTCACGGGCTGATGACATTGCATTTAAACCATCGTGACATAATTATTAGGTCATATTACACGTGCCGCCCTTCATGGGCTTGACTGTCGGTTCTTCATGGGCTGACCACATTGCATTTAAACCATCGCGACATAAGTATTAGGTCATATTACACGTGCTGCTCTTCATGGGCTTGGCTGTCGGTCCTTCACGGACTAACCACATTGCATTTAAACCATCGCGACTGAAGTATTAGGTCATATTACATGTGCCGCCCTTCATGGGCTTGGCTGTCGGTTCTTCACGGACTGACCACATTGCATTTAAACCAACGCGACAGAAATATTAGGTCATATTACACGGGCCGCTCTTCATGGGCTTGGCTGTCGGTTCTTCACGGGCTGACCACATTGCATTTAAATCATCGCGACTTAAGTATTAGGTCATATTACACGTGCCGCCCTTCATGGGCTTGGCTGTCAGTTCTTCACTGGCTGACCACATTGCATTTAAACCATCGCGAGATAAGTTTTAGGTCATATTACATGTACCGCTCTTCATGTGCTTGGCTGTCGGTTCTTCACAGACTGACCACACTGCATTTAAATCATCGCGACATAAGTATTAGGTCGTATTACACGTGCCGCTCTTCATAGGCTTGGTTGTCGGTTCTTCACGGACTGACCACATTGCATTTAAACCATAGCGACATAAATATTATTTCATATTACATGTACCGCTCTTCATGGGCTTCGCTGCCGGTTCTTCACGGGCTGACCACATTGCCTTTAAATCATCGCGACATAAGTATTAGGTCATATTACACGTGGCGCTCTTCATGGGCTTGGCTGTCAGTTCTTCACGGGCTGACCACATTGCATTTAAACCATCGCGAGATAAGTTTTAGGTCATATTACATGTACCGCTCTTCATGGGCTTGGCTGTCGGTTCTTCACAGACTGACCACACTGCATTTAAACCATCGCGACATAAGTATTAGGTCGTATTACACGTGCCGCTCTTCATAGGCTTGGTTGTCGGTTCTTCACGGACTGACCACATTGCATTTAAACCATAGCAACATAAATCTTATTTCATATTACATGTACCGCTCTTCATGGGCTTCGCTTCCTGTTCTTCACGGGCTGACCACATTGCATTTAAATCATCGCGACATAAGTATTAGGTCATATTACACGTGCCGCTCTTCATGGGCTTGGCTTTCGGTTCTTAACGGACTGACCACATTGCATTTGACCACATTGCATTTAAACCATTGCGACATAAGTATTAGGTCATATTACACATGCAGCTCTTCATGGGCTTGGCTGTTGGTTCTTCATGGGCTGACCACATTGCATTTAAACCATCGCGACAGAAGTATTAGGTCATATTACACATGCCGCCTTTCATGGGCTTGGCTGTCGGTTCTTCACGGACTGACCACATTGCATTTAAACCAGCGCGACATAACTATTAGGTCATATTGCACGTGCCGCCCTTCATGGGCTTGGTTGTCGGTTCTTCACGGACTGACCACATTGCATTTAATTTAAACCATCGCAACATAAGTGTTAGGTCATATTACACGCACGTGCCATCCTTCATGGGCTTGGCTGTCGGTTCTTCATGGGCTGACCACATTGCATTTAAACCATCGTGACATAAGTATTAGGTCATATTATACGGCCCGATCTTCATGGCCTTGGCTCTCGGTTCCACACAGGCTGACCACATTGCATTTAAACCATCTCGACATATGTATCAGGTCATATTACACGTGTTGCTCTTCATGGGCTTGGCGGTCGGTTCTTCACGTGCTGATCACATTGCATTTAAATCATCGCGACATAAGTATTAGGTCATATTACACGTGCCCCCCTTCATGGGCTTGGCTGTCAGTTCTTCACGGGCTGACCACATTGCATTTAAACCATTGCGACATAAGTATTAGGTCATATTACACGTGCCGCCCTTCATGGGCTTGGCTGCCGGTTCTTCACGGGATGATGACATTGCATTTAAACTATCGTGACATAATGATTAGGTCATATTACATGTGCCGCCCTTCATGGGCTTGGCTGTCGGTCCTTCACGGACTAACCACATTGCATTTAAACCATCGCGACTGAAGTATTAGGTCATATTACATGTGCCGCCCTTCATGGGCTTGGCTGTCTGTTCTTCACGGACTGACCACATTGCATTTAAACCAACGCGACAGAAATATTAGGTCATATTACACGGGCCGCTCTTCATGGGCTTGGCTGTCGGTTCTTCACGGGCTGACCACATTGCATTTAAATCATCGCGACTTAAGTATTAGGTCATATTACACGTGCCGCCCTTCATGGGCTTGGCTGTCAGTTCTTCACTGGCTGACCACATTGCATTTAAACCATCGCGAGATAAGTTTTAGGTCATATTACATGTACCGCTCTTCATGTGCTTGGCTGTCGGTTCTTCACAGACTGACCACACTGCATTTAAATCATCGCGACATAAGTATTAGGTCGTATTACACGTGCCGCTCTTCATAGGCTTGGTTGTCGGTTCTTCACGGACTGACCACATTGCATTTAAACCATAGCGACATAAATATTATTTCATATTACATGTACCGCTCTTCATGGGCTTCGCTGCCGGTTCTTCACGGGCTGACCACATTGCCTTTAAATCATCGCGACATAAGTATTAGGTCATATTACACGTGGCGCTCTTCATGGGCTTGGCTTTCGGTTCTTTACGGACTGACCACATTGCATTTGACCACATTGCATTTAAACCATCACGACATGAGTATTAGGTCATATTACACGTGCCGCTCTTCATGGGCTTCACTGTCGGTTCTTCACAGGCTGACCACATTGCATTTAAATCATCGCCACATAAGTATTAGGTCATATTACACGTGCCGCTCTTCATGGGCTTGGCTTTCGTTTCTTCACGGACTGACCACATTGCATTTGAACCATCGCGACATAAGTATTAATTCATATTACACGTGCCGCTCTTCATGGGCTTGGCTGTCGGTTCTTCACGGGCTGACCACATTTCATTTCAACCATCGCCACATAAGTATTAGGTCATATTACACATGCCGCTCTTCATGGGCTTGGCTGTCGGGTCTTCACAGGCTGACCATATTGCATTTAAACCATCGCGACATAAGTATTAGGTCATATTACACATGCAGCTCTCCATGGGCTTGGCTGTTGGTTCTTCATGGGCTGACCACATTGCATTTAAACCATCGCGACATAAGTATTAGGTCATATTACACGTGACGCTCTTCATGGGCGTGGCTGTTGGTTCTTCACGTACTAACCACATTGCATTTAAACCATCGCGACAGAAGTATTAGGTCATATTACACATACCCCTCTTCATGGGCTTGGCTGTCGGGTCTACACAGGCTGACCATGTTGCATTTAAACCATCGCGACATAAGTATTAGGTCATATTACACATGCAGCTCTTCATGGGCTTGGCTATTGGTTCTTCATGGGCTGACCACATTGCATTTAAACCATCGCGACATAAGTATTAGGTCATATTACACGTGCCGCCCTTCATGGGCTTGGCTGTCGGTTCTTCACGGACTGACCACATTGCATTTAAACCATCGCGACAGAAGTATTAGGTCATATTACACGGGCCGCTCTTCATGGGCTTGGCTGTCGGTTCTTCACGGGCTGACCACATTGCATTTAAATCATCGCGACATAAGTATTAGGTCATATTACACGTGCCGCCCTTCATGGGCTTGGCTGTCAGTTCTTCACGGGCTGACCACATTGCATTTAAACCATCGCGAGATAAGTTTTAGGTCATATTACATGTACCGCTCTTCATGGGCTTGGCTGTCGGTTCTTCACAGACTGACCACACTGCATTTAAACCATCGCGACATAAGTATTAGGTCGTATTACACGTGCCGCTCTTCATAGGCTTGGTTGTCGGTTCTTCACGGACTGACCACATTGCATTTAAACCATAGCAACATAAATCTTATTTCATATTACATGTACCGCTCTTCATGGGCTTCGCTTCCTGTTCTTCACGGGCTGACCACATTGCATTTAAATCATCGCGACATAAGTATTAGGTCATATTACACGTGCCGCTCTTCATGGGCTTGGCTTTCGGTTCTTCACGGACTGACCACATTGCATTTGACCACATTGCATTTAAACCATCGCGACATAAGTATTAGGTCATATTACACATGCAGCTCTTCATGGGCTTGGCTGTTGGTTCTTCATGGGCTGACCACATTGCATTTAAACCATCGCGACAGAAGTATTAGGTCATATTACACATGCCGCCCTTCATGGGCTTGGCTGTCGGTTCTTCACGGACTGACCACATTGCATTTAAACCAGCGCGACATAACTATTAGGTCATATTACACGTGCCGCCCTTCATGGGCTTGGTTGTCGGTTCTTCACAGACTGACCACATTGCATTTAATTTAAACCATCGCAACATAAGTGTTAGGTCATATTACACGCACGTGCCATCCTTCATGGGCTTGGCTGTCGGTTCTTCATGGGCTGACCACATTGCATTTAAACCATCGTGACATAAGTATTAGGTCATATTATACGGCCCGATCTTCATGGCCTTGGCTCTCGGTTCCACACAGGCTGACCACATTGCATTTAAACCATCTCGACATATGTATCAGGTCATATTACACGTGTTGCTCTTCATGGGCTTGGCGGTCGGTTCTTCACGTGCTGATCACATTGCATTTAAATCATCGCGACATAAGTATTAGGTCATATTACACGTGCCCCCCTTCATGGGCTTGGCTGTCAGTTCTTCACGGGCTGACCACATTGCATTTAAACCATTGCGACATAAGTATTAGGTCATATTACACGTGCCGCCCTTCATGGGCTTGGCTGCCGGTTCTTCACGGGATGATGACATTGCATTTAAACTATCGTGACATAATGATTAGGTCATATTACACGTGCCGCCCTTCATGGGCTTGGCTGTCGGTCCTTCACGGACTAACCACATTGCATTTAAACCATCGCGACTGAAGTATTAGGTCATATTACATGTGCCGCCCTTCATGGGCTTGGCTGTCGGTTCTTCACGGACTGACCACATTGCATTTAAACCAACGCGACAGAAATATTAGGTCATATTACACGGGCCGCTCTTCATGGGCTTGGCTGTCGGTTCTTCACGGGCTGACCACATTGCATTTAAATCATCGCGACTTAAGTATTAGGTCATATTACACGTGCCGCCCTTCATGGGCTTGGCTGTCAGTTCTTCACTGGCTGACCACATTGCATTTAAACCATCGCGAGATAAGTTTTAGGTCATATTACATGTACCGCTCTTCATGTGCTTGGCTGTCGGTTCTTCACAGACTGACCACACTGCATTTAAATCATCGCGACATAAGTATTAGGTCGTATTACACGTGCCGCTCTTCATAGGCTTGGTTGTCGGTTCTTCACGGACTGACCACATTGCATTTAAACCATAGCGACATAAATATTATTTCATATTACATGTACCGCTCTTCATGGGCTTCGCTGCCGGTTCTTCACGGGCTGACCACATTGCCTTTAAATCATCGCGACATAAGTATTAGGTCATATTACACGTGGCGCTCTTCATGGGCTTGGCTTTCGGTTCTTTACGGACTGACCACATTGCATTTGACCACATTGCATTTAAACCATCACGACATGAGTATTAGGTCATATTACACGTGCCGCTCTTCATGGGCTTCACTGTCGGTTCTTCACAGGCTGACCACATTGCATTTAAATCATCGCCACATAAGTATTAGGTCATATTACACGTGCCGCTCTTCATGGGCTTGGCTTTCGTTTCTTCACGGACTGACCACATTGCATTTGAACCATCGCGACATAAGTATTAATTCATATTACACGTGCCGCTCTTCATGGGCTTGGCTGTCGGTTCTTCACGGGCTGACCACATTTCATTTCAACCATCGCCACATAAGTATTAGGTCATATTACACATGCCGCTCTTCATGGGCTTGGCTGTCGGGTCTTCACAGGCTGACCATATTGCATTTAAACCATCGCGACATAAGTATTAGGTCATATTACACATGCAGCTCTCCATGGGCTTGGCTGTTGGTTCTTCATGGGCTGACCACATTGCATTTAAACCATCGCGACATAAGTATTAGGTCATATTACACGTGACGCTCTTCATGGGCGTGGCTGTTGGTTCTTCACGTACTAACCACATTGCATTTAAACCATCGCGACAGAAGTATTAGGTCATATTACACATACCCCTCTTCATGGGCTTGGCTGTCGGGTCTACACAGGCTGACCATGTTGCATTTAAACCATCGCGACATAAGTATTAGGTCATATTACACATGCAGCTCTTCATGGGCTTGGCTATTGGTTCTTCATGGGCTGACCACATTGCATTTAAACCATCGCGACATAAGTATTAGGTCATATTACACGTGCCGCCCTTCATGGGCTTGGCTGTCGGTTCTTCACGGACTGACCACATTGCATTTAAACCATCGCGACAGAAGTATTAGGTCATATTACACGGGCCGCTCTTCATGGGCTTGGCTGTCGGTTCTTCACGGGCTGACCACATTGCATTTAAATCATCGCGACATAAGTATTAGGTCATATTACACGTGCCGCCCTTCATGGGCTTGGCTGTCAGTTCTTCACGGGCTGACCACATTGCATTTAAACCATCGCGAGATAAGTTTTAGGTCATATTACATGTACCGCTCTTCATGGGCTTGGCTGTCGGTTCTTCACAGACTGACCACACTGCATTTAAACCATCGCGAGATAAGTATTAGGTCATATTACACGTGCCGCTCTTCATAGGCTTGGTTGTCGGTTCTTCACGGACTGACCACATTGCATTTAAACCATAGCAACATAAATCTTATTTCATATTACATGTACCGCTCTTCATGGGCTTCGCTTCCTGTTCTTCACGGGCTGACCACATTGCATTTAAATCATCGCGACATAAGTATTAGGTCATATTACACGTGCCGCTCTTCATGGGCTTGGCTTTCGGTTCTTCACGGACTGACCACATTGCATTTGACCACATTGCATTTAAACCATCGCGACATAAGTATTAGGTCATATTACACATGCAGCTCATCATGGGCTTGGCTGTTGGTTCTTCATGGGCTGACCACATTGCATTTAAACCATCGCGACAGAAGTATTAGGTCATATTACACATGCCGCCCTTCATGGGCTTGGCTGTCGGTTCTTCACGGACTGACCACATTGCATTTAAACCAGCGCGACATAACTATTAGGTCATATTACACGTGCCGCCCTTCATGGGCTTGGTTGTCGGTTCTTCACAGACTGACCACATTGCATTTAATTTAAACCATCGCAACATAAGTGTTAGGTCATATTACACGCACGTGCCATCCTTCATGGGCTTGGCTGTCGGTTCTTCATGGGCTGACCACATTGCATTTAAACCATCGTGACATAAGTATTAGGTCATATTATACGGCCCGATCTTCATGGCCTTGGCTCTCGGTTCCACACAGGCTGACCACATTGCATTTAAACCATCTCGACATATGTATCAGGTCATATTACACGTGTTGCTCTTCATGGGCTTGGCGGTCGGTTCTTCACGTGCTGATCACATTGCATTTAAATCATCGCGACATAAGTATTAGGTCATATTACACGTGCCCCCCTTCATGGGCTTGGCTGTCAGTTCTTCACGGGCTGACCACATTGCATTTAAACCATTGCGACATAAGTATTAGGTCATATTACATGTGCCGCCCTTCATGGGCTTGGCTGCCGGTTCTTCACGGGATGATGACATTGCATTTAAACTATCGTGACATAATGATTAGGTCATATTACACGTGCCGCCCTTCATGGGCTTGGCTGACGGTTCTTCATGGGCTGACCACATTGCATTTAAACCATCGCGACATAAGTATTAGGTCATATTACACGTGCTGCTCTTCATGGGCTTGGCTGTCGGTCCTTCACGGACTAACCACATTGCATTTAAACCATCACGACTGAAGTATTAGGTCATGTTACACGTGCCGCCCTTCATTGGCTTGGCTGTCGGTTCTTCACGGACTGACCACATTGCATTTAAACCATCGCGACAGAAGTATTAGGTCATATTACACGGGCCACTCTTCATGGGCTTGGCTGTCGGTTCTTCACGGGCTGACCACATTGCATTTAAATCACCGCGACATAAGTATTAGGTCATATTACACGTGCCGCCCTTCATGGGCTTGGCTGTCAGTTTTTCACGGGCTGACCACATTGCATTTAAACCATCGTGAGATAAGTCTTAGGTCATATTCCATGTGCCGCTCTTCATGGACTTGGCTGTCGGTTCTTTACAGACTGACCACACTGCATTTAAACCATCGCGACATAAGTATTAGGTCGTATTACACGTGCCGCTCTTCATAGGCTTGTTTGTCGGTTCTTCACGGACTGACCACATTGCATTTAAACCATAGCGACATAAGTATTAGGTCATATTACATGTACCGCTCTTCATGGGCTTCGCTGGCGGTTCTTCACGGGCTGACCACATTGCATTTAAATCATCGTTACATAAGTATTAGGTCATATTAGACGTGCCGCTCTTCATGGGCTTGGCTTTCGGTTCTTCACGGACTGACCACATTGCATTTGACCACATTGCATTTAAACCATCACGACATAAGTATTAGGTCATATTACACGTGCCGCTCTTCATGGGCTTCGCTGTCGGTTCTTCACAGGCTGACCACATTGCATTTAATTCATCGCGACATAAGTATTAGGTCATATTACACGTGCCGCTCTTCATGGGCTTGGCTTTCGGTTCTTCACGGACTGACCACATTGCATTTGAACCATCGCGACATAAGTATTAGGTCATATTACACGTGCTGCTCTTCATGGGCTTGGCTGTCGGTTCTTCACGGGCTGACCACATTTCATTTCAACCATCGCCACATAAGTATTAGGTCATATTACACATGCCGCTCTTCATGGGCTTGGCTGTCGGGTCTTCACAGGCTGACCATATTGCATTTAAACCATCGCGACATAAGTATTAGGTCATATTACACATGCAGCTCTTCATGGGCTTGGCTTTCGGTTCTTCACGGACTGACCACATTGCATTTGACAACATTGCATTTAAACCATCGAGACATAAGTATTAGGTCATATTACACGTGCCGCTCTTCATGGGCTTCGCTGTCGGTTCTTCACGGGCTGAGCACATTGCATTTAAATCATCGCGACATAAGTATTAGGTCATATTACACGTGCCGCTCTTCATGGGCTTGGCTTTCGGTTCTTCACGGACTGACCACATTGCATGTGAACCATCGCGACATAAGTATTAGGTCATATTACACGTGCCGCTCTTCATGGGCTTGGCTGTCGGTTCTTCATGGGCTGACCACATTTCATTTCAACCATCGCCACAAAAGCATTAGGTCATATTACACATGCCGCTCTTCATGGGCTTTGCTGTCGGGTCTACACAGGCTGACCATATTGCATTTAAACCATCGCGACATAAGTATTAGGTCATATTACACATGCAGCTCTTCATGGGCTTGGCTATTGGTTCTTCATGGGCTGACCACATTGCATTTAAACCATCGTGACAGAAGTATTAGGTCATATTACACGTGCCGTTCTTCATGGGCTTGGCTGTCGGTTCTTCACAGACTCACCACATTGCATTTAACCCATCGCGACATAAGTATTAGGTTGTATTACACGTGCCGCTCTTCATAGGCTTGGCTGTCGGTTCTTCACGGACTGACCACATTGCATTTAAACCGTTGCGACATAAGTATTAGGTCATATTACACATGCCGCGCTTCATGGGCTTCGCTGTTGGTTCTTCACGGGCTGACCACATTGCATTTAAATCATCACGACATAAGTATTAGGTCATATTACACGTGCCGCTCTTCATGTGCTTGGCTTTCGGTTCTTCACGGACTGACCACATTGCATTTGACCACATTGCATTTAAACCATTGCGACATAAGTATTAGGTCATATTACACGCACGTGCCATCCTTCATGGGCTTGGCTGTCGGTTCTTCATGGGCTGACCACATTGCATTTAAACCATCGTGACATAAGTATTAGGTCATATTATACGGCCCGATCTTCATGGCCTTGGCTCTCGGTTCCACACAGGCTGACCACATTGCATTTAAACCATCCCGACATAAGTATCAGGTCATATTACACGTGCCGCTCTTCATGGGCTTCGCTGTCGGTTCTTCACGGGCTGAGCACATTGCATTTAAATCATCGCGACATAAGTATTAGGTCATATTACACGTGCCGCTCTTCATGGGCTTGGCTTTCGGTTCTTCACGGACTGACCACATTGCATGTGAACCATCGCGACATAAGTATTAGGTCATATTACACGTGCCGCTCTTCATGGGCTTGGCTGTTGGTTCTTCATGGGCTGACCACATTTCATTTCAACCATCGCCACAAAAGCATTAGGTCATATTACACATGCCGCTCTTCATGGGCTTTGCTGTCGGGTCTACACAGGCTGACCATATTGCATTTAAACCATCGCGACATAAGTATTAGGTCATATTACACATGCAGCTCTTCATGGGCTTGGCTATTGGTTATTCATGGGCTGACCACATTGCATTTAAACCATCGCGACAGAAGTATTAGGTCATATTACACGTGCCGCTCTTCATGGGCTTGGCTGTCGGTTCTTCACAGACTCACCACATTGCATTTAACCCATCGCGACATAAGTATTAGGTTGTATTACACGTGCCGCTCTTCATAGGCTTGGCTGTCAGTTCTTAACGGACTGACCACATTGCATTTAAACCGTTGCGACATAAGTATTAGGTCATATTTCACATGCCGCGCTTCATGGGCTTCGCTGTTGGTTCTTCACGGGCTGACCACATTGCATTTAAATCATCACGACATAAGTATTAGGTCATATTACACGTGCCGCTCTTCATGTGCTTGGCTTTCGGTTCTTCACGGACTGACCACATTGCATTTGACCACATTGCATTTAAACCATTGCGACATAAGTATTAGGTCATATTACACGCACGTGCCATCCTTCATGGGCTTGGCTGTCGGTTCTTCATGGGCTGACCACATTGCATTTAAACCATCGTGACACTAGTATTAGGTCATATTATACGGCCCGATCTTCATGGCCTTGGCTCTCGGTTCCACACAGGCTGACCACATTGCATTTAAACCATCCCGACATAAGTATCAGGTCATATTACACGTGTTGCTCTTCTTGGGCTTGGCGGTCGGTTCTTCACGTGCTGATCACATTGCATTTAAATCATCGCGACATTAGTATTAGGTCATATTACACGTGCCCCCCTTCATGGGCTTGGCTGTCAGTTCTTCACGGGCTGACCACATTGCATTTAAACCATTGCGACATAAGTATTAGGTCATATTACACGTACTGCCCTTCATGGGCTTGGCTGCCGGTTCTTCACGGGATGATGACATTGCATTTAAACCATCGTGACATAATGATTAGGTCATATTACACATGCCGCCCTTCATGGGCTTGGCTGTCGGTTCTTCATGGGCTGACCACATTGCATTTAAACCATCGCGACATAAGTATTAGGTCATATTACACGTGCTGCTCTTCATGGGCTTGGCTGTCGGTCCTTCAAGGACTAACCACATTGCATTTAAACCATCGCGACTGAAGTATTAGGTCATGTTACACGTGCCACCCTTCATTGGCTTGGCTGTCGGTTCTTCATGGACTGACCACATTGCATTTAAACCATCGCGACAGAAGTATTAGGTCATATTACACGGGCCGCTCTTCATGGGCTTGGCTGTCGGTTCTTCACGGGCTGACCACATTGCATTTAAACCATCGCGAGATAAGTTTTAGTTCATATTCCATGTGCCGCTCTTCATGGACTTGGCTGTCGGTTCTTCACAGACTGACCACACTGCATTTAAACCATCGCGACATAAGTATTAGGTCGTATTACACGTGCCGCTCTTCATAGGCTTGGTTGTCGGTTCTTCACGGACTGACCACATTGCATTTAAACCATAGCGACATAAGTATTAGGTCATATTACATGTACCGCTCTTCATGGGCTTCGCTGGCGGTTCTTCACGGGCTGACCACATTGCATTTAAATCATCGCGACATAAGTATTAGGTCATATTAGACGTGCCGCTCTTCATGGGCTTGGCTTTCGGTTCTTCACGGACTGACCACATTGCATTTGACCACATTGCATTTAAACCATCACGACATAAGTATTAGGTCATATTACACGTGCCGCTCTTCATGGGCTTCGCTGTCGGTTCTTCGCAGGCTGACCACATTGCATTTAAATCATCGCGACATAAGTATTAGGTCATATTACACATGCCGCTCTTCATGGGCTTGGCTTTCGGTTCTTCACGGACTGACCACATTGCATTTGAACCATCGCGACATAAGTATTAGGTCATATTACACGTGCCGCTCTTCATGGGCTTGGCTGTCGGTTCTTCACGGGCTGACCACATTTCATTTCAACCATCGCCACATAAGTATTAGGTCATATTACACATGCCGCTCTTCATGGGCTTGGCTGTCGGGTCTTCACAGGCTGACCATATTGCATTTAAACCATCGCGACATAAGTATTAGGTCATATTACACATGCAGCTCTTCATGGGCTTGGCTTTCGGTTCTTCACGGACTGACCACATTGCATTTGACCACATTGCATTTAAACCATTGCGACATAAGTATTAGGTCATATTACACATGCAGCTCTTCATGGGCTTGGCTGTTGGTTCTTCATGGGCTGACCACATTGCATTTAAACCATCGCGACATAAGTATTAGGTCATATTACACATGCCGCCCTTCATGGGCTTGGCTGTCGGTTCTTCACGGACTGACCACATTGCATTTAAACCAGCGCGACATAAGTATTAGGTCATATTACACGTGCCGCCCTTCATGGGCTTGGTTGTCGGTTCTTCACGGACTGACCACATTGCATTTAATTTAAACCATCGCAACATAAGTGTTAGGTCATATTACACGCACGTGCCATCCTTCATGGGCTTGGCTGTCGGTTCTTCATGGGCTGACCACATTGCATTTAAACCATCGTGACATAGGTATTAGGTCATATTATACGGCCCGATCTTCATGGCCTTGGCTCTCGGTTCCACACAGGCTGACCACATTGCATTTAAACCATCCCGACATAAGTATCAGGTCATATTACACGTGTTGCTCTTCATGGGCTTGGCGGTCGGTTCTTCACGTGCTGATCACATTGCATTTAAATCATCGCGACATAAGTATTAGGTCATATTACACGTGCCCCCCTTCATGGGCTTGGCTGTCAGTTCTTCACGGGCTGACCACATTGCATTTAAACCATTGCGACATAAGTATTAGGTCATATTACACGTGCTGCCCTTCATGGGCTTGGCTGCCGGTTCTTCACGGGATGATGACATTGCATTTAAACCATCGTGACATAATGATTAGGTCATATTACACATGCCGCCCTTCATGGGCTTGGCTGTCGGTTCTTCATGGGCTGACCACATTGCATTTAAACCATCGCGACATAAGTATTAGGTCATATTACACGTGCTGCTCTTCATGGGCTTGGCTGTCGGTCCTTCAAGGACTAACCACATTGCATTTAAACCATCGCGACTGAAGTATTAGGTCATGTTACACGTGCCGCCCTTCATTGGCTTGGCTGTCGGTTCTTCACGGACTGACCACATTGCATTTAAACCATCGCGACAGAAGTATTAGGTCATATTACATGTACCGCTCTTCATGGGCTTAGCTGGCGGTTCTTCACGGGCTGACCACATTGTATTTAAATCATCGCGACATAAGTATTAGGTCATATTAGACGTGCCGCTCTTCATGGGCTTGGCTTTCGGTTCTTCACGGACTGACCACATTGCATTTGACCACATTGCATTTAAACCATCACGACATAAGTATTAGGTCATATTACATGTGCCGCTCTTCATGGGCTTCGCTGTCGGTTCTTCACAGGCTGACCACATTGCATTTAAATCATCGCGACATAAGTATTAGGTGTTATTACACGTGCCGCTCTTCATGGGCTTGGCTTTCGGTTCTTCACGGACTGACCACATTGCATTTGAACCATCGCGACATAAGTATTAGGTCATATTACACGTGCCGCTCTTCATGGGCTTGGCTGTCGGTTCTTCACGGGCTGACCTCATTTCATTTCAACCATCGCCACATAAGTATTAGGTCATATTACACATGCCGCTCTTCATGGGCTTGGCTGTCGGGTCTTCACAGGCTGACCATATTGCATTTAAACCATCGCGACATAAGTATTAGGTCATATTACACATGCAGCTCTTCATGGGCTTGGCTTTCAGTTCTTCACGGACTGACCACATTGCATTTGACCACATTGCATTTAAACCATTGCGACATAAGTATTAGGTCATATTACACATGCAGCTCTTCATGGGCTTGGCTGTTGGTTCTTCATGGGCTGACCACATTGCATTTAAACCATCGCGACATAAGTATTAGGTCATATTACACATGCCGCCCTTCATGGGCTTGGCTGTCGGTTCTTCACGGACTGACCACAATGCATTTAAACCAGCGCGACATAAGTATTAGGTCATATTACACGTGCCGCCCTTCATGGGCTTGGTTGTCGGTTCTTCACGGACTGACCACATTGCATTTAATTTAAACCATCGCAACATAAGTGTTAGGTCATATTACACGCACGTGCCATCCTTCATGGGCTTGGCTGTCGGTTCTTCATGGACTGACCACATTGCATTTAAACCATCGTGACATAAGTATTAGGTCATATTATACGGCCCGATCTTCATGGCCTTGGCTCTCGGTTCCACACAGGCTGACCACATTGCATTTAAACCATCCCGACATAAGTATCAGGTCATATTACACGTGTTGCTCTTCATGGGCTTGGCGGTCGGTTCTTCACGTGCTGATCACATTGCATTTAAATCATCGCGACATAAGTATTAGGTCATATTACACGTGCCCCCCTTCATGGGCTTGGCTGTCAGTTCTTCACGGGCTGACCACATTGCATTTAAACCATTGCAACATAAGTATTAGGTCATATTACACGTGCTGCCCTTCATGGGCTTGGCTGCCGGTTCTTCACGGGATGATGACATTGCATTTAAACCATCGTGACATAATGATTAGGTCATATTACACGTGCCGCCCTTCATGGGCTTGGCTGTCGGTTCTTCATGGGCTGACCACATTGCATTTAAACCATCGCGACATAAGTATTAGGTCATATTACACGTGCTGCTCTTCATGGGCTTGGCTGTCGGTCCTTCAAGGACTAACCACATTGCATTTAAACCATCGCGACTGAAGTATTAGGTCATGTTACACGTGCCACCCTTCATTGGCTTGGCTGTCGGTTCTTCACGGACTGACCACATTGCATTTAAACCATCGCGACAGAAGTATTAGGTCATATTACACGGGCCACTCTTCATGGGCTTGGCTGTCGGTTCTTCACGGGCTGACCACATTGCATTTAAATCATCGCGACATAAGTATTAGGTCATATTACACGTGCCGCCCTTCATGGGCTTGGCTGTCAGTTTTTCACGGGCTGACCACATTGCATTTAAACCATCGTGAGATAAGTTTTAGGTCATATTCCATGTGCCGCTCTTCATGGACTTGGCTGTCGGTTCTTCACAGACTGACCACACTGCATTTAAACCATCGCGACATAAGTATTAGGTCGTATTATACGTGCCACTCTTCATAGGCTTGGTTGTCGGTTCTTCACGGACTGACCACATTGCATTTAAACCATAGCGACATAAGTATTAGGTCATATTACATGTACCGCTCTTCATGGGCTTCGCTGGCGGTTCTTCACGGGCTGACCACATTGCATTTAAATCATCGCGACATAAGTATTAGGTCATATTAGACGTGCCGCTCTTCATGGGCTTGGCTTTCGGTTCTTCACGGACTGACCACATTGCATTTGACCACATTGCATTTAAAACATCACGACATAAGTATTAAGTCATATTACACGTGCCGCTCTTCATGGGCTTCGCTGTCGGTTCTTCACAGGCTGACCACATTGCATTTAAATCATCGCGACATAAGTATTAGGTCATATTACACGTGCCGCTCTTCATGGGCTTGGCTTTCGGTTCTTCACGGACTGACCACATTGCATTTGAACCATCGCGACATAAGTATTAGGTCATATTACACGTGCCGCTCTTCATGGGCTTGGCTGTCGGTTCTTCACGGGCTGACCACATTTCATTTCAACCATCGCCACATAAGTATTAGGTCATATTACACATGCCGCTCTTCATGGGCTTGGCTGTCGCGTCTTCACAGACTGACCATATTGCATTTAAACCATCGCGACATAAGTATTTCGTCATATTACACATGCAGCTCTTCATGGGCTTGGCTTTCGGTTCTTCCCGGACTGACCACATTGCATTTGACAACATTGCATTTAAACCTTCGAAACATAAGTATTAGGTCATATTACACGTGCCGCTCTTCATGGGGTTCGCTGTCGGTTCTTCACGGGCTGAGCACATTGCATTTAAATCATCGCGACATAAGTATTAGGTCATATTACACGTGCCGCTCTTCATGGGCTTGGCTTTCGGTTCTTCACGGACTGACCACATTGCATGTGAACCATCGCGACATAAGTATTAGGTCATATTACACGTGCCGCTCTTCATGGGGTTGGCTGTCGGTTCTTCATGGGCTAACCACATTTCATTTCAACCATCGCCACAAAAGCATTAGGTCATATTACACATGCCACTCTTCATGGGCTTTGCTGTCGGGTCTACACAGGCTGACCATATTGCATTTAAACCATCGCGACATAAGTATTAGGTCATATTACACATGCAGCTCTTCATGGGCTTGGCTATTGGTTCTTCATGGGCTGACCACATTGCATTTAAACCATCGCGACAGAAGTATTAGGTCATATTACACGTGCCGCTCTTCATACGCTTGGCTGTCGGTTCTTCACGGACTGACCACATTGCATTTAAACCGTTGCGACATAAGTATTAGGTCATATTACACATGCCGCTCTTCATGGGCTTTGCTGTGGGTTCTTCACGGGCTGACCACATCGCATTTAAATCATCACGACATAAGTATTAGGTCATATTACACGTGCCGCTCTTCATGGGCTTGGCTTTCGGTTCTTCACGGACTGACCACATTGCATTTGACCTCATTGCATTTGAACCATCGCGACATAAGTATTAGGTCACATTACCCATGCAGCTCTTCATGGGCTTGGCTGTCGGGTCTTCATGGGCTGACCACATTTCATTTCAACCATCGCCACATAAGCATTAGGTCATATTACACATGCCGCTCTTCATGGGCTTGGCTGTCGGGTCTACACAGGCTGACCATATTGCATTTAAACCATCGCGACATAAGTATTTGGTCATATTACACATGCAGCTCTTCATGGGCTTGGCTATTGGTTCTTCATGGGCTGACCACATTGCATTTAAACCATCGCGACAGAAGTATTAGGTCATATTACACGTGCTGCTCTTCATGGGCTTGGCTGTCGGTTCTTCACAGACTCACCACATTGCATTTAAACCATCGCGACATAAGTATTAGGTTGTATTACACGTGCCGCTCTTCATAGGCTTGGCTGTCGGTTCTTCACGGACTGACCACATTGCATTTAAACCGTTGCGACATAAGTATTAGGTCATATTACACGTGCCGCTCTTCATGGGCTTGGCTTTCGGTTCTTCACGGACTGACCACATTGCATTTGAGCTCATTGCATTTAAACCATCGCGACATACGTATTAGGTCATATTACACATGCAGCTCTTCATGGGCTTGGCTGTTGGTTCTTCATGGGCTGACCACATTGCATTTAAACCATCACGACATAAGTATTAGGTCATATTACACATACCGCCCTTCATGGGCTTGGCTGTCGGTTCTTCACGGACTGACCACATTGCATTTAAACCAGCGCGACATAAGTATTAGGTCATATTACACGTGCCGCTCTTCATGGGCTTGGTTGTCGGTTCTTCACGGACTGACCACATTGCATTTAATTTAAACCATCGCAACATAAGTGTTAGGTCATATTACACGCACGTGCCATCCTTCATGGGCTTGGCTGACGGTTCTTCATGGGCTGACCACATTGCATTTAAACCATCGTGACATAAGTATTAGGTCATATTATACGGCCCGATCTTCATGGCCTTGGCTCTCGGTTCCACACAGGCTGACCACATTGCATTTAAACCATCGCGACATAAGTATCAGGTCATATTACACGTGTTGCTCTTCATGGGCTTGGCTGTCGGTTCTTCACGTGCTGATCACATTGCATTTAAATCATCGCGACATAAGTATTAGGTCATATTACACGTGCCGCCCTTCATGGGCTTGGCTGTCAACTCTTCACGGGCTGACCACATTGCTTTTAAACCATTGCGACATAAGTATTAGGTCATATTACACGTGCCGCCCTTCATGGGCTTGGCTGCCGGTTCTTCACGGGCTGATGACATTGCATTTAAACCATCGTGACATAATTATTAGGTCATATTACACATGCCGCCCTTCATGGGCTTGGCTGTCGGTTCTTCATGGGCTGACCACATTGCATTTAAACCATCGCGACATAAGTATTAGGTCATATTACACGTGCTGCTCTTCATGGGCTAGGCTGTCGGTCCTTCACGGACTAACCACATTGCATGTAAACCATCGCGACTGAAGTATTAGGTCATATTACATGTGCCGCCCTTCATGGGATTGGCTGTCGGTTCTTCACGGACTGACCACACTGCATTTAAACCATCGCGACAGAAGTATTAGGTCATATTACACGGGCCGCTCTTCATGGGCTTGGCTGTCGGTTCTTCACGGGCTGACCACATTGCATTTAAATCATCGCGACATAAGTATTAGGTCATATTACACGTGCCCCCCTTCATGGGCTTGGCTGTCAGTTCTTCACGGGCTGACCACATTGCATTTAAACCATCACGAGATAAGTTTTAGGTCATATCACATGTGCCGCTCTTCATGGGCTTGGCTGTCGGTTCTTCACAGACTGACCACACTGCATTTAAACCATCGCGACATAAGTATTAGGTCATATTACACATGCAGCTCTCCATGGGCTTGGCTGTTGGTTCTTCATGGGCTGACCACATTGCATTTAAACCATCGCGGCATAAGTATTAGGTCATATTACACGTGACGCTGTTCATGGGCGTGGCTGTCAGTTCTTCACGGACTAACCACATTGCATTTAAACCATCGCGACAGAAGTATTAGGTCATATTACGCATACCCCTCTTCATGGGCTTGGCTGTCGGGTCTACACAGGCTGACCATATTGCATTTAAACCATTGCGACATAAGTATTAGGTCATATTACACATGCAGCTCTTCATGGGCTTGGCTAGTGGTTCTTCATGGGCTGACCACATTGCATTTAAACCATCGCGACAGAAGTATTAGGTCATATTACACGTGCCGCTCTTCATGGGCTTGGCTGTCGGTTCTTCACAGACTCACCACATTGCATTTAAACCATCGCGACATAAGTATTAGGTTGTATTACACGTGCCGCTCTTCATAGGCTCGGCTGTCGGTTCTTCACGGACTGACCACATTGCATTTAAACCGTTGCGACATAAGTATTAGGTCATATTACAAGTGCCGCGCTTCATGGGCTTCGCTGTTGGTTCTTCACGGGCTGACGACATAAGTATTAGGTCATATTACACGTGCTGCTCTTCATGGGCTTGGCTTTCGGTTCTTCACGGACTGACCACATTGCATTTGAACCATCGCGACATAAGTATTAGGTCATATTACACGTGCCGCTCTTCATGGGCTTGGCTGTCGGTTCTTCACGGGCTGACCACATTTCATTTCAACCATCACCACATAAGTATTAGGTCATATTAGACATGCCGCTCTTCATGGGCTTCGCTGTTGGGTCTTCACAGGCTGACCATATTGCATTCAAACCATCGCGACATAAGTATTAGGTCATATTACACATGCAGCTCTTCATGGGCTTGGCTTTCGGTTCTACTCGGACTGACCACATTGCATTTGACAACATTGCATTTAAACCATCGAGACATAAGTATTAGGTCATATTACACGTGCCGCTCTTCATGGGCTTCGCTGTCGGTTCTTCACGGGCTGAGCACATTGCATTTAAATCATCGCGACATAAGTATTAGGTCATATTACACGTGCCGCTCTTCATGGGCTTGGCTTTCGGTTCTTCACGGACTGACCACATTGCATGTGAACCATCGCGACATAAGTATTAGGTCATATTACATGTGCCGCTCTTCATGGGCTTGGCTGTCGGTTCTTTATGGGCTGACCACATTTCATTTCAACCATCGCCACATAAGCATTAGGTCATATTACACATGCCGCTCTTCATGGGCTTGGCTGTCGGGTCTACACATGCTGACCATATTGCATTTAAACCATCGCGACATAAGTATTAGATCATATTACACATGCAGCTCTTCATGGGCTTGGCTATTGGTTCTTCATGGGCTGACCACATTGCATTTAAACCATCGCGACAGAAGTATTAGGTCATATTACACGTGCCGCTCTTCATGGGCTTGGCTGTCGGTTCTTCACAGACTCACCACATTGCATTTAAACCATCGCGACATAAGTATTACGTTGTATTACACGTGCCGCTCTTCATAGGCTTGGCTGTCGGTTCTTCACGGACTGACCACATTGCATTTAAACCGTTGCGACATAAGTATTAGGTCATATTACACGTGCCGCTCTTCATGGGCTTCGCTGTCGGTTCTTCACGGGCTGACCACATCGCATTTAAATCATCACGACATAAGTATTAGGTCATATTACACGTGCCGCTCTTCATGGGCTTGGCTTTCGGTTCTTCACGGACTGACCACATTGCATTTGACCTCATTGCATTTAAACCATCGCGACATAAGTATTAGGTCATATTACACATGCAGCTCTTCATGGGCTTGGGTGTTGGTTCTTCATGGGCTGACCACATTGCATTTAAACCATCGCGACATAAGTATTAGGTCATATTACACGTGCCGCTCTTCATGGGCTTGGTTGTCGGTTCTTCACGGACTGACCACATTGCATTTAATTTAAACCATCGCAACATAAGTGTTAGGTCATATTACACGCACGTGCCATCCTTCATGGGCTTGGCTGTCGGTTCTTCATGGGCTGACCACATTGCATTTAAACCATCGTGACATAAGTATTAGGTCATATTATACGACCCGATCTTCATGGCCTTGTCTCTCGGTTCCACACAGGCTGACCACATTGCATTTAAACCATCCCGACATAAGTATCAGGTCATATTACACGTGTTGCTCTTCATGGGCTTGGCTGTCGGTTCTTCACGTGCTGATCACATTGCATTTAAATCATCGCGACATAAGTATTAGGTCATATTACACGTCCCGCCCTTCATGGGCTTGGCTGTCAGTTCTTCACGGGCTGACCACATTGCATTTAAACCATTGCGACATAAGTATTAGGTCATATTACACGTGCCGCCCTTCATGGGCTTGGCTGCCGGTTCTTCATGGGCTGATGACATTGCATTTAAATCATCGTGACATAATTATTAGGTCATATTACACGTGCCGCCCTTCATGGGCTTGGCTGTCGGTTCTTCATGGGCTGACCACATTGCATTTAAACCATCGCGACATAAGTATTAGGTCGTATTACACATGCTGCTCTTCATGGGCTTGGCTGTCGGTCCTTCACGGACTAACCACATTGCATTTAAACCATCGCGACTGAAGTATTAGGTCATATTAGATGTGCCGCCCTTCATGGGCTTGGCTGTCGGTTCTTCACGGATTGACCACATTGCATTTAAACCATCGCGACAGAAGTATTAGGTCATATTACACGGGCCGCTCTTCATGGGCTTGGCTGTCGGTTCTTCACGGGCTGACCACATTGCATTTAAATCATCGCGACATAAGTATTAGGTCATATTACACGTGCCGCCCTTCATGGGCTTGGCTGTCAGTTCTTCACGGGCTGACCACATTGCATTTAAACCATCGCGAGATCAGTTTTAGGTCATATTACATGTGCCGCTCTTCATGGGCTTGGCTGTCGGTTCTTCACAGACTGACCACACTGCATTTAAACCATCGCGACATAAGTATTAGGTCGTATTACACGTGCCGCTCTTCATAGGCTTGGTTGTCGGTTCTTCACGGACTGACCACGTTGCATTTAAACCATAGTGACATAAGTATTATTTCATATTACATGTACCGCTCTTCATGGGCTTCGCTGCCGGTTCTTCACGGGCTGACCACATTGCATTTAAATCATCGCGACATAAGTATTAGGTCATATTACACGTGCCGCTCTTCATGGGCTTGGCTTTTGGTTCTTCACGGACTGACCACATTGCATTTGACCTCATTGCATTTAAACCATCGCGACATAAGTATTACGTCGTATTACACGTGCCGCTCTTCATGGCCTTCGCTGTCGGTTCTTCACAGGCTGACCACATTGCATTTAAATCATCGCCACATTAGTATTAGGTCATATTACACGTGCCGCACTTCATGGGCTTGGCTTTCGGTTCTTCACAGACTGACCACATTGCATTTGAACCAGGGCGACATAAGTATTAGGTCATATTACAGGTGCCGCTCTTCATGGGCTTGGCTGTCGGTTCTTCACGGGCTGACCACATTTCATTTCAACCATCGCCACATAAGTATTAGGTCATATTACACATGCCGCTCTTCATGGGCTTGGCCTGTCGGGTCTTCACAGGCTGACCATATTGCATTTAAACCATCGCGACATAAGTATTAGGTCATATTACACATGCAGCTCTCCATGGGCTTGGCTGTTGGTTCTTCATGGGCTGACCACATTGCATTTAAACCATCGCGACATAAGTATTAGGTCATATTACACGTGACGCTGTTCATGGGCGTGGCTGTCGGTTCTTCACGGACTAATCACATTGCGTTTAAACCATCGCGACAGAAGTATTAGGTCATATTACACATACCCCTCTTCATGGGCTTGGCTGTCGGGTCTACACAGGCTGACCATATTGCATTTAAACCATCGCGACATAAGTATTAGGTCATATTACACATGCAGCTGTTCATGGGCTTGGCTATTGGTTCTTCATGGGCTGACCACATTGCGTTTAAACCATCGCGACAGAAGTATTAGGTCATATTACTCGTGCCGCTCTTCATGGGCTTGGCTGTCGGTTCTTCACAGACTCACCACATTGCATTTAAACCATCGCGACATAAGTATTAGGTTGTATTACACGTGCCGCTCTTCATAGGCTTGGCTGTCGGTTCTTCACGGACTGACCACATTGCATTTAAACCGTTGCGACATAAGTATTAGGTCATATTACACGTGCCGCACTTCATGGGCTTCGCTGTTGGTTCTTCACGGGCTGACGACATAAGTATTAGGTCATATTACACGTGCCGCTCTTCATGGGCTTGGCTTTCGGTTCTTCACGGACTGACCACATTGCATTTGACCACATTGCATTTAAACCATCGCGACATAAGTATTAGGTCATATTACACATGCAGCTCTTCATGGGCTTGGCTGTTGGTTCTTCATGGGCTGACCACATTGCATTTAAACCATCGCGACGTAGGTATTAGGTCATATTACACGTGCCGCCCTTCATGGGCTTGGCTGTCGGTTCTTCACGGACTGACCACATTGCATTTAAACCAGCGCGACATAAGTATTAGGTCATATTACACGTGCCACTCTTCATGGGCTTTGTTGTCGGTTCTTCACGGACTGACCACATTGCATTTAATTTAAACCATCGCAACATAAGTGTTAGGTCATATTACACGCACGTGCCATCCTTCATGGGCTTGGCTGTCGGTTCTTCATGGGCTGACCACATTGCATTTAAACCATCGTGACATAAGTATTAGGTCATATTATACGGCCCGATCTTCATGGCCTTGGCTCTCGGTTCCACACAGGCTGACCACATTGCATTTAAACCATCCCGACATAAGTATCAGGTCATATTACACGTTTCGCTCTTCATGAGCTTGGTGGTCGGTTCTTCACGTGCTGATCACATTGCATTTAAATCATCGCGACATAAGTATTAGGTCATATTACACGTGCCGCCCTTCATGGGCTTGGCTGTCAACTCTTCACGGGCTGACCACATTGCTTTTAAACCATTGCGACATAAGTATTAGGTCATATTACACGTGCCGCCCTTCATGGGCTTGGCTGCCGGTTCTTCACGGGCTGACCACCTTGCATTTAAACCATCACGACATAAGTATTAGGTCATATTACACATGCAGCTCTTCATGGGCTTGGCTGTTGGTTCTTCATGGGCTGACCACATTGCATTTACACCATCGCGACATAAGTATTAGGTCATATTACACGTGCCGCTCTTCATCGGCTTGGCTGTCGGTTCTTCACGGGCTGACCACATTGCATTTAAACCATCGCGACATAAGTATTAGGTCATATTACATGTGCTGCTCTTCATGGGCTTGGCTGTCGGTTCTTCACGGACTAACCACATTGCCTTTAAACCATCGCGACAGAAGTATTAGGTCATATTACACGCGCCGCTCTTCATAGGCTTGGATGTCGGTTCTTCATGGGCTGACCACATTGCATCTAAACCATCGCGACAGAAGTATTAAGTCATATTACACGTGCCGCTCTCCATGGGCTTGGCTGCCGGTTCTTCACAGGATGAACACATTGCCTTTTAAATCATCGCGACATAAGTATTAGGTCATATTACACGTGCCGCCCTTCATGGGCTTGGCTGTCAGTTCTTCACGGGCTGACCACATTGCATTTAAACCATTGCGACATAAGTATTAGGTCATATTACTCGTGCCGCTCTTCATGGTCTTGGCTGTTGGTCCTTCACGGACTAACCACATTGCATTTAAACCATCGCGACAGAAGTATTAGGTCATATTACACATGCCGCCCTTCATGGGCTTGGCTGTCGACTCTTCACGGACTGACCACATTGCATTTAAACCATCACGACTGAAGTATTAGGTCATATTACACAGGCCGCTCTTCATGGGCTTGGCTGTCGGTTCTTCATGGGCTGACCACATTGCATTTAAACCATTCCGACATAAGTATCAGGTCATATTACACGTGTCGCTCTTCATGGGCTTGGCTGTCGGTTCTTCATGGGCTGATCACATTGCATTTAAATCATCGCGACAGAAGTATTAGGTCATATTACACATGCCGCTCTCCATGGGCTTGGCTCTTGGTTCCACACAGGCTGACCACATTGCATTTAAACCATCGCGAGATAAGTATTAGGTCATATTACACGTGCCGCTCTTCATACGCTTGGCTGTCGGTTCTTCACGGACTGACCACATTGCATTTAAACCGTTGCGACATAAGTATTAGGTCATATTACACATGCCGCTCTTCATGGGCTTCGCTGTGGGTTCTTCACGGGCTGACCACATCGCATTTAAATCATCACGACATAAGTATTAGGTCATATTACACGTGCCGCTCTTCATGGGCTTGGCTTTCGGTTCTTCACGGACTGACCACTTTGCATTTGACCTCATTGCATTTGAACCATCGCGACATAAGTATTAGGTCACATTACCCATGCAGCTCTTCATGGGCTTGGCTGTCGGGTCTTCATGGGCTGACCACATTTCATTTCAACCATCGCCACATAAGCATTAGGTCATATTACACATGCCGCTCTTCATGGGCTTGGCTGTCGGGTCTACACAGGCTGACCATATTGCATTTAAACCATCGCGACATAAGTATTTGGTCATATTACACATGCAGCTCTTCATGGGCTTGGCTATTGGTTCTTCATGGGCTGACCACATTGCATTTAAACCATCGCGACAGAAGTATTAGGTCATATTACACGTGCTGCTCTTCATGGGCTTGGCTGTCGGTTCTTCACAGACACACCACATTGCATTTAAACAATCGCGACATAAGTATTAGGTTGTATTACACGTGCCGCTCTTCATAGGCTTGGCTGTCGGTTCTTCACGGACTGACCACATTGCATTTAAACCGTTGGGACATAAGTATTAGGTCATATTACACGTGCCGCTCTTCATGGGCTTGGCTTTCGGTTCTTCACAGACTGACCACATTGCATTTGACCTCATTGCATTTAAACCATCGCGACATACGTATTAGGTCATATTACACATGCAGCTCTTCATGGGCTTGGCTGTTGGTTCTTCATGGGCTGACCATATTGCATTTAAACCATCACGACATAAGTATTAGGTCATATTACACATACCGCCCTTCATGGGCTTGGCTGTCGGTTCTTCACGGACTGACCACATTGCATTTAAACCAGCGCGACATAAGTATCAGGTCATATTACACGTGCCGCTCTTCATGGGCTTGGTTGTCGGTTCTTCACGGACTGACCACATTGCATTTAATTTAAACCATCGCAACATAAGTGTTAGGTCATATTACACGCACGTGCCATCCTTCATGGGCTTGGCTGACGGTTCTTCATGGGCTGACCACATTGCATTTAAACCATCGTGACATAAGTATTAGGTCATATTATACAGCCCGATCTTCATGGCCTTGGCTCTCGGTTCCACACAGGCTGACCACATTGCATTTAAACCATCGCGACATAAGTATCAGGTCATATTACACATGCAGCTCTCCATGGGCTTGGCTGTTGGTTCTTCATGGGCTGACCACATTGCGTTTAAACCATCGCGACAGAAGTATTAGGTCATATTACTCGTGCCGCTCTTCATGGGCTTGGCTGTCGGTTCTTCACAGACTCACCACATTGCATTTAAACCATCGCGACATAAGTATTAGGTTGTATTACACGTGCCGCTCTTCATAGGCTTGGCTGTCGGTTCTTCACGGACTGACCACATTGCATTTAAACCGTTGCGACATAAGTATTAGGTCATATTACACGTGCCGCACTTCATGGGCTTCGCTGTTGGTTCTTCACGGGCTGACGACATAAGTATTAGGTCATATTACACGTGCCGCTCTTCATGGGCTTGGCTTTCGGTTCTTCACGGACTGACCACATTGCATTTGACCACATTGCATTTAAACCATCGCGACATAAGTATTAGGTCATATTACACATGCAGCTCTTCATGGGCTTGGCTGTTGGTTCTTCATGGGCTGACCACATTGCATTTAAACCATCGCGACGTAGGTATTAGGTCATATTACACGTGCCGCCCTTCATGGGCTTGGCTGTCGGTTCTTCACGGACTGACCACATTGCATTTAAACCAGCGCGACATAAGTATTAGGTCATATTACACGTGCCACTCTTCATGGGCTTTGTTGTCGGTTCTTCACGGACTGACCACATTGCATTTAATTTAAACCATCGCAACATAAGTGTTAGGTCATATTACACGCACGTGCCATCCTTCATGGGCTTGGCTGTCGGTTCTTCATGGGCTGACCACATTGCATTTAAACCATCGTGACATAAGTATTAGGTCATATTATACGGCCCGATCTTCATGGCCTTGGCTCTCGGTTCCACACAGGCTGACCACATTGCATTTAAACCATCCCGACATAAGTATCAGGTCATATTACACGTTTCGCTCTTCATGAGCTTGGTGGTCGGTTCTTCACGTGCTGATCACATTGCATTTAAATCATCGCGACATAAGTATTAGGTCATATTACACGTGCCGCCCTTCATGGGCTTGGCTGTCAACTCTTCACGGGCTGACCACATTGCTTTTAAACCATTGCGACATAAGTATTAGGTCATATTACACGTGCCGCCCTTCATGGGCTTGGCTGCCGGTTCTTCACGGGCTGACCACCTTGCATTTAAACCATCACGACATAAGTATTAGGTCATATTACACATGCAGCTCTTCATGGGCTTGGCTGTTGGTTCTTCATGGGCTGACCACATTGCATTTACACCATCGCGACATAAGTATTAGGTCATATTACACGTGCCGCTCTTCATCGGCTTGGCTGTCGGTTCTTCACGGGCTGACCACATTGCATTTAAACCATCGCGACATAAGTATTAGGTCATATTACATGTGCTGCTCTTCATGGGCTTGGCTGTCGGTTCTTCACGGACTAACCACATTGCCTTTAAACCATCGCGACAGAAGTATTAGGTCATATTACACGCGCCGCTCTTCATAGGCTTGGATGTCGGTTCTTCATGGGCTGACCACATTGCATCTAAACCATCGCGACAGAAGTATTAAGTCATATTACACGTGCCGCTCTCCATGGGCTTGGCTGCCGGTTCTTCACAGGATGAACACATTGCCTTTTAAATCATCGCGACATAAGTATTAGGTCATATTACACGTGCCGCCCTTCATGGGCTTGGCTGTCAGTTCTTCACGGGCTGACCACATTGCATTTAAACCATTGCGACATAAGTATTAGGTCATATTACTCGTGCCGCTCTTCATGGTCTTGGCTGTTGGTCCTTCACGGACTAACCACATTGCATTTAAACCATCGCGACAGAAGTATTAGGTCATATTACACATGCCGCCCTTCATGGGCTTGGCTGTCGACTCTTCACGGACTGACCACATTGCATTTAAACCATCACGACTGAAGTATTAGGTCATATTACACAGGCCGCTCTTCATGGGCTTGGCTGTCGGTTCTTCATGGGCTGACCACATTGCATTTAAACCATTCCGACATAAGTATCAGGTCATATTACACGTGTCGCTCTTCATGGGCTTGGCTGTCGGTTCTTCATGGGCTGATCACATTGCATTTAAATCATCGCGACAGAAGTATTAGGTCATATTACACATGCCGCTCTCCATGGGCTTGGCTCTTGGTTCCACACAGGCTGACCACATTGCATTTAAACCATCGCGAGATAAGTATTAGGTCATATTACACGTGCCGCTCTTCATACGCTTGGCTGTCGGTTCTTCACGGACTGACCACATTGCATTTAAACCGTTGCGACATAAGTATTAGGTCATATTACACATGCCGCTCTTCATGGGCTTCGCTGTGGGTTCTTCACGGGCTGACCACATCGCATTTAAATCATCACGACATAAGTATTAGGTCATATTACACGTGCCGCTCTTCATGGGCTTGGCTTTCGGTTCTTCACGGACTGACCACTTTGCATTTGACCTCATTGCATTTGAACCATCGCGACATAAGTATTAGGTCACATTACCCATGCAGCTCTTCATGGGCTTGGCTGTCGGGTCTTCATGGGCTGACCACATTTCATTTCAACCATCGCCACATAAGCATTAGGTCATATTACACATGCCGCTCTTCATGGGCTTGGCTGTCGGGTCTACACAGGCTGACCATATTGCATTTAAACCATCGCGACATAAGTATTTGGTCATATTACACATGCAGCTCTTCATGGGCTTGGCTATTGGTTCTTCATGGGCTGACCACATTGCATTTAAACCATCGCGACAGAAGTATTAGGTCATATTACACGTGCTGCTCTTCATGGGCTTGGCTGTCGGTTCTTCACAGACACACCACATTGCATTTAAACCATCGCGACATAAGTATTAGGTTGTATTACACGTGCCGCTCTTCATAGGCTTGGCTGTCGGTTCTTCACGGACTGACCACATTGCATTTAAACCGTTGGGACATAAGTATTAGGTCATATTACACGTGCCGCTCTTCATGGGCTTGGCTTTCGGTTCTTCACAGACTGACCACATTGCATTTGACCTCATTGCATTTAAACCATCGCGACATACGTATTAGGTCATATTACACATGCAGCTCTTCATGGGCTTGGCTGTTGGTTCTTCATGGGCTGACCATATTGCATTTAAACCATCACGACATAAGTATTAGGTCATATTACACATACCGCCCTTCATGGGCTTGGCTGTCGGTTCTTCACGGACTGACCACATTGCATTTAAACCAGCGCGACATAAGTATCAGGTCATATTACACGTGCCGCTCTTCATGGGCTTGGTTGTCGGTTCTTCACGGACTGACCACATTGCATTTAATTTAAACCATCGCAACATAAGTGTTAGGTCATATTACACGCACGTGCCATCCTTCATGGGCTTGGCTGACGGTTCTTCATGGGCTGACCACATTGCATTTAAACCATCGTGACATAAGTATTAGGTCATATTATACAGCCCGATCTTCATGGCCTTGGCTCTCGGTTCCACACAGGCTGACCACATTGCATTTAAACCATCGCGACATAAGTATCAGGTCATATTACACGTGTTGCTCTTCATGGGCTTGGCTGTCGGTTCTTCACGTGCTGATCACATTGCATTTAAATCATCGCGACATAAGTATTAGGTCATATTACACGTGCCGCCCTTCATGGGCTTGGCTGTCAACTCTTCACGGGCTGACCACATTGCTTTTAAACCATTGCGACATAAGTATTAGGTCATATTACACGTGCCGCCCTTCATGGGCTTGGCTGGCGGTTCTTCACGGGCTGATGACATTGCATTTAAACCATCGTGACATAATTATTAGGTCATATTACACATGCCGCCCTTCATGGGCTTGGCTGTCGGTTCTTCATGGGCTGACCACATTGCATTTAAACCATCGCGACATAAGTATTAGGTCATATTACACATGCTGCTCTTCATGGGCTAGGCTGTCGGTCCTTCACGGACTAACCACATTGCATGTAAACCATCGCGACTGAAGTATTAGGTCATATTACATGTGCCGCCCTTCATGGGATTGGTTGTCGGTTCTTCACGGACTGACCACACTGCATTTAAACCATCGCGACAGAAGTATTAGGTCATATTACACGGGCCGCTCTTCATGGGCTTGGCTGTCGGTTCTTCACGGGCTGACCACATTGCATTTAAATCATCGCAACATAAGTATTAGGTCATATTACACGTGCCCCCCTTCATGGGCTTGGCTGTCAGTTCTTCACGGGCTGACCACATTGCATTTAAACCATCACGAGATAAGTTTTAGGTCATATCACATGTGCCGCTCTTCATGGGCTTGGCTGTCGGTTCTTCACAGACTGACCACACTGCATTTAAACCATCGCGACATAAGTATTAGGTCGTATTACACGTGCCGCTCTTCATAGGCTTGGTTGTCGATTCTTCACGGACTGACCACATTGCATTTAAACCATAGCGACATAAGTATTATTTCATATTACATGTACCGCTCTTCATGGGCTTCGCTGCCGGTTCTTCACGGGCTGACCACATTGCATTTTAATCATCGCGACATAAGTATTAGGTCATATTACACGTGCCGCTCTTCATGGGCTTGGCTTTCAGTTCTTCACGGACTGACCACATTGCATTTGACCACATTGCATTTAAACCATCACGACATAAGTATTAGGTCGTATTACACGTGTCGCTCTTCATGGGCTTCGCTGTCGGTTCTTCACAGGCTGACCAGATTGCATTTAAATCATCGCCACATTAGTATTAGGTCATATTACACGTGCCGCTCCTCATGGGCTTGGCTTTCGGTTCTTCACGGACTGACCACATTGCACTTGAACCATCGCGACATAAGTATTAGGTCATATTACACGTGCCGCTCTTCATGGCCTTGGCTGTCGGTTCTTCACGGGCTGACCACATTTCATTTCAACCATCGTCACATAAGTATTAGGTCATATTACACATGCCGCTCTTCATGGGCTTGGCTGTCGGGTCTTCACAGGCTGACCATATTGCATTTAAACTATCGCGACATAAGTATTAGGTCATATTACACATGCAGCTCTCCATGGGCGTGGCTGTTGGTTCTTCATGGGCTGACCACATTGCATTTAAACCATCGCGGCATAAGTATTAGGTCATATTACACGTGACGCTGTTCATGGGCGTGGCTGCCAGTTCTTCACGGACTAACCACATTGCATTTAAACCATTGCGACAGAAGTATTAGGTCATATTACGCATACCCCTCTTCATGGGCTTGGCTGTCGGGTCTACACAGGCTGACCATATTGCATTTAAACCATTGCGACATAAGTATTAGGTCATATTACACATGCAGCTCTTCATGGGCTTGGCTATTGGTTCTTCATGGGCCGACCACATTGCATTTAAACCATCGCGACAGAAGTATTAGGTCATATTACACGTGCCGCTCTTCATGGGCTTGGCTGTCGGTTCTTCACAGACTCACCACATTGCATTTAAACCATCGCGACATAAGTATTAGGTTGTATTACACGTGCCGCTCTTCATAGGCTTGGCTGTCGGTTCTTCACGGACTGACCACATTGCATTTAAACCGTTGCGACATAAGTATTAGGTCATATTACACGTGCCGCGCTTCATGGGCTTCGCTGTTGGTTCTTCACGGGCTGACGACATAAGTATTAGGTCATATTACACGTGCCGCTCTTCATGGGCTTGGCTTTCGGTTCTTCACGGACTGACCACATTGCATTTGAACCATCGCGACATAAGTATTAGGTCATATTACACGTGCCGCTCTTCATGGGCTTGGCTGTCGGTTCTTCACGGGCTGACCACATTTCATTTCAACCATCACCACATAAGTATTAGGTCATATTACACATGCCGCTCTTCATGGGCTTCGCTGTTGGGTCTTCACAGGCTGACCATATTGCATTTACACCATCGCGACATAAGTATTAGGTCATATTACACATGCAGCTCTTCATGGGCTTGGCTTTCGGTTCTTCACGGACTGACCACATTGCATTTGACAACATTGCATTTAAACCATCGAGACATAAGTATTAGGTCATATTACACGTGCCGCTCTTCATGGGCTTCGCTGTCGGTTCTTCACGGGCTGAGCACATTGCATTTAAATCATCGCGACATAAGTATTAGGTCATATTACACGTGCCGCTCTTCATGGGCTTGGCTTTCGGTTCTTCACGGACTGACCTCATTGCATGTGAACCATCGCGACATAAGTATTAGGTCATATTACATGTGCCGCTCTTCATGGGCTTGGCTGTCGGTTCTTTATGGGCTGACCACATTTCATTTCAACCATCGCCACATAAGCATTAGGTCATATTACACATGCCGCTCTTCATGGGCTTGGCTGTCGGGTCTACACATGCTGACCATATTGCATTTAAACCATCGCGACATAAGTATTAGGTCATATTACACATGCAGCTCTTCATGGGCTTGGCTATTGGTTCTTCATGGGCTGACCACATTGCATTTAAAGCATCGCAACAGAAGTATTAGGTCATATTACACGTGCCGCTCTTCATGGGCTTGGCTGTCGGTTCTTCACAGACTCACCACATTGCATTTAAACCATCGCGACATAAGTATTAGGTTGTATTACACGTGCCGCTCTTCATAGGCTTGGCTGTCGGTTCTTCACGGACTGACCACATTGCATTTAAACCGTTGCGACATAAGTATTAGGTCATATTACACGTGCCGCTCTTCATGGGCTTCGCTGTCGGTTCTTCACGGGCTGACCACATCGCATTTAAATCATCACGACATAAGTATTAGGTCATATTACACGTGCCGCTCTTCATGGGCTTGGCTTTCGGTTCTTCACGGACTGACCACATTGCATTTGACCTCATTGCATTTAAACCATCGCGACATAAGTATTAGGTCATATTACACATGCAGCTCTTCATGGGCTTGGCTGTTGGTTCTTCATGGGCTGACCACATTGCATTTAAACCATCGCGACATAAGTATTAGGTCATATTACACATGCCGCCCTTCATGGGCTTGGCTGTCGGTTCTTCACGGACTGACCACATTGCATTTAAACCAGCGCGACATAAGTATTAGGTAATATTACACGTGCCGCTCTTCATGGGCTTGGTTGTCGGTTCTTCACGGACTGACCACATTGCATTTAATTTAAACCATCGCAACATAAGTGTTAGGTCATATTACACGCACGTGCCATCCTTCATGGGCTTGGCTGTCGGTTCTTCATGGGCTGACCACATTGCATTTAAACCATCGTGACATAAGTATTAGGTCATATTATACGACCCAATCTTCATGGCCTTGTCTCTCGGTTCCACACAGGCTGACCACATTGCATTTAAACCATCCCGACATAAGTATCAGGTCATATTACACGTGTTGCTCTTCATGGGCTTGGCTGTCGGTTCTTCACGTGCTGATCACATTGCATTTAAATCATCGCGACATAAGTATTAGGTCAGATTACACGTCCCGCCCTTCATGGGCTTGGCTGTCAGTTCTTCACGGGCTGACCACATTGCATTTAAACCATTGCGACATAAGTATTAGGTCATATTACACGTGCTGCCCTTCATGGGCTTGGCTGCCGGTTCTTCACGGGCTGATGACATTGCATTTAAATCATCGTGACATAATTATTAGGTCATATTACACGTGCCGCCCTTCATGGGCTTGGCTGTCGGTTCTTCATGGGCTGACCACATTGCATTTAAACCATCGCGACATAAGTATTAGGTCATATTACACATGCTGCTCTTCATGGGCTTGGCTGTCGGTCCTTCACGGACTAACCACATTGCATTTATTCCATCGCGACTGAAGTATTAGGTCATATTAGATGTGCCGCCCTTCATGGGCTTGGCTGTCGGTTCTTCACGGACTGACCACATTGCATTTAAACCATCGCGACAGAAGTATTAGGTCATATTACACGGGCCGCTCTTCATGGGCTTGGCTGTCGGTTCTTCACGGGCTGACCACATGGCATTTAAATCATCGCGACATAAGTATTAGGTCATATTACACGTGCCGCCCTTCATGGTCTTGGCTGTCAGTTCTTCACGGGCTGACCACATTGCATTTAAACCATCGCGAGATCAGTTTTAGGTCATATTACATGTGCCGCTCTTCATGGGCTTGGCTGTCGGTTCTTCACAGACTGACCACACTGCATTTAAACCATCGCGACATAAGTATTAGGTTGTATTACACGTGCCGCTCTTCATAGGCTTGGTTTTCGGTTCTTCACGGACTGACCACATTGCATTTAAACCATAGCGACATAAGTATTATTTCATATTACATGTACCGCTCTTCATGGGCTTCGCTGCCGGTTCTTCACGGGCTGACCACATTGCATTTAAATCATCGCGACATAAGTATTAGGTCATATTACACGTGCCGCTCTTCATGGGCTTGGCTTTCGGTTCTTCACGGACTGACCACATTGCATTTGACCTCATTGCATTTAAACCATCGCGACATAAGTATTACGTCGTATTACACGTGCCGCTCTTCATGGCCTTCGCTGTCGGTTCTTCACAGGCTGACCACATTGCATTTAAATCATCGCCACATTAGTATTAGGTCATATTACACGTGCCGCCCTTCATGGGCTTGGCTGCCGGTTCTTCACGGGCTGACCACATTGCATTTAAACCATCACGACATAAGTATTAGGTCATATTACACATGCAGCTCTTCATGGGCTTGGCTATTGGTTCTTCATGGGCTGACCACATTGCATTTACACCATCGCGACATAAGTATTAGGTCATATTACATGTGCCGCTCTTCATCGGCTTGGCTGTCGGTTCTTCACGGGCTGACCACATTGCATTTAAACCATCGCGACATAAGTATTAGGTCATATTACATGTGCTGCTCTTCATGGGCTTGGCTGTCGGTTCTTCACGGACTAACCACATTGCCTTTAAACCATCGCGACAGAAGTATTAGGTCATATTACACGCGCCGCTCTTCATAGGCTTGGATGTCGGTTCTTCATGGGCTGACCACATTGCATCTAAACCATCGCGACAGAAGTATTAGGTCATATTACACGTGCCGCTCTCCATGGGCTTGGCTGCCGGTTCTTCACAGGCTGAACACATTGCTTTTAAATCATCGCGACATAAGTATTAGGTCATATTACACGTGCCGCCCTTCATGGGCTTGGCTGTCAGTTCTTCACGGGCTGACCACATTGCATTTAAACCATTGCGACATAAGTATTAGGTCATATTACTCGTGCCGCTCTTCATGGTCTTGGCTGTTGGTCCTTCACGGACTAACCACATTGCATTTAAACCATCGCGACAGAAGTATTAGGTCATATTACACGTGCCGCCCTTCATGGGCTTGGCTGTCGACTCTTCACGGACTGACCACATTGCATTTAAACCATCACGACTGAAGTATTAGGTCATATTACACGGGCCGCTCTTCATGGGCTTGGCTGTCGGTTCTTCATGGGCTGACCACATTGCATTTAAACCATCCCGACATAAGTATCAGGTCATATTACACGTGTCGCTCTTCTTGGGCTTGGCTGTCGGTTCTTCATGGGCTGATCACATTGCATTTAAATCATCGCAACATAAGTATTAGGTCATATTACTCGTGCCGCTCTTCATGGTCTTGGCTGTTGGTCCTTCACGGACTAACCACATTGCATTTAAACCATCGCGACAGAAGTATTAGGTCATATTACACGTGCCGCCCTTCATGGGCTTGGCTGTCGACTCTTCACGGACTGACCACATTGCATTTAAACCATCACGACTGAAGTATTAGGTCATATTACACGGGCCGCTCTTCATGGGCTTGGCTGTCGGTTCTTCATGGGCTGACCACATTGCATTTAAACCATCCCGACATAAGTATCAGGTCATATTACACGTGTCGCTCTTCATGGGCTTGGCTGTCGGTTCTTCATGGGCTGATCACATTGCATTTAAATCATCGCGACAGAAGTATTAGGTCATATTACACGTGCCGCTCTTCATACGCTTGGCTGTCGGTTCTTCACGGACTGACCACATTGCATTTAAACCGTTGCGACATAAGTATTAGGTCATATTACACATGCCGCTCTTCATGGGCTTCGCTGTGGGTTCTTCACGGGCTGACCACATCGCATTTAAATCATCACGACATAAGTATTAGGTCATATTACACGTGCCGCTCTTCATGGGCTTGGCTTTCGGTTCTTCACGGATTGACCACTTTGCATTTGACCTCATTGCATTTGAACCATCGCGACATAAGTATTAGGTCACATTACCCATGCAGCTCTTCATGGGCTTGGCTGTCGGGTCTTCATGGGCTGACCACATTTCATTTCAACCATCGCCACATAAGCATTAGGTCATATTACACATGCCGCTCTTCATGGGCTTGGCTGTCGGGTCTACACAGGCTGACCATATTGCATTTAAACCATCGCGACATAAGTATTTGGTCATATTACACATGCAGCTCTTCATGGGCTTGGCTATTGGTTCTTCATGGGCTGACCACATTGCATTTAAACCATCGCGACAGAAGTATTAGGTCATATTATACGTGCTGCTCTTCATGGGCTTGGCTGTCGGTTCTTCACAGACTCACCACATAGCATTTAAACCATCGCGACATAAGTATTAGGTTGTATTACACGTGCCGCTCTTCATAGGCTTGGCTGTCGGTTCTTCACGGACTGACCACATTGCATTTAAACCGTTGCGACATAAGTATTAGGTCATATTACACGTGCCGCTCTTCATGGGCGTGGCTTTCGGTTCTTCACGGACTGACCACATTGCATTTGACCTCATTGCATTTAAACCATCGCGACATACGTATTAGGTCATATTACACATGCAGCTCTTCATGGGCTTGGCTGTTGGTTCTTCATGGGCTGACCATATTGCATTTAAACCATCACAACATAAGTATTAGGTCATATTACACATACCGCCCTTCATGGGCTTGGCTGTCGGTTCTTCACGGACTGACCACATTGCATTTAAACCAGCGCGACATAAGTATTAGGTCATATTACACGTGCCGCTCTTCATGGGCTTGGTTGTCGGTTCTTCACGGACTGACCACATTGCATTTAATTTAAACCATCGCAACATAAGTGTTAGGTCATATTACACGCACGTGCCATCCTTCATGGGCTTGGCTGACGGTTCTTCATGGGCTGACCACATTGCATTTAAACCATCGTGACATAAGTATTAGGTCATATTATACGGCCCGATCTTCATGGCCTTGGCTCTCGGTTCCACACAGGCTGACCACATTGCATTTAAACCATCACGACATAAGTATCAGGTCATATTACACGTGTTGCTCTTCATGGGCTTGGCTGTCGGTTCTTCACGTGCTGATCACATTGCATTTAAATCATCGCGACATAAGTATTAGGTCATATTACACGCGCCGCCCTTCATGGGCTTGGCTGTCAACTCTTCACGGGCTGACCACATTGCTTTTAAACCATTGCGACATAAGTATTAGGTCATATTACACGTGCCGCCCTTAATGGGCTTGGCTGCCGGTTCTTCACGGGCTGATGACATTGCATTTAAACCATCGTGACATAATTATTAGGTCATATTACACATGCCGCCCTTCATGGGCTTGGCTGTCGGTTCTTCATGGGCTGACCACATTGCATTTAAACCATCGCGACATAAGTATTAGGTCATATTACACGTGCTGCTCTTCATGGGCTAGGCTGTCGGTCCTTCACGGACTAACCACATTGCATGTAAACCATCGCGACCGAAGTATTAGGTCATATTACATGTGCCGCCCTTCATGGGATTGGCTGTCGGTTCTTCACGGACTGACCACACTGCATTTAAACCATCGCGACAGAAGTATTAGGTCATATTACACGGGCCGCTCTTCATGGGCTTGGCTGTCGGTTCTTCACTGGCTGACCACATTGCATTTAAATCATCGCATCATAAGTATTAGGTCATATTACACGTGCCCCCCTTCATGGGCTTGGCTGTCAGTTCTTCACGGGCTGACCACATTGCATTTAAACCATCACGAGATAAGTTTTAGGTCATATCACATGTGCCGCTCTTCATGGGCTTGGCTGTCGGTTCTTCACAGACTGACCACACTGCATTTAAACCATCGCGACATAAGTATTAGGTCATATTACACGTGCCGCTCTTCATAGGCTTGGTTGTCGATTCTTCACGGACTGACCACATTGCATTTAAACCATAGCGACATAAGTATTATTTCATATTACATGTACCGCTCTTCATGGGCTTCGCTGCCGGTTCTTCACGGGCTGACCACATTGCATTTTAATCATCGCGACATAAGTATTAGGTCATATTACACGTGCCGCTCTTCATGGGCTTGGCTTTCAGTTCTTCACGGACTGACCACATTGCATTTGACCACATTGCATTTAAACCATCACGTCATAAGTATTAGGTCGTATTACACGTGCCGCTCTTCATGGGCTTCGCTGTCGGTTCTTCACAGGCTGACCACATTGCATTTAAATCATCGCCACATTAGTATTAGGTCATATTACACGTGCCGCTCCTCATGGGCTTGGCTTTCGGTTCTTCACGGACTGACCACATTGCACTTGAACCATCGCGACATAAGTATTAGGTCATATTACACGTGCCGCTCTTCATGGGCTTGGCTGTCGGTTCTTCACGGGCTGACCACATTTCATTTCAACCATCGTCACATAAGTATTAGGTCATATTACACATGCCGCTCTTCATGGGCTTGGCTGTCGGGTCTTCACAGGCTGACCATATTGCATTTAAACCATCGCGACATAAGTATTAGGTCATATTACACATGCAGCTCTCCATGGGCTTGGCTGTTGGTTCTTCATGGGCTGACCACATTGCATTTAAACCATCGCGGCATAAGTATTAGGTCATATTACACATGACGCTGTTCATGGGCGTGGCTGTCAGTTCTTCACGGACTAACCACATTGCATTTAAACCATCGCGACAGAAGTATTAGGTCATATTACGCATACCCCTCTTCATGGGCTTGGCTGTCGGGTCTACACAGGCTGACCATATTGCATTTAAACCATTGCGACATAAGTATTAGGTCATATTACACATGCAGCTCTTCATGGGCTTGGCTATTGGTTTTTCATGGGCTGACCACATTGCATTTAAACCATCACGACAGAAGTATTAGGTCATATTACACGTGCCGCTCTTCATGGGCTTGGCTGTCGGTTCTTCACTGACTCACCACATTGCATTTAAACCATCGCGACATAAGTATTAGGTTGTATTACACGTGCCGCTCTTCATAGGCTTGGCTGTCGGTTCTTCACGGACTGACCACATTGCATTTAAACCGTTGCGACATAAGTATTAGGTCATATTACACGTGCCGCGCTTCATGGGCTTCGCTGTTGGTTCTTCACGGGCTGACGACATAAGTATTAGGTCATATTACACGTGCCGCTCTTCATGGGCTTGGCTTTCGGTTCTTCACGGACTGACCACATTGCATTTAAACCATTGCGACATAAGTATTAGGTCATATTACTCGTGCCGCTCTTCATGGTCTTGGCTGTTGGTCCTTCACGGACTAACCACATTGCATTTAAACCATCGCGACAGAAGTATTAGGTCATATTACACGTGCCGCCCTTCATGGGCTTGGCTGTCGACTCTTCACGGACTGACCACATTGCATTTAAACCATCACGACTGAAGTATTAGGTCATATTACACGGGCCGCTCTTCATGGGCTTGGCTGTCGGTTCTTCATGGGCTGACCACATTGCATTTAAACCATCCCGACATAAGTATCAGGTCATATTACACGTGTCGCTCTTCATGGGCTTGGCTGTCGGTTCTTCATGGGCTGATCACATTGCATTTAAATCATCGCGACAGAAGTATTAGGTCATATTACACATGCCGCTCTCCATGGGCTTGGCTCTTGGTTCCACACAGGCTGACCACATTGCATTTAAACCATCGCGAGATAAGTATTAGGTCATATTACACGTGCCGCTCTTCATACGCTTGGCTGTCGGTTCTTCACGGACTGACCACATTGCATTTAAACCGTTGCGACATAAGTATTAGGTCATATTACACATGCCGCTCTTCATGGGCTTCGCTGTGGGTTCTTCACGGGCTGACCACATCGCATTTAAATCATCACGACATAAGTATTAGGTCATATTACACGTGCCGCTCTTCATGGGCTTGGCTTTCGGTTCTTCACGGACTGACCACTTTGCATTTGACCTCATTGCATTTGAACCATCGCGACATAAGTATTAGGTCACATTACCCATGCAGCTCTTCATGGGCTTGGCTGTCGGGTCTTCATGGGCTGACCACATTTCATTTCAACCATCGCCACATAAGCATTAGGTCATATTACACATGCCGCTCTTCATGGGCTTGGCTGTCGGGTCTACACAGGCTGACCATATTGCATTTAAACCATCGCGACATAAGTATTTGGTCATATTGCACATGCAGCTCTTCATGGGCTTGGCTATTGGTTCTTCATGGGCTGACCACATTGCATTTAAACCATCGCGACAGAAGTATTAGGTCATATTATACGTGCTGCTCTTCATGGGCTTGGCTGTCGGTTCTTCACAGACTCACCACATTGCATTTAAACCATCGCGACATAAGTATTAGGTTGTATTACACGTGCCGCTCTTCATAGGCTTGGCTGTCGGTTCTTCACGGACTGACCACATTGCATTTAAACCGTTGCGACATAAGTATTAGGTCATATTACACGTGCCGCTCTTCATGGGCTTGGCTTTCGGTTCTTCACGGACTGACCACATTGCATTTGACCTCATTGCATTTAAACCATCGCGACATACGTATTAGGTCATATTACACATGCAGCTCTTCATGGGCTTGGCTGTTGGTTCTTCATGGGCTGACCATATTGCATTTAAACCATCACAACATAAGTATTAGGTCATATTACACATACCGCCCTTCATGGGCTTGGCTGTCGGTTCTTCACGGACTGACCACATTGCATTTAAACCAGCGCGACATAAGTATTAGGTCATATTACACGTGCCGCTCTTCATGGGCTTGGTTGTCGGTTCTTCACGGATTGACCACATTGCATTTAATTTAAACCATCGCAACATAAGTGTTAGGTCATATTACACGCACGTGCCATCCTTCATGGGCTTGGCTGACGGTTCTTCATGGGCTGACCACATTGCATTTAAACCATCGTGACATAAGTATTAGGTCATATTATACGGCCCGATCTTCATGGCCTTGGCTCTCGGTTCCACACAGGCTGACCACATTGCATTTAAACCATCGCGACATAAGTATCAGGTCATATTACACGTGTTGCTCTTCATGGGCTTGGCTGTCGGTTCTTCACGTGCTGATCACATTGCATTTAAATCATCGCGACATAAGTATTAGGTCATATTACACGCGCCGCCCTTCATGGGCTTGGCTGTCAACTCTTCACGGGCTGACCACATTGCTTTTAAACCATTGCGACATAAGTATTAGGTCATATTACACGTGCCGCCGTTAATGGGCTTGGCTGCCGGTTCTTCACGGGCTGATGACATTGCATTTAAACCATTGTGACATAATTATTAGGTCATATTACACATGCCGCCCTTCATGGGCTTGGCTGTCGGTTCTTCATGGGCTGACCACATTGCATTTAAACCATCGCGACATAAGTATTAGGTCATATTACACGTGCTGCTCTTCATGGGCTAGGCTGTCGGTCCTTCACGGACTAACCACATTGCATGTAAACCATCGCGACCGAAGTATTAGGTCATATTACATGTGCCGCCCTTCATGGGATTGGCTGTCGGTTCTTCACGGACTGACCACACTGCATTTAAACCATCGCGACAGAAGTATTAGGTCATATTACACGGGCCGCTCTTCATGGGCTTGGCTGTCGGTTCTTCACTGGCTGACCACATTGCATTTAAATCATCGCATCATAAGTATTAGGTCATATTACACGTGCCCCCCTTCATGGGCTTGGCTGTCAGTTCTTCACGGGCTGACCACATTGCATTTAAACCATCACGAGATAAGTTTTAGGTCATATCACATGTGCCGCTCTTCATGGGCTTGGCTGTCGGTTCTTCACAGACTGACCACACTGCATTTAAACCATCGCGACATAAGTATTAGGTCGTATTACACGTGGCGCTCTTCATAGGCTTGGTTGTCGATTCTTCACGGACTGACCACATTGCATTTAAACCATAGCGACATAAGTATTATTTCATATTACATGTACCGCTCTTCATGGGCTTCGCTGCCGGTTCTTCACGGGCTGACCACATTGCATTTTAATCATCGCGACATAAGTATTAGGTCATATTACACGTGCCGCTCTTCATGGGCTTGGCTTTCAGTTCTTCACGGACTGACCACATTGCATTTGACCACATTGCATTTAAACCATCACGACATAAGTATTAGGTCGTATTACACGTGCCGCTCTTCATGGGCTTCGCTGTCGGTTCTTCACAGGCTGACCACATTGCATTTAAATCATCGCCACATTAGTATTAGGTCATATTACACGTGCCGCTCCTCATGGGCTTGGCTTTCGGTTCTTCACGGACTGACCACATTGCACTTGAACCATCGCGACATAAGTATTAGGTCATACTACACGTGCCGCTCTTCATGGGCTTGGCTGTCGGTTCTTCACGGGCTGACCACATTTCATTTCAACCATCGTCACATAAGTATTAGGTCATATTACACATGCCGCTCTTCATGGGCTTGGCTGTCGGGTCTTCACAGGCTGACCATATTGCATTTAAACCATCGCGACATAAGTATTAGGTCATATTACACATGCAGCTCTCCATGGGCTTGGCTGTTGGTTCTTCATGGGCTGACCACATTGCATTTAAACCATCGCGGCATAAGTATTAGGTCATATTACACGTGACGCTGTTCATGGGCGTGGCTGCCAGTTCTTCACGGACTAACCACATTGCATTTAAACCATTGCGACAGAAGTATTAGGTCATATTACGCATACCCCTCTTCATGGGCTTGGCTGTCGGGTCTACACAGGCTGACCATATTGCATTTAAACCATTGCGACATAAGTATTAGGTCATATTACACATGCAGCTCTTCATGGGCTTGGCTATTGGTTCTTCATGGGCCGACCACATTGCATTTAAACCATCGCGACAGAAGTATTAGGTCATATTACACGTGCCGCTCTTCATGGGCTTGGCTGTCGGTTCTTCACAGACTCACCACATTGCATTTAAACCATCGCGACATAAGTATTAGGTTGTATTACACGTGCCGCTCTTCATAGGCTTGGCTGTCGGTTCTTCACGGACTGACCACATTGCATTTAAACCGTTGCGACATAAGTATTAGGTCATATTACACGTGCCGCGCTTCATGGGCTTCGCTGTTGGTTCTTCACGGGCTGACGACATAAGTATTAGGGTCATATTACACGTGCCGCTCTTCATGGGCTTGGCTTTCGGTTCTTCACGGACTGACCACATTGCATTTGAACCATCGCGACATAAGTATTAGGTCATATTACACGTGCCGCTCTTCATGGGCTTGGCTGTCGGTTCTTCACGGGCTGACCACATTTCATTTCAACCATCACCACATAAGTATTAGGTCATATTACACATGCCGCTCTTCATGGGCTTCGCTGTTGGGTCTTCACAGGCTGACCATATTGCATTTACACCATCGCGACATAAGTATTAGGTCATATTACACATGCAGCTCTTCATGGGCTTGGCTTTCGGTTCTTCACGGACTGACCACATTGCATTTGACAACATTGCATTTAAACCATCGAGACATAAGTATTAGGTCATATTACACGTGCCGCTCTTCATGGGCTTCGCTGTCGGTTCTTCACGGGCTGAGCACATTGCATTTAAATCATCGCGACATAAGTATTAGGTCATATTACACGTGCCGCTCTTCATGGGCTTGGCTTTCGGTTCTTCACGGACTGACCTCATTGCATGTGAACCATCGCGACATAAGTATTAGGTCATATTACATGTGCCGCTCTTCATGGGCTTGGCTGTCGGTTCTTTATGGGCTGACCACATTTCATTTCAACCATCGCCACATAAGCATTAGGTCATATTACACATGCCGCTCTTCATGGGCTTGGCTGTCGGGTCTACACATGCTGACCATATTGCATTTAAACCATCGCGACATAAGTATTAGGTCATATTACACATGCAGCTCTTCATGGGCTTGGCTATTGGTTCTTCATGGGCTGACCACATTGCATTTAAAGCATCGCAACAGAAGTATTAGGTCATATTACACGTGCCGCTCTTCATGGGCTTGGCTGTCGGTTCTTCACAGACTCACCACATTGCATTTAAACCATCGCGACATAAGTATTAGGTTGTATTACACGTGCCGCTCTTCATAGGCTTGGCTGTCGGTTCTTCACGGACTGACCACATTGCATTTAAACCGTTGCGACATAAGTATTAGGTCATATTACACGTGCCGCTCTTCATGGGCTTCGCTGTCGGTTCTTCACGGGCTGACCACATCGCATTTAAATCATCACGACATAAGTATTAGGTCATATTACACGTGCCGCTCTTCATGGGCTTGGCTTTCGGTTCTTCACGGACTGACCACATTGCATTTGACCTCATTGCATTTAAACCATCGCGACATAAGTATTAGGTCATATTACACATGCAGCTCTTCATGGGCTTGGCTGTTGGTTCTTCATGGGCTGACCACATTGCATTTAAACCATCGCGACATAAGTATTAGGTCATATTATACGTGCTGCTCTTCATGGGCTTGGCTGTCGGTTCTTCACAGACTCACCACATTGCATTTAAACCATCGCGACATAAGTATTAGGTTGTATTACACGTGCCGCTCTTCATAGGCTTGGCTGTCGGTTCTTCACGGACTGACCACATTGCATTTAAACCGTTGCGACATAAGTATTAGGTCATATTACACGTGCCGCTCTTCATGGGCTTGGCTTTCGGTTCTTCACGGACTGACCACATTGCATTTGACCTCATTGCATTTAAACCATCGCGACATACGTATTAGGTCATATTACACATGCAGCTCTTCATGGGCTTGGCTGTTGGTTCTTCATGGGCTGACCATATTGCATTTAAACCATCACAACATAAGTATTAGGTCATATTACACATACCGCCCTTCATGGGCTTGGCTGTCGGTTCTTCACGGACTGACCACATTGCATTTAAACCAGCGCGACATAAGTATTAGGTCATATTACACGTGCCGCTCTTCATGGGCTTGGTTGTCGGTTCTTCACGGATTGACCACATTGCATTTAATTTAAACCATCGCAACATAAGTGTTAGGTCATATTACACGCACGTGCCATCCTTCATGGGCTTGGCTGACGGTTCTTCATGGGCTGACCACATTGCATTTAAACCATCGTGACATAAGTATTAGGTCATATTATACGGCCCGATCTTCATGGCCTTGGCTCTCGGTTCCACACAGGCTGACCACATTGCATTTAAACCATCGCGACATAAGTATCAGGTCATATTACACGTGTTGCTCTTCATGGGCTTGGCTGTCGGTTCTTCACGTGCTGATCACATTGCATTTAAATCATCGCGACATAAGTATTAGGTCATATTACACGCGCCGCCCTTCATGGGCTTGGCTGTCAACTCTTCACGGGCTGACCACATTGCTTTTAAACCATTGCGACATAAGTATTAGGTCATATTACACGTGCCGCCGTTAATGGGCTTGGCTGCCGGTTCTTCACGGGCTGATGACATTGCATTTAAACCATCGTGACATAATTATTAGGTCATATTACACATGCCGCCCTTCATGGGCTTGGCTGTCGGTTCTTCATGGGCTGACCACATTGCATTTAAACCATCGCGACATAAGTATTAGGTCATATTACACGTGCTGCTCTTCATGGGCTAGGCTGTCGGTCCTTCACGGACTAACCACATTGCATGTAAACCATCGCGACCGAAGTATTAGGTCATATTACATGTGCCGCCCTTCATGGGATTGGCTGTCGGTTCTTCACGGACTGACCACACTGCATTTAAACCATCGCGACAGAAGTATTAGGTCATATTACACGGGCCGCTCTTCATGGGCTTGGCTGTCGGTTCTTCACTGGCTGACCACATTGCATTTAAATCATCGCATCATAAGTATTAGGTCATATTACACGTGCCCCCCTTCATGGGCTTGGCTGTCAGTTCTTCACGGGCTGACCACATTGCATTTAAACCATCACGAGATAAGTTTTAGGTCATATCACATGTGCCGCTCTTCATGGGCTTGGCTGTCGGTTCTTCACAGACTGACCACACTGCATTTAAACCATCGCGACATAAGTATTAGGTCGTATTACACGTGGCGCTCTTCATAGGCTTGGTTGTCGATTCTTCACGGACTGACCACATTGCATTTAAACCATAGCGACATAAGTATTATTTCATATTACATGTACCGCTCTTCATGGGCTTCGCTGCCGGTTCTTCACGGGCTGACCACATTGCATTTTAATCATCGCGACATAAGTATTAGGTCATATTACACGTGCCGCTCTTCATGGGCTTGGCTTTCAGTTCTTCACGGACTGACCACATTGCATTTGACCACATTGCATTTAAACCATCACGACATAAGTATTAGGTCGTATTACACGTGCCGCTCTTCATGGGCTTCGCTGTCGGTTCTTCACAGGCTGACCACATTGCATTTAAATCATCGCCACATTAGTATTAGGTCATATTACACGTGCCGCTCCTCATGGGCTTGGCTTTCGGTTCTTCACGGACTGACCACATTGCACTTGAACCATCGCGACATAAGTATTAGGTCATACTACACGTGCCGCTCTTCATGGGCTTGGCTGTCGGTTCTTCACGGGCTGACCACATTTCATTTCAACCATCGTCACATAAGTATTAGGTCATATTACACATGCCGCTCTTCATGGGCTTGGCTGTCGGGTCTTCACAGGCTGACCATATTGCATTTAAACCATCGCGACATAAGTATTAGGTCATATTACACATGCAGCTCTCCATGGGCTTGGCTGTTGGTTCTTCATGGGCTGACCACATTGCATTTAAACCATCGCGGCATAAGTATTAGGTCATATTACACGTGACGCTGTTCATGGGCGTGGCTGTCAGTTCTTCACGGACTAACCACATTGCATTTAGACCATCGCGACAGAAGTATTAGGTCATATTACGCATACCCCTCTTCATGGGCTTGGCTGTCGGGTCTACACAGGCTGACCATATTGCATTTAAACCATTGCGACATAAGTATTAGGTCACATTACACATGCAGCTCTTCATGGGCTTGGCTATTGGTTCTTCATGGGCTGACCACATTGCATTTAAACCATCACGACAGAAGTATTAGGTCATATTACACGTGCCGCTCTTCATGGGCTTGGCTGTCGGTTCTTCACTGACTCACCACATTGCATTTAAACCATCACGACATAAGTATTAGGTTGTATTACACGTGCCGCTCTTCATAGGCTTGGCTGTCGGTTCTTCACGGACTGACCACATTGCATTTAAACCGTTGCGACATAAGTATTAGGTCATATTACACGTGCCGCGCTTCATGGGCTTCGCTGTTGGTTCTTCACGGGCTGACGACATAAGTATTAGGTCATATTACACGTGCCGCTCTTCATGGGCTTGGCTTTCGGTTCTTCACGGACTGACCACATTGCATTTGAACCATCGCGACATAAGTATTAGGTCATATTACACGTGCCGCTCTTCATGGGCTTGGCTGTCGGTTCTTCACGGGCTGACCACATTTCATTTCAACCATCACCACATAAGTATTAGGTCATATTACACATGCCGCTCTTCATGGGCTTCGCTGTTGGGTCTTCACAGGCTGACCATATTGCATTTAAACCATCGCGACATAAGTATTAGGTCATATTACACATGCAGCTCTTCATGGGCTTGGCTTTCGGTTCTTCACGGACTGACCACATTGCATTTGACAACATTGCATTTAAACCATCGAGACATAAGTATTAGGTCATATTACACGTGCCGCTCTTCATTGGCTTCGCTGTCGGTTCTTCACGGGCTGAGCACATTGCATTTGAATCATCGCGACATAAGTATTAGGTCATATTACACGTGCCGCTCTTCATGGGCTTGGCTTTCGGTTCTTCACGGACTGACCTCATTGCATGTGAACCATCGCGACATAAGTATTAGGTCATATTACATGTGCCGCTCTTCATGGGCTTGGCTGTCGGTTCTTTATGGGCTGACCACATTTCATTTCAACCATCGCCACATAAGCATTAGGTCATATTACACATGCCGCTCTTCATGGGCTTGGCTGTCGGGTCTACACATGCTGACCATATTGCATTTAAACCATCGCGACATAAGTATTAGATCATATTACACATGCAGCTCTTCATGGGCTTGGCTATTGGTTCTTCATGGGCTGACCACATTGCATTTAAACCATCGCGACAGAAGTATTAGGTCATATTACACGTGCCGCTCTTCATGGGCTTGGCTGTCGGTTCTTCACAGACTCACCACATTGCATTTAAACCATCGCGACATAAGTATTAGGTTGTATTACACGTGCCGCTCTTCATAGGCTTGGCTGTCGGTTGTTCACGGACTGACCACATTGCATTTAAACCGTTGCGACATAAGTATTAGGTCATATTACACGTGCCGCTCTTCATGGGCTTCGCTGTCGGTTCTTCACGGGCTGACCACATCGCATTTAAATCATCACGACATAAGTATTAGGTCATATTACACGTGCCGCTCTTCATGGGCTTGGCTTTCGGTTCTTCACGGACTGACCACATTGCATTTGACCTCATTGCATTTAAACCATCGCGACATAAGTATTAGGTCATATTACACATGCAGCTCTTCATGGGCTTGGCTGTTGCTTCTTCATGGGCTGACCACATTGCATTTAAACCATCGCGACATAAGTATTAGGTCATATTACACATGCCGCCCTTCATGGGCTTGGCTGTCGGTTCTTCACGGACTGACCACATTGCATTTAAACCAGCGTGACATAAGTATTAGGTCATATTACACGTGCCGCTCTTCATGGGCTTGGTTGTCGGTTCTTCACGGACTGACCACATTGCATTTAATTTAAACCATCGCAACATAAGTGTTAGGTCATATTACACGCACGTGCCATCCTTCATGGGCTTGGCTGTCGGTTCTTCATGGGCTGACCACATTGCATTTAAACCATCGTGACATAAGTATTAGGTCATATTATACGACCCGATCTTCATGGCCTTGTCTCTCGGTTCCACACAGGCTGACCACATTGCATTTGAACCATCCCGACATAAGTATCAGGTCATATTACACGTGTTGCTCTTCATGGGCTTGGCTGTCGGTTCTTCACGTGCTGATCACATTGCATTTAAATCATCGCGACATAAGTATTAGGTCATATTACACGTCCCGCCCTTCATGGGCTTGGCTGTCAGTTCTTCACGGGCTGACCACATTGCATTTAAACCATTGCGACATAAGTATTAGGTCATATTACACGTGCCGCCCTTCATGGGCTTGGCTGCCGGTTCTTCACGGGCTGATGACATTGCATTTAAATCATCGTGACATAATTATTAGGTCATATTACACATGCCGCCCTTCATGGGCTTGGCTGTCGGTTCTTCATGTGCTGACCACATTGCATTTAAACCATCGCGACATAAGTATTCGGTCATATTACACGTGCTGCTCTTCATGGGCTTGGCTGTCGGTCCTTCACGAACTAACCACATTGCATTTAAACCATCGCGACTGAAGTATTAGGTCATATTAGATGTGCCGCCCTTCATGGGCTTGGCTGTCGGTTCTTCACGGACTGACCACATTGCATTTAAACCATCGCGACAGAAGTATTAGGTCATATTACACGGGCCGCTCTTCATGGGCTTGGCTGTCGGTTCTTCACGGGCTGACCACATTGCATTTAAATCATCGCGACATAAGTATTAGGTCATATTACACGTGCCGCCCTTCATGGGCTTGGCTGTCAGTTCTTCACGGGCTGACCACATTGCATTTAAACCATCGCGAGATCAGTTTTAGGTCATATTACATGTGCCGCTCTTCATGGGCTTGGCTGTCGGTTCTTCACAGACTGACCACACTGCATTTAAACCATCGCGACATAAGTATTAGGTCGTATTACACGTGCCGCTCTTCATAGGCTTGGTTGTCGGTTCTTCACGGACTGACCACATTGCATTTAAACCATAGCGACATAAGTATTATTTCATATTACATGTACTGCTCTTCATGGGCTTCGCTGCCGGTTCTTCACGGGCTGACCACATTGCATTTAAATCATCGCGACATAAGTATTAGGTCATATTACACGTGCCGCTCTTCATGGGCTTGGCTTTTGGTTCTTCACGGACTGACCACATTGCATTTGACCTCATTGCATTTAAACCATCGCGACATAAGTATTACGTCGTATTACACGTGCCGCTCTTCATGGCCTTCGCTGTCGGTTCTTCACAGGCTGACCACATTGCATTTAAATCATCGCCACATTAGTATTAGGTCATATTACATGTGCCACACTTCATGGGCTTGGCTTTCGGTTCTTCACAGACTGACCACATTGCATTTGAACCAGGGCGACAGAAGTATTAGGTCATATTACAGGTGCCGCTCTTCATGGGCTTGGCTGTCGGTTCTTCACGGGCTGACCACATTTCATTTCAACCATCGCCACATAAGTATTAGGTCATATTACACATGCCGCTCTTCATGGGCTTGGCCTGTCGGGTCTTCACAGGCTGACCATATTGCATTTAAACCATCGCGACATAAGTATTAGGTCATATTACACATGCAGCTCTCCATGGGCTTGGCTGTTGGTTCTTCATGGGCTGACCACATTGCATTTAAACCATCGCGACATAAGTATTAGGTCATATTACACGTGACGCTGTTCATGGGTGTGGCTGTCGGTTCTTCACGGACTGATCACATTGCATTTAAACCATCGCGACAGAAGTATTAGGTCATATTACACATACCCCTCTTCATGGGCTTGGCTGTCGGGTCTACACAGGCTGACCATATTGCATTTAAACCATCGCGACATAAGTATTAGGTCATATTACACATGCAGCTCTTCATGGGCTTGGCTATTGGTTCTTCATGGGCTGACCACATTGCGTTTAAACCATCACGACAGAAGTATTAGGTCATATTACTCGTGCCGCTCTTCATGGGCTTGGCTGTCGGTTCTTCACAGACTCACCACATTGCATTTAAACCATCGCGACATAAGTATTAGGTTGTATTACACGTGCCGCTCTTCATAGGCTTGGCTGTCGGTTCTTCACGGACTGACCACATTGCATTTAAACCGTTGCGACATAAGTATTAGGTCATATTACACGTGCCGCACTTCATGGGCTTCGCTGTTGGTTCTTCACGGGCTGACGACATAAGTATTAGGTCATATTACACGTGCCGCTCTTCATGGGCTTGGCTTTCAGTTCTTCACGGACTGACCACATTGGAATTTGACCACATTGCATTTAAACCATCGCGACATAAGTATTAGGTCATATTACACATGCAGCTCTTCATGGGCTTGGCTGTTGGTTCTTCATGGGCTGACCACATTGCATTTAAACCATCGCGACATAGGTATTAGGTCATATTACACGTGCCGCCCTTCATGGGCTTGGCTGTCGGTTCTTCACGGACTGACCACATTGCATTTAAACCAGCGCGACATAAGTATTAGGTCATATTACACGTGCCGCTCTTCATGGGCTTGGTTGTCGGTTCTTCACGGACTGACCACATTGCATTTAATTTAAACCATCGCAACATAAGTGTTAGGTCATATTACACGCACGTGCCATACTTCATGGGCTTGGCTGTCGGTTCTTCATGGGCTGACCACATTGCATTTAAACCATCGTGACATAAGTATTAGGTCATATTATACGGCCCGATCTTCATGGCCTTGGCTCTCGGTTCCACACAGGCTGACCACATTGCATTTAAACCATCCCGACATAAGTATCAGGTCATATTACACGTGTCGCTCTTCATGGGCTTGGCGGTCGGTTCTTCACGTGCTGATCACATTGCATTTAAATCATCGCGACATAAGTATTAGGTCATATTACACATGCCTCCCTTCATGGGCTTGGCTGTCAGTTCTTCACGGGCTGACCACATTGCATTTACACCATTGCAACATAAGTATTAGGTCATATTACACGTGCCGCCCTTCATGGGCTTGGCTGCCGGTTCTTCACGGGATGATGACATTGCATTTAAACCATCGTGACATAATTATTAGGTCATATTACACGTGCCGCCCTTCATGGGCATGGCTGTCGGTTCTTCATGGGCTGACCACATTGCATTTAAACCATCGCGACATAAGTATTAGGTCATATTACACATGCTGCTCTTCATGGGCTTGGCTGTCGGTCCTTCACGGACTAACCACATTGCATTTAAACCATCGCGACTGAAGTATTAGGTCATGTTACATGTGCCGCCCTTCATTGGCTTGGCTGTCGGTTCTTCACAGACTGACCACATTGCATTTAAAGCATCGCGACAGAAGTATTAGGTCATATTACACGGGCCGCTCTTCATGGGCTTGGCTGTCGGTTCTTCACGGGCTGACCACATTGCATTTAAATCATCGCGACATAAGTATTAGGTCATATTACACGTGCCACCCTTCATGGGCTTGGCTGTCAGTTCTTTACGGGCTGACCACATTGCATTTAAACCATCGCGAGATAAGTTTTACGTCATATTACATGTGCCGCTCTTCATCGGCTTGGTTGTCGGTTCTTCACGGACTGACCACATTGCATTTAAACCATAGCGACATAAGTATTAGGTCATATTACATGTACCGCTCCTCATGGGCTTCGCTGCCGGTTCTTCACGGGCTGACCACATTGCATTTAAATCATCGCGACATAAGTATTAGGTCATATTAGACGTGCCGCTCTTCATGGGCTTGGCTTTCGGTTCTTCACGGACTGACCACATTGCATTTGACCACATTGCATTTAAACCATCACGACATAAGTATTAGGTCATATTACACGTGCCGCTCTGCATGGGCTTCGCTGTCGGTTCTTCACAGGCTGACCACATTGCATTTAAATCATTGCGACATAAGTATTAGGTCATATTACACGTGCCGCTCTTCATGGGCTTGGCTTTCAGTTCTTCACGGACTGACCACATTGCATTTGAACCATCGCGACATAAGTATTAGGTCATATTACATGTGCTGCTCTTCATGGGCTTGGCTGTCGGTTCTTCACAGGCTGAACACATTGCTTTTAAATCATCGCGACATAAGTATTAGGTCATATTACACGTGCCGCCCTTCATGGGCTTGGCTGTCAGTTCTTCACGGGCTGACCACATTGCATTTAAACCATTGCGACATAAGTATTAGGTCATATTACACGTGCCGCTCTTCATGGGCGTGGCTGTCGGTTCTTCACGGACTAACCACATTGCATTTAAACCATCGCGACAGAAGTATTAGGTCATATTACACGTGCCGCTCTTCATCGGCTTGGCTGTCGGTTCTTCACGGGCTGACCACATTGCATTTAAACCATCGCGACATAAGTATTAGGTCATATTACATGTGCTGCTCTTCATGGGCTTGGCTGTCGGTTCTTCACGGACTAACCACATTGCCTTTAAACCATCGCGACAGAAGTATTAGGTCATATTACACGCGCCGCTCTTCATAGGCTTGGATGTCGGTTCTTCATGGGCTGACCACATTGCATTTAAACCATCGCGGCAGAAGTATTAGGTCATATTACACGTGCCGCTCTCCATGGGCTTGGCTGCCGGTTCTTCACAGGCTGAACACATTGCTTTTAAATCATCGCGACATAAGTATTAGGTCATATTACACGTGCCGCCCTTCATGGGCTTGGCTGTCAGTTCTTCACGGGCTGACCACATTGCATTTAAACCATTGCGACATAAGTATTAGGTCATATTACACGTGCCGCCCTTCATGGGCTTGGCTGCCGGTTCTTCACAGGCTGATGACATTGCATTTAAACCATCGTGACATAATTATTAGGTCATATTACACGTGCCGCCCTTCATGGGCTTGGCTGTCGGTTCTTCATGGGCTGACCACATTGCATTTAAACCATCGCGACATAAGTATTAGGTCATATTACTCGTGCCGCTCTTCATGGTCTTGGCTGTTGGTCCTTCACGGACTAACCACATTGCATTTAAACCATCGCGACAGAAGTATTAGGTCATATTACACGTGCCGCCCTTCATGGGCTTGGCTGTCGACTCTTCACGGGCTGACCACATTGCATTTAAACCATCACGACTGAAGTATTAGGTCATATTACACGGGCCGCTCTTCATGGGCTTGGCTGTCGGTTCTTCATGGGCTGACCACATTGCATTTAAACCATCCCGACATAAGTATCAGGTCATATTACACGTGTCGCTCTTCATGGGCTTGGCTGTCGGTTCTTCATGGGCTGATCACATTGCATTTAAATCATCGCGACAGAAGTATTAGGTCATATTACACATGCCGCTCTCCATGGGCTTGGCTCTTGGTTCCACACAGGCTGACCACATTGCATTTAAACCATCGCGAGATAAGTATTAGGTCATATTACACCTGCCGCTCTTCATGGGCTTGGCTGTCGGTTCTTCACAGACTGACCACATTGCATTTAAACCATCGCGACGTAAGTATTAGGTCATATTACACGTGCCGCTCTTCATGGGCTTGGCTGTCAGTTCTTCACGGACTGACCACATTCCATTTAAACCAGCGCGACATAAGTATTTGGTCATATTACACGTGCCGCTCTTCATGGGCTTCGCTGTCGGTTCTTCACAGACTGATCACATTGCATTTAATTTAAACCATCGCAACATAAGTGTTAGGTCATATTACACATGCCATCCTTCATGGGCTTGGCTGTCGGTTCTTCATGGGCTGACCACATTGCATTTAAACCATCGTGACATAAGTATTAGGTCATATTACACATCCTGCTCTTCATGGCCTTGGCTGTCGGTTCCTCACGGGCTGACCACATTGCATTTAAACCATCCCGACATAAGTATTAGGTCATATTACACATGTCGCTCTTCATGGGCTTGGCTGTTGATTCTTCACAGGCTGACCACATTGCATTTAAACCATCAGGACATAAGTATTAGGTCATATTACACGTGCCGCTCTTCATTGGCTTTGCTGTCGGTTCTTCACAGACTGACAACATTGCATTTAAACCATCGCGACATAAGTATTAGCTCGTATTACACGTGCCGCTCTTCATAGGCTTGGCTGTCGGTTCTTCACGGACTGACCGCATTGCATTTAAACCATTGCGACATAAGTATTAGGTCATATTACACGTGCTGCTCATCATGGGATTCGATGTCGGTTCTTCACGTGCTAACCACATTGCATTTAAATCATCGCGACATAAGTATTAGGTCATATTACACGTGCCGCTCTTCATGGGCTTGGCTTTCGGTTCTTCACGGACTGACCACATTGCATTTGAACCATCGCGACATAAGTATTAGGTCATATTACACATGCCGCTCTTCATGGGCTTGGCTGTCGGTTCTTCACGGGCTGACCACATTTCATTTCAACCATCGCCACATAAGTATTAGGTCATATTACACGTGCCGCTCTTCATGGCCTTGCCTGTCGGCTCCTCACGGGCTGACCACATTGCATTTAAACCATCGCGACATAAGTATTAGGTCATATTACACATGCAGCTCTTCATGGGCTTGGCTGTTGGTTCTTCATGGGCTGACCAGATTGCATTTAAACCATCGCCACATAAGTATTAGGTCATATTACACGTGCCGCTCTTCATGGCCTTGCCTGTCGGGTCTTCACGGGCTGGCCACATTGCATTTAAACCATTGCGACATAAGTATTAGGTCATATTACACGTGCCGCCCTTCATGGGCTTGGCTGCCGGTTCTTCACGGACTGACCACATCGCATTTAAATGATCGCGACATAAGTATTAGGTCATATTACACGTGCCACTCTTCATGGGCTTGGCTTTCGGTTCTTCACGGACTGACCACATTGCATTTGACCACATTGCATTTAAACCATCGCGACATAAGTATTAGGTCATATTACACATGCAGCTCTTCATGGGCTCGGCTGTTGGTTCTTCATGGGCTGACCACATTGCATTTAAACCATCGCAACATAAGTATTAGGTCATATTACACGTGCCTCCCTTCATGGGCTTGGCTGTCGGTTCTTCACGGACTGACCACATTGCATTTAAACCAGCGCGACATAAGTATTAGGTCATATTACACGTGCCGCTCTTCATGGGCTTGGTTGTCGGTTCTTCACGGACTGACCACATTGCATTTAATTTAAACCATCGCAACATAAGTGTTAGGTCATATTACACGTGCCATCCTTCATGGGCTTGGCTGTCGGTTCTTCATGGGCTGATCACATTGCATTTAAACCATCGTGACATAAGTATTAGGTCATATTATACGGCCCGATCTTCATCGCCTTGGCTCTCGGTTCCACACAGGCTGACCACATTGCATTTAAACTATCCTGACATAAGTATCAGGTGATATTACACGTGTCGCTCTTCATGGACTTGGCTGTCAGTTCTTCACGGGCTGACCACATTGCATTTAAACCATTGCGACATAAGTATTAGGTCATATTACACGTGCCGCCATTCATGGGCTTGGCTGCTGGTTCTTCATGGGCTGACCAGATTGCATTTAAATCATCGTGACATAAGTATTAGGTCATATTACACGTGCCGCCCTTCCTGGACTTGGCTGTCAGTTCTTCACGGGCTGACCACATTGCATTTAAACCATTGCGACATAAGTATTATGTCATATTACACGTGCCGCCATTCATGGGCTTGGCTGCCGGTTCTTCATGGGCTGACCACATTGCATTTAAACCATCGTGACATAAGTATTAGGTCATATTACTCGTGCCGCTCTTCATGGGCTTGGCTGTCGGTTCTTCACGGACTGACCACATTGCATTTAAACCATCACGGCAGAAGTATTAGGTCATATTACACGGGCCGCTCTTCATGGGCTTGGCTGTCGGTTCTTCACGGGCTGACGACATTGCATTTAAATCATCGCGACAGAAGTATTAGGTCATATTACACGTGCCGCTCTTCATAGGCTTGGATGTCGGTTCTTCATGGGCTGACCACATTGCATTTAAACCATCGCGACAGAAGTATTAGGTCATATTACACGTGCCGCTCTCCATGGGCTCGGCTGTCGGTTCTTCACGGGCTGACCACATTGCATTTTAATCATCGCGACATAAATATTAGGTCATATTACACGTGCTGCCCTTCATTGGCTTGGCTGTCAGTTCTTCACGGGCTGACCACATTTCATTTAAACCATCGCAAGATAAGTTTTAAGTCATATTACATGTGCCGCTCTTCATGGGCTTGGCTGTCGGTTCTTCACAGACGACCACATTGCATTTAAACCATCGCGACATAAGTATTAGGTCATATTACACGTGCCGCTCTTCATGGGCTCGGCTGTTGGTTCTTCATGGGCTGACCACATTGCATTTAAACCATCGCAACATAAGTATTAGGTCATATTACACGTGCCTCCCTTCATGGGCTTGGCTGTCGGTTCTTCACGGACTGACCACATTGCATTTAAACCAGCGCGACATAAGTATTAGGTCATATTACACGTGCCGCTCTTCATGGGCTTGGTTGTCGGTTCTTCACGGACTGACCACATTGCATTTAATTTAAACCATCGCAACATAAGTGTTAGGTCATATTACACGTGCCATCCTTCATGGGCTTGGCTGTCGGTTCTTCATGGGCTGATCACATTGCATTTAAACCATCGTGACATAAGTATTAGGTCATATTATACGGCCCGATCTTCATCGCCTTGGCTCTCGGTTCCACACAGGCTGACCACATTGCATTTAAACTATCCTGACATAAGTATCAGGTGATATTACACGTGTCGCTCTTCATGGACTTGGCTGTCAGTTCTTCACGGGCTGACCACATTGCATTTAAACCATTGCGACATAAGTATTAGGTCATATTACACGTGCCGCCATTCATGGGCTTGGCTGCTGGTTCTTCATGGGCTGACCAGATTGCATTTAAATCATCGTGACATAAGTATTAGGTCATATTACACGTGCCGCCCTTCCTGGACTTGGCTGTCAGTTCTTCACGGGCTGACCACATTGCATTTAAACCATTGCGACATAAGTATTATGTCATATTACACGTGCCGCCATTCATGGGCTTGGCTGCCGGTTCTTCATGGGCTGACCACATTGCATTTAAACCATCGTGACATAAGTATTAGGTCATATTACTCGTGCCGCTCTTCATGGGCTTGGCTGTCGGTCCTTCACGGCCTAACCACATTGCATTTAAACCATCGCGACAGAAGTATTACGTCATATTCCACGTGCCGCCCTTCATGGGCTTGGCTGTCGGTTCTTCACGGACTGACCACATTGCATTTAAACCATCACGGCAGAAGTATTAGGTCATATTACACGGGCCGCTCTTCATGGGCTTGGCTGTCGGTTCTTCACGGGCTGACGACATTGCATTTAAATCATCGCGACAGAAGTATTAGGTCATATTACACGTGCCGCTCTTCATAGGCTTGGATGTCGGTTCTTCATGGGCTGACCACATTGCATTTAAACCATCGCGACAGAAGTATTAGGTCATATTACACGTGCCGCTCTCCATGGGCTCGGCTGTCGGTTCTTCACGGGCTGACCACATTGCATTTTAATCATCGCGACATAAATATTAGGTCATATTACACGTGCTGCCCTTCATTGGCTTGGCTGTCAGTTCTTCACGGGCTGACCACATTTCATTTAAACCATCGCAAGATAAGTTTTAAGTCATATTACATGTGCCGCTCTTCATGGGCTTGGCTGTCGGTTCTTCACAGACGACCACATTGCATTTAAACCATCGCGACATAAATATTAGGTCATATTACACGTGCCTCTCTTCATAGGCTTGGCTGTCGGTTCTTCACGGACTGACCACATTGCATTTAAACCATTGCGACATAAGTATTAGGTCATATTACACGTGCCGGTCTTCATGGGCTTCGCTGTCGGTTCGTCACGGGCTGACCACATTGCATTTAAATCATCGCGACATAAGTATTAGGTCATATTACAAGTGCCGCTCTTCATGGGCTAGGCTTTCGGTTCTTCACGGACTGACCGCATTGCATTTGACCACATTGCATTTAAACCATCGCTACATAAGTATTAGGTAATATTACACATGCCGCTCTTCATGGGCTTCGCTGCCGGTTCTTCACGGGCTGACCACATTGCATTTAAATCATCGCGACATAAGTATTAGGTCATATTACACATGCCGGTCTTCATGGGCTTGGCTGTCGGTTCTTCACGGACTAACCACATTGCATTTAAACCATCGCGACAGAAGTATTAGGTCATATTACACATGCCGCTCTTCATACGCTTGGCTGTCGGTTCTTCATGGGCTGACCACATTGCATTTAAACCATCGCGACATAAGTATTAGGTCATATTACACGGGCCGCTCTTCATGGGCTTGGCTGTCGGTTCTTCACGGGCTGACCACATTGCATTTGAATCATCACGACATAAGTATTAGGTCATATTACACGTGCTGCCCTTCATGGGCTTGGCTGTCAGTTCTTCACGGGCTGTCCACATTGCATTTAAACCATCGCGAGATAAGTTTTAGGTCATATTACATGTGCCGCTCTTCATGGGCTTGGCTGTCGGTTCTTCACAGACTGACCACATTGCATTTAAACCATCGCGACATAAGTATTAGGTCGTATTACACGTGCCGCTCTTCATAGGCTTGGCTGTCGGTTCTTCACGGACTGACCACATTGCATTTAAACCATAGCAACATAAGTATTAGGTCATATTACATGTACCGCTCTTCATGGGCTTCGCTGCCGGTTCTTCACGGGCTGACCACATTGCATTTAAATCATCGCGACATAAGTATTAGGTCATATTACACATGCCGCTCTTCATGGGCTTGGCTTTCGGTTTTTCACGGACTGACCACATTGCATTTGACCACATTGCATTTAAACCATCATGACATAAGTATTAGGTCATATTACACGTGCCGCTCTTCATGGGCTTCGCTGTCGGTTCTTCACAGGCTGACCACATTGCATTTAAATCATCGCCACATAAGTATTAGGTCATATTACCCGTGCCGCTCTTCATGGGCTTCGCTGTCGGTTCTTCACGGGATGACCACATTTCATTTCAACCATCGCCACATAAGTATTAGGTCATATTACACATGCCGCTCTTCATGGGCTTGGCTGTCGGGTCTTCACAGGCTGACCATATTGCATTTAAACCATCGCGACATAAGTATTAGGTCATATTTCACATGCAGCTCTTCATGGGCTTGGCTGTTGGTTCTTCATGGGCTGACCACATTGCATTTAAACCATCGCGACATTAGTATTAGGTCATATTACACGTGCCGCTCTTCATGGGCGTGGCTGTCGGTTCTTCACGGACTAACCACATTGCATTTAAACCATCGCGACAGAAGTATTAGGTCATATTACACGTGCCGCTCTTCATAGGCTTGGCTGTCGGTTCTTCACGGGCTGACCACATTGCATTTAAACCATCGCGACATAAGTATTAGGTCATATTACACGTGTCGCCCTTCATGGGCTTGGCTGTCGGTTCTTCATGGGCTGACCACATTGCATTTAAACCATCGCGACATAAGTATTAGGTCATATTACATGTGCTGCTCTTCATGGGCTTGGCTGTCGGTTCTTCACGGACTAACCACATTGCATTTAAACCATCGCGACAGAAGTATTAGGTCATATTACACGCGCCGCTCTTCATAGGCTTGGATATCGGTTCTTCACGGGCTGACCACATTGCATTTAAACCATCGCGACAGAAGTATTAGGTCATATTACACGTGCCGCCCTTCATGGGCTTGGCTGCCGGTTCTTCACGGGCTGATGACATTGCATTTAAACCATCGTGACATAATTATTAGGTCATATTACACGTGCCGCCCTTCATGGGCTTGGCTGTCGGTTCTTCATGGGCTGACCACATTGCATTTAAACCATCGCGACATAAGTATTAGGTCATATTACTCGTGCCACTCTTCATGGGCTTGGCTGTTGGTCCTTCACGGACTAATCACATTGCATTTAAACCATCGCGACAGAAGTATTAGGTCATATTACACGTGCCGCCCTTCATGGGCTTGGCTGTCGACTCTTCACGGACTGACCACATTGCATTTAAACCATCACGACAGAAGTATTAGGTCATATTACACGGGCCGCTCTTCATGGGCTTGGCTGTCGGTTCTTCATGGGCTGACCACATTGCATTTAAACCATACCGACATAAGTATCAGGTCATATTACACGTGTCGCTCTTCATGGGCTTGGCTGTCGGTTCTTCATGGGCTGATCACATTGCATTTAAACCATACCGACATAAGTATCAGGTCATATTACACGTGTCGCTCTTCATGGGCTTGGCTCTCGGTTCCACACAGGCTGACGACATTGCATTTAAACCATCGCGAGATAAGTATTAGGTCATATTACACGTGCCGCTCTTCATGGGCTTGGCTGTCAGTTCTTCACGGACTGACCACATTCCATTTGAACCAGCGCGACATAAGTATTTGGTCATATTACACGTGCTGCTCTTCATGGGCTTCGCTGTCGGTTCTTCACAGACTGATCACATTGCATTTAATTTAAACCATCGCAACATAAGTGTTAGGTCATATTACACATGCCATTTAGACCATCGCGACATAAGTATTAGGTCATATTACTCGTGCCGCTCTTCATGGGCTTGGCTGTTGGTCCTTCACGGACTAACCACATTGCATTTGAACCATCGCGACAGAAGTATTAGGTCATATTACACGTGCCGCCCTTCATGGGCTTGGCTGCCGACTCTTCACGGACTGACCACATTGCATTTAAACCATCACGACAGAAGTATTAGGTCATATTACACGGGCCGCTCTTCATGGGCTTGGCTGTCGGTTCTTCATGGGCTGACCACATTGCATTTAAACCATCATGACATAAGTATTAGGTCATATTACACATCCTGCTCTTCATGGCCCTGGCTGACGGTTCCTCACGGGCTGACCACATTGCATTATAAACCATCCCGACATAAGTATTAGGTCATATTACACATGTCGCTCTTCATGGTCTTGGCTGTTGATTCTTCACAGGCTGACCACATTGCATTTCAACCATCACGACATAAGTATTAGGTCATATTACACGTGCCGCTCATCATGGGCTTCGATGTCGGTTCTTCACGTGCTGACCACATTGCAATTAAATCATCGCGACATAAGTATTAGATCATATTACACGTGCCGCTCTTCATGGGCTTGGCTTTCGGTTCTTCACGGACTGACCACATTGCATTTGAACCATCGCGACATAAGTATTAGGTCATATTACACATGCCGCTCTTCATGGGCTTGGCTGTCGGGTCTTCACAGGCTGACCACATTGCATTTAAACCATCGCGACATAAGTGTTAGGTCATATTACACATGCAGCTCTTCATGGGCTTGGCTGTTGGTTCTTCATGGGCTGACCAGATTGCATTAAAATCATCGCGACATAAGTATTAGGTCATATTACACGTGCCGCCCTTCATGGGCTTGGCTGTCAGTTCTTCACGGGCTGACCACATTGCATTTAAACCATTGCGACATAAGTATTAGGTCATATTACACGTGCCGCCCTTCATGGACTTTGCTGCCGGTTCTTCACGGACTTACCACATCGCATTTAAATCATCGCGACATAAGTATTAGGTCATATTACACGTGCCGCTCTTCATGGGCTTGGCTTTCGGTTCTTCACGGACTGACCACATTGCATTTGACCACATTGCATTTAAACCATCGCGACATAAGTATTAGGTCATATTACACATGCCGCTCTTCATGGGCTGGGCTGTTGGTTCTTCATGGGCTGACCACATTGCATTTAAACCATCGCAACATAAGTATTAGGTCATATTACATGTGCCGCTCTTCATGGGCTTGGCTGTCGGTTCTTCACGAGCTGACCACATTGCATTTAAATCATCGCGACATAAGTATTAGGTCATATTACACATGCCGCTCTTCATGGGCTTGGCTGTCGGTTCTTCACGGACTAACCACATTGCATTTAAACCATCGCGACAGAAGTATTAGGTCATATTACACATGCCGCTCTTCATACGCTTGGCTGTCAGTTCTTCATGGGCTGACCACATTGCATTTAAACCATCGCGACATAAGTATTAGGTCATATTACACGTGCCGCTCTTCATGGGCTTGGCTGTCGGTTCTTCACGGGCTGACCACATTGTATTTAAATCATCGCGACATAAGTATTAGGTCATATTACACGTGCCGCTCTTCATAGGCTTGGCTGTCGGTTCTTCACAGGCTGACCACATTGCATTTAAACCATCACCACATAAGTATTAGGTCATATTACACGTGCTGCTCTTCATGGGCTTGGCTGTCGGTCCTTCACGGACTAACCACATTGCATTTAAACCATCGCGACTGAAGTATTAGGTCATATTACACGTGCCCCCCTTCATGGGCTTGGCTGTCGGTTGTTCACGGACTGACCACATTGCATTTAAACCATCGCGACAGAAGTATTAGGTCATATTACACGGGCCGCTCTTCATGGGCTTGGTTGACGGTTCTTCACGGGCTGACCACATTCCATTTAAATCATCGCGACATAAGTATTAGGTCATATTACACGTGCCGCCCTTCATGGGCTTGGCTGTCAGTTCTTCACGGGCTGACCACATTGCATTTAAACCATCGCGAGATAAGTTTTAGGTCATATTACATGTGCCGCTCTTCATGGCTTGGCTGTCGGTTCTTCACAGACTGACCACATTGCATTTAAACCATCGCGACATAAGTATTAGGTCATATTACACATGCCGCCCTTCATGGGCTTGGCTGCCGGTTCTTCACGGGCTGATGACATTGCATTTAAACCATCGTGACATAATTATTAGGTCATATTACACGTGCTGCCCTTCATGGGCTCGGCTGTCGGTTCTTCATGGGCTGAGCACATTGCATTTAAAATCGCGACATAAGTATTAGGTCATATTACTCGTGCCGCTCTTCATGGGCTTGGCTGTTGGTCCTTCACGGACTAATCACATTGCATTTAAACCATCGCGACAGAAGTATTAGGTCATATTACACGGGCCGCTCTTCATGGGCTTGGCTGTCGGTTCTTCATGGGCTGACCATATTGCATTTAAACCATCACGACAGAAGTATTAGGTCATATTACACGGGCCGCTCTTCATGGGCTTGGCTGTCGGTTCTTCATGGGCTGACCACATTGCATTTAAACCATCCCGACATAAGTATCAGGTCATATTACACATGTCGCTCTTCATGGGCTTGGCTGTCGGTTCTTCATGGGCTGATCACATTGCATTTCAATCATCGCGACAGAAGTATTAGGTCATATTACACATGCCGCTCTCCATGGGCTTGGCTCTCGGTTCCACACAGGCTGACCACATTGCATTTAAACCATCGCGAGATAAGTATTAGGTCATATTTCATGTGCCGCTCTTCATGGGCTTGGCTGTCGGTTCTTCACAGATTGACCACATTGCATTTAAACCATAGCGACATAAGTATTAGGTCATATTACATGTACCGCTCTTCATGGGCTTCGCTGCCGGTTCTTCACGGGCTGACCACATTGCATTTAAACCAGCGCGACATAAGTATTTGGTCATATTACACGTGCTGCTCTTCATGGGCTTGGCTTTCGGTTCTTCACGACTGACCACATTGCATTTGACCACATTGCATTTAAACCATCACGACATAAGTATTAGGTCATATTACACGTGCCGCTCTTCATGGGCTTCGCTGTCGGTTCTTCACAGGCTGACCACATTGCATTTAAATCATCGCCACATAAGTATTAGGTCATATTACACGTGCCACTCTTCATGGGCTTCGCTGTCGGTTCTTCACGGGCTGACCACATTTCATTTCAACCATCGCCACATAAGTATTAAGTCATATTACACATGCCGCTCTTCATGGGCTTGGCTGTCGGGTCTTCACAGGCTGACCATATTGCATTTAAACCATCGCGACATAAGTATTAGGTCATATTACACATGCAGCTCTTCATGGGCTTGGCTGTTGGTTCTTCATGGGCTGACCACATTGCATTTAAACCATCGCGACATAAGTATTAGGTCATATTACACGTGCCGCTCTTCTTGGGCGTGGCTGTCAGTTCTTCACGGACTAACCACATTGCATTTAAACCATCGCGACAGAAGTATTAGGTCATATTACACGTGCCGCTCTTCATAGGCTTGGCTGTCGGTTCTTCACGGGCTGACCACATTGCATTTAAACCATCGCGACATAAGTATTAGGTCATATTACACGTGCCGCCCTTCATGGGCTTGGCTGTCGGTTCTTCATGGGCTGACCACATTGCATTTAAACCATCGCGACATAAGTATTAGGTCATATTACATGTGCTGCTCTTCATGGGCTTGGCTGTCAGTTCTTCACGGACTAACCACATTGCATTTAAACCATCGCGACAGAAGTATTAGGTCATATTACATGCGCCGCTCTTCATAGGCTTGGATGTCGGTTCTTCACGGGCTGACCACATTGCATTTAAACTATCCCGACAGAAGTATTAGGTCATATTACATGTGCCGCTCTCCATGGGCTTGGCTGTCGGTTCCTCACAGGCTGAACACATTGCTTTTAAATCATCGCGACATAAGTATTAGGTCATATTACACGTGCAGCCCTTCATGGGCTTCGCTGTCAGTTCTTCACGGGCTGACCACATTGCATTTAAACCATTGCGACATAAATATTAGGTCATATTACACGTGCCGCCCTTCATGGGCTTGGCTGCCGGTTCTTCACGGGCTGATGACATTGCATTTAAACCATCGTGACATAATTATTAGGTCATATTACACGTGCTGCCCTTCATGGGCTCGGCTGTCGGTTCTTCATGGGCTGAGCATATTGCATTTAAACCATCGCGACATTAGTATTAGGTCATATTACTCGTGCCGCTCTTCATGGGCTTGGCTGTTGGTCCTTCATGGACTAATCACATTGCATTTAAACCATCGCGACAGAAGTATTAGGTCATATTACACGGGCCGCTCTACATGGGCTTGGCTGTCGGTTCTTCATGGGCTGACCACATTGCATTTAAACCATCACGACAGAAGTATTAGGTCATATTACACGGGCCGCTCTTCATGGGCTTGGCTGTCGGTTCTTCATGGGCTGACCACATTGCATTTAAACCATCCCGACATAAGTATCAGGTCATATTACACGTGTCGCTCTTCATGGGCTTGGCTGTCGGTTCTTCATGGGCTGATCACATTGCATTTCAATCATCGCGACAGAAGTATTAGGTCATATTACACATGCCGCTCTCCATGGGCTTGGCTCTCGGTTCCACACAGGCTGACCACATTGCATTTAAACCATCGCGAGATAAGTATTAGGTCATATTTCATGTGCCGCTCTTCATGGGCTTGGCTGTCGGTTCTTCACAGACTGACCACATTGCATTTAAACCATCGCGACGTAAGTATTAGGTCATATTACACGTGCCGCTCTTCATGGGCTTGGCTGTCAGTTCTTCACGGACTGACCACATTCCATTTAAACCAGCGCGACATAAGTATTTGGTCATATTACACGTGCTGCTCTTCATGGGCTTCGCTGTCGGTTCTTCACAGACTGATCACATTGCATTTAATTTAAACCATCGCAACATAAGTGTTAGGTCATATTACACATGCCATTTAAACCATCGCGACATAAGTATTAGATCATATTACTCGTGCTGCTCTTCATGGGCTTGGCTGTTGGTCCTTCACGGACTAACCACATTGCATTTAAACCATTGCGACAGAAGTATTAGGTCATATTACACGTGCCGCCCTTCATGGGCTTGGCTGTCGACTCTTCACGGACTGACCACATTGCATTTAAACCATCACGACAGAAGTATTAGGTCATATTACACGGGCCGCTCTTCATGGGCTTGGCTGTCGGTTCTTCATGGGCTGACCACATTGCATTTAAACCATCGTGACATAAGTATTAGGTCATATTACACATCCTGCTCCTCATGGCCTTGGCTGACGGTTCCTCACGGGCTGACCACATTGCATTTAAACCATCCCGACATAAGTATTATGTCATATTACACATGTCGCTCTTCAAGGGCTTGGCTGTTGATTCTTCACAGGCTGACCACATTGCATTTAAACCATCACGACATAAGTATTAGGTCATATTACACATGCCGCTCATCATGGGCTTCGATGTCGGTTCTTCACGTGCTGACCACATTGCATTTAAATCATCGCGACATAAGTATTAGATCATATTACACGTGCCGCTCTTCATGGGCTTGGCTTTCGGTTCTTCACGGACTGACCACATTTCATTTCAACCATCGCCACTTAAGTATTAGGTCATATTACACGTGCCGCTCTTCATGGCCTTGGCTGTCGGGTCTTCACAGGCTGACCACATTGCATTTAAACCATCGCGACTTAAGTATTAGGTCATATTACACATGCAGCTCTTCATGGGCTTGGCTGTTGGTTCTTCATGGGCTGACCAGATTGCATTTAAATCATCGCGACATAAGTATTAGGTCATATTACACGTGCCGCCCTTCATGGGCTTGGCTGTCAGTTCTTCACGGGCTGACCACATTGCATTTAAACCATTGCCACATAAGTATTAGGTCATATTGCCGCCCTTCATGGGCTTGGCTGCCGGTTCTTCACGGACTGACCACATCACATTTAAATCATCGCGACATAAGTATTAGGTCATATTACACGTGCCGCTCTTCATGGGCTTGGCTTTCGGTTCTTCATGGACTGACCACATTGCATTTGACCACATTGCATTTAAACCATCGCGACATAAGTATTAGGTCATATTAGACATGCCGCTCTTCATGGGCTTGGCTGTTGGTTCTTCATGGGCTGACCACATTGCATTTAAACCATCGCAACATAAGTATTAGGTCATATTACATGTGCCGCTCTTCATGGGCTTGGCTGTCGGTTCTTCACGGACTGACCACGTTGTATTTAAACCAGCGCGACATAAGTATTAGGTCATATTACACGTGCCGCTCTTCATGGGCTTGGTTGTCGGTTCTTCACGGACTGACCACATTGCATTTAATTTAAACCATCGCAACATAAGTGTTAGGTCATATTACACATGCCATCCTTCATGGGCTTGGCTGTCGGTTCTTCATGGGCTGATCACATTGCATTTAAACCATCGTGACATAAGTATTAGGTCATATTATACGGCCCGATCTTCATGGCCTTGGCTCTCGGTTCCACACAGGCTGACCACATTGCATTTAAATCATCCCGACATAAGTATCAGGTCATATTTCACGTGTCGCTCTTCATGGGCTTGGCTGTCGGTTCTTCACAGGCTGATCACATTGCATTTAAATCATCGCGACATAAGTATTAGGTCATATTACACGTGCCGCCCTTCATGGGCTTCGCTGTCAGTTCTTCATGGGCTGACCACATTGCATTTAAACGATTGCGACATAAGTATTAGGTCATATTACACGTGCCACCATTCATGGGCTTGGCTGCCGGTTCTTCACGGGCTGACCATATTGCATTTAAACCATCGCGACAGAAGTATTAGGTCATATTACTCGTGCCGCTCTTCATGGGCTTGGCTGTCGGTCCTTCACGGACTAACCACATTGCATTTAAACCATTGCGACAGAAGTATTACGTCATATTACACGTGCCGCCCTTCATGGGCTTGGCTGTCGGTTCTTCACGGACTGACCACATTGCATTTAAACCATCACGGCGCAGAAGTATTTGGTCATATTACACGGGCCGCTCTTTATGGGCTTGGCTGTTGGTTCTTCACGGGCTAACCACATTGCATTTAAATCATCACGACAGAAGTATTAGGTCGTATTACACATGCCGCTCTTCATAGGCTTGGCTGACGGTTCTTCACGAGCTGACCACATTGCATTTAAACCATCGCGACAGAAGTATTATGTCATATTACACATGTCGCTCTTCAAGGGCTTGGCTGTTGATTCTTCACAGGCTGACCACATTGCATTTAAACCATCCCGACATAAGTATCAGGTCATATTACACATGTCGCTCTTCATGGGCTTGGCTGTCGGTTCTTCACGGGCTGATCACATTGCATTTAAATCATCACGACATAAGTATTAGGTCATATTACACATGCCGCTCATCATGGGCTTCGATGTCGGTTCTTCACGTGCTGACCACATTGCATTTAAATCATCGCGACATAAGTATTAGATCATATTACACGTGCCGCTCTTCATGGGCTTGGCTTTCGGTTCTTCACGGACTGACCACATTTCATTTCAACCATCGCCACTTAAGTATTAGGTCATATTACACGTGCCGCTTTCCATGGGCTTGGCTGTCGGTTCTTCACGGGCTGACCACATTGCATTTTAATCATCGCGACATAAATATTAGGTCATATTACACATGCTGCCCTTCATGGGCTTGGCTGTCAGTTCTTCACGGGCTGACCACATTGCATTTAAACCATCGCGAGATAAGTTTTAAGTCATATTACATGTGCCGCTCTTCATGGGCTTGGCTGTCGGTTCTTCAGAGTCGAGCACATTGCATTTAAACCATCGCGACATAATTATTAGGTCATATCACACGTGCCGCTCTTCATAGGCTTGGCTGTCGGTTCTTCACGGACTGACCACATTGCATTTAAACCATTGCGACATAAGTATTAGATCATATTACACGTGCCGCTCTTCATGGGCTTCGCTGTCGGTTCTTCACGGGCTGACCACATTGCATTTAAATCATCGCGACATAAGTATTAGGTCAAATTACACGTGCCGCTCTTCATGGGCTAGGCTTTCGGTTCTTCACGGACTGACCACATTGCATTTGACCACATTGCATTTAAACCATCGCTACATAAATATTAGGTCATATTACACATGCCGCTCTTCATGGGCTTCGCTGTCGGTTCTTCACGGGCTGACCACATTGCATTTAAATCATCGCGACTTAAGTATTAGGTCATATTATATGTGCCGCTCTTCATGGGCTTTGCTTTCGGTTCTTCACGGACTGACCACATTGCATTTGAACCATCGCGACATAAGTATTAGGTCATATTAGACGTGCTGCTCTTCATGGGCTTGGCTGTCGGTTCCTCACGGGCTGACCACATTTCATTTCAACCATCGCCACATAAGTATTAGGTCATATTACACATGCTGCTCTTCATGGGCTTGGCTGTCGGGTCTTCACAGGCTGACCGCATTGCGTTTAAACCAACGCGACATAAGTATTAGGTCATATTACACATGCCGCTCTTCATGGGCTTGGCTGTTGGTTCTTCATGGGCTGACCACATTGCATTTAAACCAACGCGACATAAGTATTAGGTCATATTAAACGTGCCGCTCTTCATGGGCTTGGCTTTCGGTTCTTCACGGACTGACCACATTGCATTTGACCACATTGCATTTAAACCATCGCGACATGAGTATTAGGTCATATTACACATGCCGCTCTTCATGGGCTTGGCTGTTGGTTCTTCATGGGCTGACCACATTGCATTTAAACCATCGCAACATAAGTATTAGGTCATATTACATGTGCCGCTCTTCATGGGCTTGGCTGTCGGTTCTTCACGGACTGACCACGTTGTATTTAAACCAGCGCGACATAAGTATTGGGTCATATTACACATGCCGCTCTTCATGGGCTTGGCTGTTGGTTCTTCATGGGCTGACCACATTGCATTTAAACCATCGCGACAGAAATATTAGGTCATATTACAGGTGCCGCTCTTCATGGGCTTGGCTGTCGGGTCTTCACAGGCTGACCATATTGCATTTAAACCATCGCGACATAAGTATTAGGTCATATTACACATGCAGCTCTTCATGGGGTTGGCTGTTGGTTCCTCACCGGCTGACCACATTGCATTTAAACCATCCCGACCTAAGTATTAGGTCATATTACAGGTGTCGCTCTTCATGGGCTTGGCTGTCGGTTCTTCACGGGCTGACCACATTGCATTTAAACCATCACGACATAAGTATTAGGTCATATTACATGTGCCCCCCTTCATGGGCATGGCTGTCGGTTCTTCATGGGCTGACCACATTGCATTTAAACCATCGCGACAGAAGTATTAGGTCATATTACACATGCTGCTCTTCATAGGCTTGGCTGTCGGTTCTTCAGGCGCTGACCACATTGCATTTAAACCATCGCAACATAAGTATTAGGTCATATTACACGTGCCGCCCTTCATGGGCTTGGCTGTCGGTTCTTCATGGGCTGACCACATTGCATTTAAACCATCGCGACATAAGTATTAGGTCATATTACACGTGCCGCTCTTCATGGGCTTGGCTGTCGGTTCTTCACAGACTAACCACATTGCATTTAATCCATCGCGACAGAAGTATTAGGTCATATTACACGTGGCGCTCTTCATAGGCTTGGCTGTCGGTTCTTCACGGGCTGACCACATTGCATTTAGACCATCGTGACATAAGTATTAGGTCGTATTACACATCCCGCTCTTCATGGTCTTGGCTGTCGGTTCTTCACGGGCTGACCACATTTCATTTCAACCATCGCGACATCAGTATTAGGTCATATTACACATGCCGCTCTTCATGGGCTTGGCTGTCGGTTCTTCACGGACTAACCACATTGCATTTAAACCATCACAACGTAAGTATTAGGTCATATTACACGTGCCGCCCTTAATGGGCTTGGCTGTCAGTTCTTCACGGGCTGACCACATTGCATTTAAACCATCGCGAGATAAGTTTTAGGTCATATTACATGTGCCGCTCTTCATGGGCTTGGCTGTCGGTTCCTCACAGACTGACAACATTGCATTTAAACCATCGCGACATAAGTATTAGGTCGTATTACACGTGCCGCTCTTCATAGGCTTGGCTGTCGGTTCTTCACGGACTGACCACATTGCATTTAAACCATAGCGACATAAGTATTAGGTCATATTACATGTACCGCTCTTCGTGGGCTTCGCTGCCGGTTCTTCACGGGCTGACCACATTGCATTTAAATCATCGCGACATGAGTATTAGGTCATATTCATGGGCTTGGCTTTCGGTTCTTCACAGACTGACCACATTGCATTTGACCACATTGCATTTGAACCATCACGACATAAGTATTAGGTCATATTACACGTGCCGCTCTTCATGGGCTTCGCTGTCGGTTCTTCACAGGCTGACCACATTGCATTTAAATCATTGCCACATAAGTATTAGGTCATATTACACGTGCCACTCTTCATAGGCTTGCCTTTCGGTTCTTCACGGACTGACCACATTGCATTTAAACCACTGCGACATACGTATTAGGTCATATTACACGTGCCGCTCTTCATGGGCTTGGCTGTCGGTTCTTCACAGGCTGACCACATTGCATTTAAACCATCGCGACATAAGTATTAGGTCATATTACACGTGCCGCTCTTCATAGGCTTGGCTGTCGGTTCTTTACGGACTGACCACATTGCATTTAAACCACTGCGACATACGTATTAGGTCATATTACACATGCCGCTCTTCATGGGCTTCGCTGTCGGTTCTTCACGGGCTGACCACATTGCATTTAAATCATCGCGACATAAGTATTAGGTCATATTACACGTGCCGCTCTTCATGGGCCTGACTTTCGGTTCTTCACGGACTGACCACATTGCATTTGACCACATTGCATTTAAACCATCGTGACATAAGTATTAGGTCATATTACACGTGCCGCTCTTCATGGGCTTCGCTGTCGGTTCTTCACGGGCTGACCACATTGCGTTTAAATCATAGCGACATAAGTATTAGGTCATATTACACGTACCGCTCTTCATGGGCTTGGCTTTCGGTTCTTCACGGACTGACCACATTGCATTTGAACCATCGCGACATAAGTATTAGGTCATATTACACCTGCTGCTCTTCATGGGCTTGGCTGTCGGTTCTTCACGGGCTGACCACATTTCATTTCAGTCATCGCCACATAAGTATTAGGTCATATTACACATGCCGCTCTTCATGGGTTTGGCTGTTGGGTCTTCACAGGCTGACCACATTGCATTTAAACCATCACGACATAACTATTAGGTCCTATTACACATGCAGCTCTTCATGGGCTTGGCTGTTGGTTCTTCATGGGCTGACCACATTGCATTTAAACCATCGAGACATAAGTATTAGGTCATATTACACGTGCCGCACTTCATCGGCTTGGCTGTCGGTTCTTCACGGGCTGACCTCATTGCATTTAAACCATCGCGACATAAGTATTAGGTCATATTACACGTGCCGCTCTTCATGGGCTAGGCTTTCGGTTCTTCACAGGCTGACCACATTGCATTTAAATCATCGCGATATAAGTATTAGGTCATATTACACGTGCCGCTCTTCATGGGCTTGGCTTTCGGTTCTTCACGGGCTGATCACATTGCATTTAAACCTTCGCGACATAAGTATTAGGTCATATTACACGTGCCGCCCTTCATGGGTTTGGCTGTCAGTTCTTCACGGGCTGACCACATTGCATTTAAAACATCGCGAGATAAGTATTAGGTCATGTTACATGTGCCGCTCTTCATGGGATTGGCTGTCGGTTCTTCAGAGACTGACCACATTGCATTTAAACCATCGCGACATAAGTATTAGGTCATATTACATGTGCCGCTCTTCATGGGCTTTGCTGTCGGTTCTTCACAGACTGACCACATTGCACTTAAACCATCGCGAGATAAGTATTAGGTCATATTACATGTGCCGCTCTTCATGGGCTTGGCTGTCAGTTCTTCAGGGGCTGACCACATTGCATTTAAACCATTTCGACATAAATATTAGGTCATATTACACGTGCTGCTCTTCATGGGCTTGGCTGTCGGTTCTTCACGGGCTGACCACATTGCATTTAAATCATCGCGACATAAGTATTAGGTCATATTACATGTGCCGTCCTTCATGGGCTTGGCTTTCGGTTCTTCACGGAATGACCACATTGCATTTAAACCATTGCGACATAATTATTAGGTCATATTACACGTGCTGCCCTTCATGGGCTTGGCTCCCGGTTCTTCACGGGCTGACGACATTGCATTTAAACTATCGCGACATAATTATTAGGTCATATTACACGTGCCGCCCTTCCTGGGCTTGGCTGTCAGTTCTTCATGGGCTGACCACATTGCATTTAAACCATCGCGACATAAGTATTAGGTCATATTACACGTGCCACTCTTCATGGGCTTGGCTGTCGGTCCTTCACGGACTAACCACATTGCATTTAAACCATCGCGACAGAAGTATTAGGTCGTATTACACGTGCCGATCTTCATAGGCTTGGCTGTCGGTTCTTCACGGACTGACCACATTGCATTTAAACCATTGCGACATAAGTATTAGGTCATATTACACGTGCCGCTCTTCATGGACTTCGCTGTCGGTTCTTCACGGGTTGACCACATCGCATTTAAATCATCGCGACATAAGTATTAGGTCATATTACACGTGCCGCTCTTCATGGGCTTGGCTTTCGGTTCTTCACGGAGTGACCACATTGCATTTGACCACATTGCATTTAAACCATGGCGACATAAGTATTAGGTCATATTACACGTGCCGCTGTTCATGGGCTTCGCTGTCGGTTCTTCACGGGCTCACCACATTGCATTTAAATCATCGCGACATAAGTATTAGGTCATATTACACGTGCCGCTCTTCATGGGCTTGGCTTTCGGTTCTGCACGGACTGACCACATTGCATTTGAACCATCGCGACATAAGTATTAGGTCATATTACACGTGCCGCTCTTCATGGTCTTGGCTGTCGGTTCTTCACGGGCTGACCACATTTCATTTCAACCATCGCGACATCAGTATTAGGTCATATTACACATGCCGCTCTTCATGGGCTTGGCTGTCGGTTCTTCACGGGCTAACCACATTGCATTTAAACCATCGCGACAGAAGTGTTAGGTCATATTACACGTGCCGCTCTTCATAGGCTTGGCTGTCGGTTCTTCACGGGCTGACCACATTGCATTTAGACCATCGTGACATAAGTATTAGGTCATATTACACATCCCGCTCTTCATGGCCTTGGCTGTCGGTTCCTCACCGGCTGACCACATTGCATTTAAACCATCCCGACCTAAGTATTAGGTCATATTACAGGTGTCGCTCTTCATGGGCTTGGCTGTCGGTTCTTCACGGGCTGACCACATTGCATTTAAACCATCACGACATAAGTATTAGGTCATATTACATGTGCCGCCCTTCATGGGCATGGCTGTCGGTTCTTCATGGGCTGACCACGTTGCATTTAAACCATCGCGACAGAAGTATTAGGTCATATTACACATGCTGCTCTTCATAGGCTTGGCTGTCGGTTCTTCACGCGCTGACCACATTGCATTTAAACCATCGCAACATAAGTATTAGGTCATATTACACGTGCCGCCCTTCATGGGCTTGGCTGTCGGTTCTTCATGGGCTGACCACATTGCATTTAAACCATCGCGACATAAGTATTAGGTCATATTACACGTGCCGCTCTTCATGGGCTTGGCTGTCGGTTCTTCACGGACTAACCACATTGCATTTAATCCATCGCGACAGAAGTATTAGGTCATATTACACGTGGCGCTCTTCATAGGCTTGGCTGTCGGTTCTTCACGGGCTGACCACATTGCATTTAAACCATCGCGACAGAAATATTAGGTCATATTACAAGTGCAGCTCTTCATGGGCTTGGCTGTCGGTTCTTCACGGGCTGACCACATTGCATTTAAATCATCGCGACATAAGTATTAGGTCATATTACACGTGCCGCACTTCATGGGCTTGGCTGTCAGTTCTTCACGGGCTGACAACATTGCATTTCAACCATCGCGAGATAAGTTTTAGTTCGTATTACATGTGCCGCTCTTCATGGGCTTGGCTGTCGGTTCTTCACAGACTGACCACATTGCATTTAAACCATCGCGACATAAGTATTAGGTCGTATTACACGTGCCGCTCTTCATAGGCTTGGCTGTCGGTTCTTCAGGGGCTAACCACATTGCATTTAAACCATTTCGACTTAAGTATTAGGTCGTATTAGACGTGCCGCTCTTCATGGGCTTGGCTGTCAGTTCTTCACGGACTGACCACATTCCATTTAAATCAGCGCGACATAAGTATTAGGTCATATTACACGTGCCGCTCTTCATGGGCTTGGCTGTCGGTTTTTCACAGACTGATCACATTGCATTTAAACCATCGCGACATAAGTATTAGCTCATATTACACGTGCCGTTCTTCATAGGCTTGGCTGTTGATTCTTCACAGGCTGATCACATTGCATTTAAACCATCACGACATAAGTATTAGGTCATATTACACGTGCCGCTCTTCATAGGCTTGGCTGTCGGTTCTTCATGGGCTGACCACATTGCATTTAAACCATCGTGACATAAGTATTAGGTCATATTACACATCCTGCTCTTCATGGCCTTGGCTGTCGGTTCCTCACGGGCTGACCACATTGCTTTTAAACAATCCCGACATAAGTATTAGGTCATATTACACGTGTCGCTCTTCATGGGCTTGGCTGTTGATTCTTCACAGGCTGACCACATTGCATTTAAACCATCACGACATAAGTATTAGGTCATATTACACGTGCCGTTCTTCATGGTCTTGGCTGTCGGGTCTTCACAGGCTGACCATATTGCATTTAAACCATCGCGACATAAGTATTAGGTCATATTACACATGCAGCTCTTCATGGGGTTGGCTGTTGGTTCTTCATGGGCTGACCACATTGCATTTAAACCATCGCGACATAAGTATTAGGTCATATTACACGTGCCGCTCTTCATGGGCATGGCTGTCGGTTCTTCACGGACTAACCACATTGCATTTAAACCATCGCGACAGAAGTATTAGGTCATATTACACGTGCCGCTCTTCATAGGCTTGGCTGTCGGTTCTTCACGGGCTGACCACATTGCATTTAAACCATCGCGACATAAGTATTAGGTCATATTACACGTGCCGCCCTTCATGGGCTTGGCTGTCGGTTCTTCATGGGCTGACCACATTGCATTTAAACCATCACGACATAAGTATTAGGTCATATTACACGTGTCGCTCTTCATGGGCTTGGCTGTTGATTCTTCACAGGCTGACCACATTGCATTTAAACCATCGCAACAGAAGTATTAGGTCATATTACACGCGCCGCTCTTCATAGGCTTGGATGTCGGTTCTTCACGGGCTGACCACATTGCATTTAAACCATCGCGACAGACATATTAGGTCATATTACACGTGCCGCTCTTCATGGGCTTGGCTGTCGTTTCTTCACAGACTGACCACATTGCATTTAAACCATTGCGACATAAGTATTATGTCGTATTACACGTGCCACTCTTCATGGACTTCGCTGTCGGTTCTTCACGGGCTGACCACATTGCATTTAAATCATCGCGACATAAGTATTAGGTCATATTACAGGTGCCGCTCTTCATGGGCTTGGCTTTCGGTTCTTCACGGACTGACCACATTGCATTTGACCACATTGCATTTAAACCATTGCGACATAAGTATTAGGTCATATTACACGTGCCGCTCTTCATGGGCTTCGCTGTCGGTTCTTCACGGGCTGACCACATTGCATTTAAATCATCGCAACATAAGTATTAAGTCATATTACACGTGCCGCTCTTCATGGGCTTGGCTTTCGGTTCTTCACGGACTGACCGCATTGCATTTGAACCATCGTGACATAAGTATTAGGTCATATTACACGTGCCGCTCTTCATGGGCTTGGCTGTCAGTTCTTCACGGGCTGACCACACTTCATTTCAACCATCGCCACATAAGTATTAGGTCATATTACACATGCTGATCTTCATGGGCTTGGCTGTCGGGTCTATACAGGCTGACCATATTGCATTTGAACCATCGCGACATAAGTATTAGGTCATATTACACGTTCTGCTCTTCATTGGCTTGGCTGTCGGTTCTTCACAGACTGACCACATTGCATTTAAACCATCGCGAGATAAGTACTAGGTCATATTACATGTGCCGCTCTTCATGGGCTTGGCTGTCGGTTCTTCAGGGGCTGACCACATTGCATTTAAACCATTTCGAAAGAAGTATTAGGTCATATTACACATGCAGCTCTTCATGGGCTTGGCTGTTGGTTCTTCATGGGCTTACCACATTGCATTTAAACCATCGCGACAGAAGTATTAGGTCATATTACACTTGCCGCTCTTCATGGGCTTGGCTGTCCGTTCTTCAAGGGCTGACCACATTGCATTTAAACCATCGCGACATAAGTATTAGGTCATATTACACATGCCGCTCTTCATGGGCTTGGCTGTCGGGTCTACACAGGCTGACCATATTGCATTTAAACCATCGCGACATACGTATTAGGTCATATTACACATGCAGCTCTTCATGGGCTTGGCTGTTGGTTCTTCATGGGCTGACCACATTGCATTTAAACCATCGCGACAGACGTATTAGGTCATATTACACGTGCCGCTCTTCATGGGCTTGGCTGTCGTTTCTTCACAGACTGACCACATTGCATTTAAACCATTGCGACATAAGTATTAGGTCGTATTACACGTGCCACTCTTCATGGGCTTCGCTGTCGGTTCTTCACGGGCTGACCACATTGCATTTAAACCATCGCGACATAAGTATTAGGTCATATTACAGGTGCCGCTCTTCATGGGCTTGGCTTTCGGTTCTTCCCGGACTGTCCACATTGCATTTGACCACATTGCATTTAAACCATTGCGACATAAGTATTTGGTGATATTACACGTGCCGCTCTTCATGGGCTTCGCTGTCGGTTCTTCACGGGCTGACCACATTGCATTTAAATCATCGCAACATAGGTATTAGGTCATATTACACGTGCCGCTCTTCATGGGCTTGGCTTTCGGTTCTTCACGGACTGACCGCATTGCATTTGAACCATCGCGACATAAGTATTAGGTCATATTACACGTGCCGCTCTTCATGGGCTTGGCTGTCAGTTCTTCACGGGCTGACCACACTTCATTTCAACCATCGCCACATAAGTATTAGGTCATATTACACATGCCGATCTTCATGGGCTTGGCTGTCGGGTCTACACAGGCTGACCATATTGCATTTAAACCATCGCGACATAAGTATTAGGTCATATTACTCGTTCCGCTCTTCATTGGCTTGGCTGTCGGTTCTTCACAGACTGACCACATTGCATTTAAACCATCGCGAGATAAGTACTAGGTCATATTACATGTGCCGCTCCTCATGGGCTTGGCTGTCGGTTCTTCAGGGGCTGACCACATTGCATTTAAACCATTTCGAAAGAAGTATTAGGTCATATTACACATGCAGCTCTTCATGGGCTTGGCTGTTGGTTTTTCAGGGGCTTACCACATTGCATTTAAACCATCGCGACAGAAGTATTAGGTCATATTACACTTGCCGCTCTTCATGGGCTTGGCTGTCGGTTCTTCACAGACTGACCACATTGCATTTAAACCATCGCGACATAAGTATTAGGTCGTATTACACGTGCCGCTCTTCATAGGCTTGGCTGTCGGTTCTTCACGGACTGACCACATTGCATTTAAACCATTGCGACATAAGTATTAGGTCATATTACACGTGCCGCTCTTCATGGACTTCGCTGTCGGTTCTTCACGGGCTGACCACATCGCATTTAAATCATCGCGACATAAGTATTAGGTCATATTACACGTGCCGCTCTTCATGGGCTTGGCTTTCGGTTCTTCACGGACTGACCACATTGCATTTGACCACATTGCATTTAAACCATCGCGACATAAGTATTAGGTCATATTACACGTGCCGCTCTTCATGGGCTTCGCTGTCGGTTCTTCACGGGCTCACCACATTGCATTTAAATCATCGCGACATAAGTATTAGGTCATATTACACTTGCCGCTCTTCATGGGCTTGGCTGTCGGTTCTTCACGGACTAACCACATTGCATTTGAACCATCGCGACATAAGTATTAGGTCATATTACGCGTGCCGCTCTTCATGGGCTTGGTTGTCGGTTCTTCCGGGCTGACCACATTTCATTTCAACCATCGCGACATAAGTATTAGGTCATATTACACATGCCGCTCTTCATGGGCTTGGCTGTCGGTTCTTCACGGACTAACCACATTGCATTTAAACCATCGCGACAGAAGTGTTAGGTCATATTACACGTGCCGCTCTTCATAGGCTTGGCTGTCGGTTCTTCACGGGCTGACCACATTGCATTTAAACCATCGTGACATAAGTATTAGGTCATATTACACATCCCGCTCTTCATGGCCTTGGCTGTCAGTTCCTCACGGGCTGACCACATTGCATTTAAACCATCCCGACCTAAGTATTAGGTCATATTACACGTGTCGCTCTTCATGGGCTTGGCTGTCGGTTCTTCACGGGCTGACCACATTGCATTTAAACCATCACGACATAAGTATTAGGTCATATTACACGTGCCGCCTTCCATGGGCTTGGCTGTCGGTTCTTCATGGGCTGACCACATTGCATTTAAACCATCGCGACAGAAGTATTAGGTCATATTACACATGCCGCTCTTCATAGGCTTGGCTGTCGGTTCTTCACGCGCTGACGACTTTGCATTTAAACCATAGCAACATAAGTATTAGGTCATATTACACGTGCCGCCCTTCATGGGCTTGGCTGTCGGTTCTTCATGGGCTGACCACATTGCATTTAAACCATCGCGACATAAGTATTAGGTCATATTACACGTGCCGCTCTTCATGGGCTTGGCTGTCGGTTCTTCACGGACTAACCACATTGCATTTAAACCATCGCGACAGAAGTATTAGGTCATATTACACGTGCCGCTCTTCATAGGCTTGGCTGTCGGTTCTTCACGGGCTGACCACATTGCATTTAACCCATCGCGACAGAAGTATTAGGTCATATTACAAGTTCCGCTCTTCATGGGCTTGGCTGTCGGTTCTTCACGGGCTGACCACATTGCATTTAAATCATCGCGACATAAGTATTAGGTCTTATTACACATGCCGCACTTCATGGGCTTGGCTGTCAGTTCTTCACGGGCTGACCACATTGCATTTAAACCATCGCGAGATAAGTTTTAGGTCGTATTACATGTGCCGCTCTTCATGGGCTTGGCTGTCGGTTCTTCACAGACTGACCACATTGCATTTAAACCATCGCGACATAAGTATTAGGTCGTATTACACGTGCCGCTCTTCATAGGCTTGGCTGTCGGTTCTTCACGGACTGACCACATTGCATTTAAACCATCGCGACATAAGTATTAGGTCATATTACACATGCCGCTCTTCATGGGCTTCGCTGTCGGTTCTTCATGAGCTGACCACATTGCATTTAAATCATCGCGACATAAGTATTAAGTCATATTACACGTGACGCTCTTCATGGGCTTGGCTTTCGGTTCTTCACGGACTGACCACATTGCATTTAAACCGTCGCGCCATAAGTATTAGGTCATATTACACGTGCCGCTCTTCATGGGCTTCGGTGTCGGTTCTTCACGGACTGACCACATTGCATTTAAATCCTCGCGACATAAGTATTAGGTCATATTACACGTGCCGCTCTTCATGGGCTTGGCTTTCGTTTCTACATGGACTGACCACTTTGCATTTGAACCATCGCGACATAAGTATTAGGTCATATTACACATGCCGCCCTTCATGGGCTTGGCTGTCAGTTCTTCACGGGCTGACCACATTGCATTTAAACCATTGCGACATAAGTATTAGGTCATATTACACTTGCTGCTCTTCATGGGCTTCGCTGTCGGTTCTTCACGGGCTGACCACATTGCATTTAAATCATCGCGACATAAGTATTAGGTCATATTACACGTGACGCTCTTCATGGGCTTGGCTTTCGGTTCTTCACGGACTGACCACATTGCATTTGACCACATTGCATTTAAACCGTCGCGCCATAAGTATTAGGTCATATTACACGTGCCGCTCTTCATGGGCTTGGCTGTCGGTTCTTCACGGGCTGACCACATTGCATTTGAACCATAGCGACGTAAGTATTAGGTCATATTACACGTGCCGCTCTTCATGGGCTTGGCTGTCGGTTCGTCACGGGCTGACCACATTTCATTTCAACCATCGCCACATAAGTATTAGGTCATATTACACATGCCGCTCTTCATGGGCTTGTCTGTCGGGTCTTCACAGGCTGACCATATTGCATTTAAACCATCGCGACATAAGTATTAGGTCATATTACACATGCAGCTCTTCATAGGCTTGGCTGTCGTTTCTTCACGCGCTGACCACATTGCATTTAAACCATCGCGACAGAAGTATTAGGTCATATTACACATGCCGCTCTTCATAGGCTCGGCTGTCGGTTCTTCACGCGCTGACCACATTGCATTTAAACCATAGCAACATAAGTATTAGGTCATATTACACGTCCCGCCCTTCATGGGCTTGGCTGTCGGTTCTTCATGGGCTGACCACATTGCATTTAAACCATCGCGACATAAGTATTAGTTCATATTACACGTGCCGCTCTTCATGGGCTTGGCTGTCGGTTCTTCACGGACTAACCACATTGCATTTAAACCATCGCGACAGAAGTATTAGGTCATATTATACGTGCCGCTCTTCATAGGCTTGGCTGTCGGTTCTTCACGGGCTGACCACATTGCATTTAACCCATCGCGACAGAAGTATTAGGTCATATTACAAGTGCCGCTCTTCATGGGCTTGGCTGTCGGTTCTTCACGGACTGACCACATTGCATTTAAACCAGCGCGACATAAGTATTAGGTCATATTACACGTGCCGCTCTTCATGGGCTTGGTTGTCGGTTCTTCACGGACTGACCACATTGCATTTAATTTAAACCATCGTAACATAAGTGTTAGGTCATATTACACGTGCCATCCTTCATGGGCTTGGCTGTCGGTTCTTCATGGGCTGACCACATTTCATTTAAACCATCGTGACATAAGTATTAGGTCATATTATACGGCCCGATCTTCATGGCCTTGGCTGTCTGTTCCACACAGGCTGACCACATTGCATTTAAACCATCCCGACATAAGTATCAGGTCATATTACACGTGTCGCTCTTCATGGGATTGGCTGTCGGTTCTTCACGGGCTGACCACATTGCATTTAAACCATTGCGACATAAGTATTAGGTCATATTACACGTGCCTACCTTCATGGGCTTTGCTGCCTGTTCTTCACGGGCTGACGACATTGCATTTAAACCATCGTGACATAATTATTAGGTCATATTACTCGTGCCGCCCTTCATGGGCTTGGCTGTCGGTTCTTCATGGGCTGACCACATTGCATTTAAACCATCGTGACATAAGTATTAGTTCATATTATACGGCTCGATCTTCATGGCCTTGGCTGTCTGTTCCACACAGGCTGACCACATTGCATTTAAACCATCCCGACATAAGTATCAGGTCATATTACACGTGTCGCTCTTCATGGTCTTGCCTGTCGGTTCTTCATGTGCTGACCACATTGCATTTAAATCATCGCGACATTAGTATTAGGTCGTATTACACATGCCGCTCTTCATGGGCTTGGCTGTCGGTTCTTCACGGGCTGACTCATTTCATTTCAACCATCGCCACATAAGTATTAGGTCATATTACACGTGCCTCTCTTCATGGCCTTGGCTGTTGGGTCTTCATGGGCTGACCACATTGCATTTAAACCATCGCGAGATAAGTATTATGTCATATTACAGATGCAGCTCTTCATGGGCTTGGCTGTCGGTTCTTCACAGACTGACCGCATTGCATTTAAACCATCGTGTCAGAAGTATTAGGTCATATTACACGGTCCGCTCTTCATGGGCTTGGCTGTCGGTTCTTCACAGACTGACCACATTGCATTTAAACCATCGCAACATAAGTATTAGGTCGTATTACATGTGCCGCTCTTCATTGGCTTTGCTGTCGGTTCTTCACAGACTGACAACATTGCATTTAAACCATCGCGAAATAATTATTAGGTCATATTACACGTGTGGCCCTTCATGAGCTTGGCTGTCAGTTCTTCATGGGCTGACCACATTGCATTTAATCCATCGCGACATAAGTATTAGGTCATATTACACGTGCCGCTCTTCATTGGCTTTGCTGTCGGTTCTTCACAGACTGACAACATTGTATTTAAACCATCGCGACATAAGTATTAGGTCATATTACACGTGCCGCCCTTCATGGGCTTGGCTTTCGGTTCTTCACGGACTGACCACATTGCATTTGAACCATCGCGACATAAGTATTAGGTCATATTACACGTGCCGCCCTTCATGGGCTTGGCTGTCAGTTCTTCACGGGCTGACCACATTGCATTTAAACCATTGCGACATAAGTATTAGGTCATATTACACGTGCAGCCCTTCATGGGCTTGGCTGCCGGTTCTTCACAGGCTGACGACATTGCATTTAAACCATTGTGACATAATTATTGGGTCATATTATACGTGCCGCCCTTCATGGGATTGGCTGTCGGTTCTTCATGGGCTGACCACATTGCATTTAAACCATCGCGACATAAGTATTAGGTCATATTACACGTGCTGCTCTTCATGGGCTTGGCTGTCGATCCTTCACGGACTAACCACATTGCATTTAAACCATCGCGACAGAAGTATTACGTCATATTACACATGCCGATCTTCATAGGCTTGGCTGTCGGTTCTTCACGGGCTGACCACATTGCATTTAAACCATCGCGACAGAAGTATTCGGTCATATTACACGTGCCGCTCTTCATAGGCTTGGCTGTCGGTTCTTCACGGGCTGACCACATTGCATTTAAACCATCGCGACAGAAGTATTAGGTCATATTACACGTGCCGCTCTTCATAGGCTTGGCTGTCAGTTCTTCACGGACTGACTACATTGCATTTAAATCATCGCGACATAAGTATTAGGTCATATTACACGTGCCGCTCTTCATGGGCTTGGCTTTCAGTTCTTCACGGACTGACCACATTGCATTTAAATCATCGCGACATAGGTATTAGGTCATATTACACATGCCGCTCTTCTTGGGCTTGGCTGTCGGTTCTTCACAGACTGACCACATTGCATTTAAACCATAGCGACATAAGTATTAGGTCATATTACACATGCCGCTCTTCATAGGCTTGGCTGTCGGTTCTTCACGGACTGACCACATTGCATTTAAACCATTGCGACATAAGTATTAGGTCATATTACACGTGCCACTCTTCATGGGCTTCGCTGTCGGTTCTTCACGGGCTGACCACATTGCATTTAAATCATCGCGACATAAGTATTTGGTCATATTACACGTGCCGCTCTTCATGGGCTTTGCTGTCGGTTCTTCACGGGCTGACCACATTGCATTTAAATCATCGCGACATAAGTATTAGGTCATATTACACGTGCCGCTCTTCATGGGCTTGGCTTTCGGTTCTTCATGGACTGACCACATTGCATTTGAACCATCGCGACATAAGTATTAGGTCATATTACACATGCCGCTCTTATTGGGCTTCACTGTCGGTTCTTCACGGGTTGACCACATTTCATTTCAACCATCGCCACATGAGTATTAGGTCATATTACACATGCCGCTCTTCATGGGCTTGGCTGTCGGGTCTACACAGGCTGACCATATTGCATTTAAACCATCGCGACATAAGTATTAGGTCATATTACACATGCAGCTCTTCATGGGCTTGGCTGTTGGTTTTTCATGGGCTGACCACATTGCATTTAAACCATCGCGACAGAAGTATTAGGTCATATTACACGTGCCGCTCTTCATGGGCTTGGCTGTCAGTTCTTCACGGGCTGACCACATTGCATTTAAACCATTGCGACATAAGTATTAGGTCATATTACATGTGCAGCCCTTCATGGGCTTGGCTGCCGGTTCTTCACGGGCTGACGACATTGCATTTAAACCATCGTGACATAATTATTGGGTCATATTACACGTGCCGCCCTTCATGGGATTGGCTGTCGGTTCTTCATGGGCGGACCACATTGCATTTAAACCATCGCGACATAAGTATTAGGTCATATTACGCGTGCCGCTCTTCATGGGCTTGGCTGTCGGTCCTTCACGGACTAGCCACATTGCATTTAAACCATCGCGACAGAAGTATTAAGTCATATTACACATGCCGATCTTCATAGGCTTGGCTGTCGGTTCTTCACGGGCTGACCACATTGCATTTAAACCATCGCGACAGAAGTGTCAGGTCATATTACACGTGCCGCTCTTCATAGGCTTGGCTGTCGGTTCTTCACGGGCTGACCACATTGCATTTAAACCATCGCGAGATAAGTTTTTGGTCATATTACATGTGCCGCTCTTCATGGGCTTGGCTGTCGGTTCTTCACAGACTGACCACATTGCATTTAAACCATAGCGACATAAGTATTATGTCGTATTACACGTGCCGCTCTTCATAGGTTTGGCTGTCGGTTCTTCACGGACTGACCACATTGCATTTAAACCATTGCGACATAAGTATTAGGTCATATTACACGTGCCACTCTTCATGGGCTTCGCTGTCGGTTCTTCACGGGCTGACCACATTGCATTTAAATCATCGCGACATAAGTATTAGGTCATATTACACGTGCTTCTCTTCATGGGCTTGGCTTTCGGTTCTTCACGGACTGACCACATTGCATTTGACCACATTGCATTTAAACCATTGCGACATAAGTATTAGGTCATATTACACGTGCCGCTCTTCATGGGCTTTGCTGTCGGTTCTTCACGGGCTGACCACATTGCATTTAAACCATCGCGACAGAAGTGTCAGGTCATATTACACGTGCCGCTCTTCATAGGCTTGGCTGTCGGTTCTTCACGGGCTGACCACATTGCATTTAAACCATCGCGAGATAAGTTTTTGGTCATATTACATGTGCCGCTCTTCATGGGCTTGGCTGTCGGTTCTTCACAGACTGACCACATTGCATTTAAACCATAGCGACATAAGTATTATGTCGTATTACACATGCCGCTCTTCATGGGCTTGGCTTTCGGTTCTTCATGGACTGACCACATTGCATTTAAACCATCGCGACATAAGTATTAGGTCATATTACACATGCCGCTCTTCATGGGCTTCACTGTCGGTTCTTCACGGGTTGACCACATTTCATTTCAACCATCGCCACATGAGTATTAGGTCATATTACACATGCCGCTCTTCATGGGCTTGGCTGTCGGGTCTACACAGGCTGACCATATTGCATTTAAACCATCGCGACATAAGTATTAGGTCATATTACACATGCAGCTCTTCATGGGCTTGGCTGTTGGTTTTTCATGGGCTGACCACATTGCATTTAAACCATCGCGACAGAAGTATTAGGTCATATTACACGTGCCGCTCTTCATGGGCTTGGCTGTCAGTTCTTCACGGGCTGACCACATTGCATTTAAACCATTGCGACATAAGTATTAGGTCATATTACATGTGCAGCCCTTCATGGGCTTGGCTGCCGGTTCTTCACGGGCTGACGACATTGCATTTAAACCATCGTGACATAATTATTGGGTCATGTTACACGTGCCGCCCTTCATGGGATTGGCTGTCGATTCTTCATGGGCGGACCACATTGCATTTAAACCATCGCGACATAAGTATTAGGTCATATTACGCGTGCCGCTCTTCATGGGCTTGGCTGTCGGTCCTTCACGGACTAGCCACATTGCATTTAAACCATCGCGACAGAAGTATTAAGTCATATTACACATGCCGATCTTCATAGGCTTGGCTGTCGGTTCTTCACGGGCTGACCACATTGCATTTAAACCATCGCGACAGAAGTGTCAGGTCATATTACACGTGCCGCTCTTCATAGGCTTGGCTGTCGGTTCTTCACGGGCTGACCACATTGCATTTAAACCATCGCGAGATAAGTTTTTGGTCATATTACATGTGCCGCTCTTCATGGGCTTGGCTGTCGGTTCTTCACAGACTGACCACATTGCATTTAAACCATAGCGACATAAGTATTATGTCGTATTACACGTGCCTCTCTTCATAGGTTTGGCTGTCGGTTCTTCACGGACTGACCACATTGCATTTAAACCATTGCGACATAAGTATTAGGTCATATTACACGTGCCACTCTTCATGGGCTTCGCTGTCGGTTCTTCACGGGCTGACCACATTGCATTTAAATCATCGCGACATAAGTATTAGGTCATATTACACGTGCTTCTCTTCATGGGCTTGGCTTTCGGTTCTTCACGGACTGACCACATTGCATTTGACCACATTGCATTTAAACCATCGCGACATAAGTATTAGGTCATATTACACGTGCCGCTCTTCATGGGCTTTGCTGTCGGTTCTTCACGGGCTGACCACATTGCATTTAAACCATCGCGACAGAAGTGTCAGGTCATATTACACGTGCCGCTCTTCATAGGCTTGGCTGTCGGTTCTTCACGGGCTGACCACATTGCATTTAAACCATCGCGAGATAAGTTTTTGGTCATATTACATGTGCCGCTCTTCATGGGCTTGGCTGTCGGTTCTTCACAGACTGACCACATTGCATTTAAACCATAGCGACATAAGTATTATGTCGTATTACACATGCCGCTCTTCATAGGCTTGGCTGTCGGTTCTTCACGGACTGACCACATTGCATTTAAACCATTGCGACATAAGTATTCGGTCATATTACACGTGCCGCTCTTCATAGGCTTGGCTGCCGGTTCTTCACGGGCTGACGACATTGCATTTAAACCATCGCGACATAAGTATTAGGTCATATTACGTGTGCCGCTCTTCATGGGCTTGGCTGTCGGTCCTTCACAGACTAACCACATTGCATTTAAACCATCGCGACAGAAGTATTAGGTCATATTACACATGCCGATCTTCATAGGCTTGGCTGTCGGTTCTTCACGGGCTGACCACATTGCATTTAAACCATCGCGACAGAAGTGTCAGGTCATATTACACGTGCCGCTCTTCATAGGCTTGGCTGTCGGTTCTTCACGGGCTGACCACATTGCATTTAAACCATCGCGAGATAAGTTTTTGGTCATATTACATGTGCCGCTCTTCATGGGCTTGGCTGTCGGTTCTTCACAGACTGACCACATTGCATTTAAACCATAGCGACATAAGTATTATGTCGTATTACACGTGCCGCTCTTCATAGGCTTGGCTGTCGGTTCTTCACGGACTGACCACATTGCATTTAAACCATTGCGACATAAGTATTAGGTCATATTACACGTGCCGCTCTTCATAGGCTTGGCTGCCGGTTCTTCACGGGCTGACGACATTGCATTTAAACCATCGCGACATAATTATTAGGTCATATTACATGTGCCGCCCTTCATGAGCTTGGCTGTCAGTTCTTCATGGGCTGACCACATTGCATTTAAACCATCGCGACATAACTATTAGGTCATATTACACGTGCCGCTCTTCATTGGCTTTGCTGTCGGTTCTTCACAGACTGACAACATTGCATTTAAACCATCGCGACATAAGTATTAGGTCATATTACACGTGCCGCTCTTCATGGGCTTGGCTTTCGGTTCTTCACGGACTGACCACATTGCATTTGAACCATCGCGACATAAGTATTAGGTCATATTACACATGCTGCTCTTCATGGGCTTGTCTGTCGGTTCTTCAAGGGCTGACCACATTTCATTTCAACCATCGCGACATAAGTATTAGGTCATATTACACGTGCCGCTCTTCATGACCTTGTCTGTCGGGTCTTCTCGGGCTGACCACATTGCATTTAAACCATCGCGACATAAGTATTAGGTCATATTACACATGCATCTCTTCATGGGCTTGGCTGTTGGTTCTTCATGGGCTGACCACATTGCATTTAAATCATCGCGACATAAGTATTAGGTCATATTACACGTGCCGCCCTTCATGGGCTTGGCTGTCAGTTCTTCACGGGCTGACCACATTGCATTTAAACCATTGCGACATAAGTATTAGGTCATATTACACGTGCAGCCCTTCATGGGCTTGGCTGCCGGTTCTTCACGGGCTGACGACATTGCATTTAAACCATCGTGACATAATTATTGGGTCATATTACACGTGCCGCCCTTCATGGGCTTGGCTGTCGGTTCTTCACAGACTGACCACATTGCATTTAAACCATAGCGACATAAGTATTAGGTCGTATTACATGTGCCGCCCTTCATAGGCTTGGCTGTCGGTTCTTCACGGACTGTCCACATTGCATTTAAACCATTGCGACATAAGTATTAGGTCATATTACACGTGCCACTCTTCATGGGCTTCGCTGTCGGTTCTTCACAGGCTGACCACATTGCATTTAAATCATCGCGACATAAGTATTAGGTCATATTACACGTGCCGCCCTTCATGGGCTTGGCTTTCGGTTCTTCTCGGACTGACCACATTGCATTTGTCCACATTGCATTTAAACCATCGCGACATAAGTATTAGGTCATATTACACGTGCCGCTCTTCATGGGCTTCGCTGTCGGTTCTTCACAGGCTGACCACATTGCATTTAAATCATCGCAACATAAGTATTAGGTCATATTACACATGCCGCTCTTCATGGGCTTGGCTTTCGGTTCTTCATGGACTGACCACATTGCATTTGAACCATCGCGACATAAGTATTAGGTCATATTACACATGCCGCTCTTCATGGGCTTAGCTGTCGGTTCTTCACGGGCTGACCACATTTCATTTCAACCATCGCCACATAAGTATTAGGTCATATTACACATGCCGCTCTTCATGGGCTTGGCTGTCGGGTCTACACAGGCTGACCATATTGCATTTAAACCATCGCGACATACGTATTAGGTCATATTATACATGCAGCTCTTCATGGGCTTGGCTGTTGGTTCTTCATGGGCTGACCACATTGCATTTAAACCATCGCGACAGACGTATTAGGTCATATTACACGTGCCGCTCTTCATGGGCTTGGCTGTCGTTTCTTCACAGACTGACCACATTGCATTTAAACCATTGCGACATAAGTATTAGGTCGTATTACACGTGCCACTCTTCATGGGCTTCGCTGTCGGTTCTTCACGGGCTGACCACATTGCATTTAAATCATCGCGACATAAGTATTAGGTCATATTACAGGTGCCGCTCTTCATGGGCTTGGCTTTCGGTTCTTCACGGACTGACCACATTGCATTTGACCACATTGCATTTAAACCATTGCGACATAAGTATTAGGTCATATTACACGTGCCGCTCTTCATGGGCTTCGCTTTCGGTTCTTCACGGGCTGACCACATTGCATTTAAATCATCGCAACATAAGTATTAGGTCATATTACACGTGCCGCTCTTCATGGGCTTGGCTGTCGGTTCTTCACGGGCTGACCACATTTCATTTCAACCATCGCCACATAAGTATTAGGTCATATTACACGTGCCGCTCTTCATGGCCTTGGCTGTCGGGTCTTCACGGGCTGACCACATTGCATTTAAACCATCGCGACATAAGTATTAGGTCATATTACACATGCAGCTCTTCATGGGCTTGGCTGTTGGTTCTTCATGGGCTGACCACATTGCATTTAAATCATCGCGACATAAGTATTAGGTCATATTACACGTGCCGCCCTTCATGGGCTTGGCTGTCAGTTCTTCACGGGCTGACCACATTGCATTTAAACCATTGCGACATAAGTATTAGGTCATATTACACGTGCAGCCCTTCATGGGCTTGGCTGCCGCTTCTTCACGGGCTGATGACATTGCATTTAAACCATCGTGACATAATTATTGGGTCATATTACACGTGCCGCCCTTCATGGGCATGGCTGTCGGTTCTTCACACACTGACCACATTGCATTTAAACCATAGCGACATAAGTATTAGGTCGTATGACACGTGCCGCCCTTCATAGGCTTGGCTGTCGGTTCTTCACGGACTGTCCACATTGCATTTAAACCATTGCGACATAAGTATTAGGTCATATTACACGTGCCACTCTTCATGGGCTTCGTTGTCGGTTCTTCACAGGCTGACCACATTGCATTTAAATCATCGCGACGTAAGTATTAGGTCATATTACACGTGCCGCCCTTCATGGGCTTGGCTTTCGGTTCTTCTCGGACTGACCACATTGCATTTGACCACATTGCATTTAAACCATCGCGACATAAGTATTAGGTCATATTACACGTGCCGCTCTTCATGGGCTTCGCTGTCGGTTCTTCACAGGCTGACCACATTGCATTTAAATCATCGCAACATAAGTATTAGGTCATATTACACATGCCGCTCTTCATGGGCTTGGCTTTCGGTTCTTCATGGACTGACCACATTGCATTTGAACCATCGCGACATAAGTAGTATTAGGTCATATTACACATGCCGCTCTTCATGGGCTTCGCTGTCGGTTCTTCACAGGCTGACCACATTTCATTTCAACCATCGCCACATAAGTATTAGGTCATATTACACATGCCGCTCTTCATGGGCTTGGCTGTCGGGTCTACACAGGCTGACCATATTGCATTTAAACCATCGCGACATACGTATTAGGTCATATTACACATGCAGCTCTTCATGGGCTTGGCTGTTGGTTCTTCATGGGCTGACCACATTGCATTTAAACCATCGCGACAGACGTATTAGGTCATATTACACGTGCCGCTCTTCATGGGCTTGGCTGTCGTTTCTTCACAGACTGACCACATTGCATTTAAAGCATTGCGACATAAGTATTAGGTCGTATTACACGTGCCACTCTTCATGGGCTTCGCTGTCGGTTCTTCACGGGCTGACCACATTGCATTTAAATCATCGCGACATAAGTATTAGGTCATATTACAGGTGCCGCTCTTCATGGGCTTGGCTTTCGGTTCTTCACGGACTGACCACATTGCATTTGACCACATTGCATTTAAACCATTGCGACATAAGTATTAGGTCATATTACACATGCCGCTCTTCATGGGCTTCACTGTCGGTTCTTCACGGGCTGACCACATTGCATTTAAATCATCGCAACATAAGTATTAGGTCATATTACACGTGCCGCTCTTCATGGGCTTGGCTTTCGGTTCTTCACGGACTGACCGCATTGCATTTGAACCATCGTGACATAAGTATTAGGTCATATTACACGTGCCGCTCTTCATGGGCTTGGCTGTCAGTTCTTCACGGGCTGACCACACTTCATTTCAACCATCGCCACATAAGTATTAGGTCATATTACACATGCCGATCTTCATGGGCTTGGCTGTCGGGTCTACACAGGCTGACCATATTGCATTTGAACCATCGCGACATAAGTATTAGGTCATATTACACGTTCTGCTCTTCATTGGCTTGGCTGTCGGTTCTTCACAGACTGACCACATTGCATTTAAACCATCGCGAGATAAGTACTAGGTCATATTACATGTGCCGCTCTTCATGGGCTTGGCTGTCGGTTCTTCAGGGGCTGACCACATTGCATTTAAACCATTTCGAAAGAAGTATTAGGTCATATTACACATGCAGCTCTTCATGGGCTTGGCTGTTGGTTCTTCATGGGCTTACCACATTGCATTTAAACCATCGCGACAGAAGTATTAGGTCATATTACACTTGCCGCTCTTCATGGGCTTGGCTGTCGGTTCTTCACAGACTGACCACATTGCATTTAAACCATCGTGACATAAGTATTAGGTCATATTACACATGCCGCTCTTCATGGGCTTGGCTGTCGGGTTTACACAGGCTGACCATATTGCATTTAAACCATCGCGACATACGTATTAGGTCATATTACACATGCAGCTCTTCATGGGCTTGGCTGTTGGTTCTTCATGGGCTGACCACATTGCATTTAAACCATCGCGACAGACGTATTAGGTCATATTACACGTGCCGCTCTTCATGGGCTTGGCTGTCGTTTCTTCACAGACTGACCACATTGCATTTAAACCATTGCGACATAAGTATTAGGTCGTATTACACGTGCCACTCTTCATGGGCTTCGCTGTCGGTTCTTCACGGGCTGACCACATTGCATTTAAATCATCGCGACATAAGTATTAGGTCATATTACAGGTGCCGCTCTTCATGGGCTTGGCTTTCGGTTCTTCACGGACTGACCACATTGCATTTGACCACATTGCATTTAAACCATTGCGACATAAGTATTAGGTGATATTACACGTGCCGCTCTTCATGGGCTTCGCTGTCGGTTCTTCACGGGCTGACCACATTGCATTTAAATCATCGCAACATAAGTATTAGGTCATATTACACGTGCCGCTCTTCATGGGCTTGGCTTTCGGTTCTTCACGGACTGACCGCATTGCATTTGAACCATAGCGATATAAGTATTAGGTCATATTACACGTGCCGCTCTTCATGGGCTTGGCTGTCAGTTCTTCACGGGCTGACCACACTTCATTTCAACCATCGCCACATAAGTATTAGGTCATATTACACATGCCGATCTTCATGGGCTTGGCTGTCGGGTCTACACAGGCTGACCATATTGCATTTAAACCATCGCGACATAAGTATTAGGTCTTATTACACGTTCCGCTCTTCATTGGCTTGGCTGTCAGTTCTTCACAGACTGACCACATTGCATTTAAACCATCGCGAGATAAGTACTAGGTCATATTACATGTGCCGCTCTTCATGGGCTTGGCTGTCGGTTCTTCATGGGCTGACCACATTGCATTTAAATCATCGCGACATAAGTATTAGGTCATATTACACGTGCCGCCCTTCATGGGCTTGGCTGTCAGTTCTTCACGGGCTGACCACATTGCATTTAAACCATTGCGACATAAGTATTAGGTCATATTACACGTGCAGCCCTTCATGGGCTTGGCTGCCAGTTCTTCACGGGCTGACGACATTGCATTTAAACCATCGTGACATAATTATTGGGTCATATTACACGTGCCGCCCTTCATGGGCTTGGCTGTCGGTTCTTCACAGACTGACCACATTGCATTTAAACCATAGCGACATAAGTATTAGGTCGTATTACATGTGCCGCCCTTCATAGGCTTGGCTGTCGGTTCTTCACGGACTGTCCACATTGCATTTAAACCATTGCGACATAAGTATTAGGTCATATTACACGTGCCACTCTTCATGGGCTTCGCTGTCGGTTCTTCACAGGCTGACCACATTGCTTTTAAATCATCGCGACATAAGTATTAGGTCATATTACACGTGCCGCCCTTCATGGGCTTGGCTTTCGGTTCTTCTCGGACTGACCACATTGCATTTGTCCACATTGCATTTAAACCATCGCGACATAAGTATTAGGTCATATTACACGTGCCGCTCTTCATGGGCTTCGCTGTCGGTTCTTCACAGGCTGACCACATTGCATTTAAATCATCGCAACATAAGTATTAGGTCATATTACACATGCCGCTCTTCATGGGCTTGGCTTTCGGTTCTTCATGGACTGACCACATTGCATTTGAACCATCGCGACATAAGTATTAGGTCATATTACACATGCCGCTCTTCATGGGCTTAGCTGTCGGTTCTTCACGGGCTGACCACATTTCATTTCAACCATCGCCACATAAGTATTAGGTCATATTACACATGCCGCTCTTCATGGGCTTGGCTGTCGGGTCTACACAGGCTGACCATATTGCATTTAAACCATCGCGACATACGTATTAGGTCATATTATACATGCAGCTCTTCATGGGCTTGGCTGTTGGTTCTTCATGGGCTGACCACATTGCATTTAAACCATCGCGACAGACGTATTAGGTCATATTACACGTGCCGCTCTTCATGGGCTTGGCTGTCGTTTCTTCACAGACTGACCACATTGCATTTAAACCATTGCGACATAAGTATTAGGTCGTATTACACGTGCCACTCTTCATGGGCTTCGCTGTCGGTTCTTCACGGGCTGACCACATTGCATTTAAATCATCGCGACATAAGTATTAGGTCATATTACAGGTGCCGCTCTTCATGGGCTTGGCTTTCGGTTCTTCACGGACTGACCACATTGCATTTGACCACATTGCATTTAAACCATTGCGACATAAGTATTAGGTCATATTACACGTGCCGCTCTTCATGGGCTTCGCTTTCGGTTCTTCACGGGCTGACCACATTGCATTTAAATCATCGCAACATAAGTATTAGGTCATATTACACGTGCCGCTCTTCATGGGCTTGGCTGTCGGTTCTTCACGGGCTGACCACATTTCATTTCAACCATCGCCACATAAGTATTAGGTCATATTACACGTGCCGCTCTTCATGGCCTTGGCTGTCGGGTCTTCACGGGCTGACCACATTGCATTTAAACCATCGCGACATAAGTATTAGGTCATATTACACATGCAGCTCTTCATGGGCTTGGCTGTTGGTTCTTCATGGGCTGACCACATTGCATTTAAATCATCGCGACATAAGTATTAGGTCATATTACACGTGCCGCCCTTCATGGGCTTGGCTGTCAGTTCTTCACGGGCTGACCACATTGCATTTAAACCATTGCGACATAAGTATTAGGTCATATTACACGTGCAGCCCTTCATGGGCTTGGCTGCCGCTTCTTCACGGGCTGATGACATTGCATTTAAACCATCGTGACATAATTATTGGGTCATATTACACGTGCCGCCCTTCATGGGCATGGCTGTCGGTTCTTCACACACTGACCACATTGCATTTAAACCATAGCGACATAAGTATTAGGTCGTATGACACGTGCCGCCCTTCATAGGCTTGGCTGTCGGTTCTTCACGGACTGTCCACATTGCATTTAAACCATTGCGACATAAGTATTAGGTCATATTACACGTGCCACTCTTCATGGGCTTCGTTGTCGGTTCTTCACAGGCTGACCACATTGCATTTAAATCATCGCGACGTAAGTATTAGGTCATATTACACGTGCCGCCCTTCATGGGCTTGGCTTTCGGTTCTTCTCGGACTGACCACATTGCATTTGACCACATTGCATTTAAACCATCGCGACATAAGTATTAGGTCATATTACACGTGCCGCTCTTCATGGGCTTCGCTGTCGGTTCTTCACAGGCTGACCACATTGCATTTAAATCATCGCAACATAAGTATTAGGTCATATTACACATGCCGCTCTTCATGGGCTTGGCTTTCGGTTCTTCATGGACTGACCACATTGCATTTGAACCATCGCGACATAAGTAGTATTAGGTCATATTACACATGCCGCTCTTCATGGGCTTCGCTGTCGGTTCTTCACAGGCTGACCACATTTCATTTCAACCATCGCCACATAAGTATTAGGTCATATTACACATGCCGCTCTTCATGGGCTTGGCTGTCGGGTCTACACAGGCTGACCATATTGCATTTAAACCATCGCGACATACGTATTAGGTCATATTACACATGCAGCTCTTCATGGGCTTGGCTGTTGGTTCTTCATGGGCTGACCACATTGCATTTAAACCATCGCGACAGACGTATTAGGTCATATTACACGTGCCGCTCTTCATGGGCTTGGCTGTCGTTTCTTCACAGACTGACCACATTGCATTTAAAGCATTGCGACATAAGTATTAGGTCGTATTACACGTGCCACTCTTCATGGGCTTCGCTGTCGGTTCTTCACGGGCTGACCACATTGCATTTAAATCATCGCGACATAAGTATTAGGTCATATTACAGGTGCCGCTCTTCATGGGCTTGGCTTTCGGTTCTTCACGGACTGACCACATTGCATTTGACCACATTGCATTTAAACCATTGCGACATAAGTATTAGGTCATATTACACATGCCGCTCTTCATGGGCTTCACTGTCGGTTCTTCACGGGCTGACCACATTGCATTTAAATCATCGCAACATAAGTATTAGGTCATATTACACGTGCCGCTCTTCATGGGCTTGGCTTTCGGTTCTTCACGGACTGACCGCATTGCATTTGAACCATCGTGACATAAGTATTAGGTCATATTACACGTGCCGCTCTTCATGGGCTTGGCTGTCAGTTCTTCACGGGCTGACCACACTTCATTTCAACCATCGCCACATAAGTATTAGGTCATATTACACATGCCGATCTTCATGGGCTTGGCTGTCGGGTCTACACAGGCTGACCATATTGCATTTGAACCATCGCGACATAAGTATTAGGTCATATTACACGTTCTGCTCTTCATTGGCTTGGCTGTCGGTTCTTCACAGACTGACCACATTGCATTTAAACCATCGCGAGATAAGTACTAGGTCATATTACATGTGCCGCTCTTCATGGGCTTGGCTGTCGGTTCTTCAGGGGCTGACCACATTGCATTTAAACCATTTCGAAAGAAGTATTAGGTCATATTACACATGCAGCTCTTCATGGGCTTGGCTGTTGGTTCTTCATGGGCTTACCACATTGCATTTAAACCATCGCGACAGAAGTATTAGGTCATATTACACTTGCCGCTCTTCATGGGCTTGGCTGTCGGTTCTTCACAGACTGACCACATTGCATTTAAACCATCGTGACATAAGTATTAGGTCATATTACACATGCCGCTCTTCATGGGCTTGGCTGTCGGGTTTACACAGGCTGACCATATTGCATTTAAACCATCGCGACATACGTATTAGGTCATATTACACATGCAGCTCTTCATGGGCTTGGCTGTTGGTTCTTCATGGGCTGACCACATTGCATTTAAACCATCGCGACAGACGTATTAGGTCATATTACACGTGCCGCTCTTCATGGGCTTGGCTGTCGTTTCTTCACAGACTGACCACATTGCATTTAAACCATTGCGACATAAGTATTAGGTCGTATTACACGTGCCACTCTTCATGGGCTTCGCTGTCGGTTCTTCACGGGCTGACCACATTGCATTTAAATCATCGCGACATAAGTATTAGGTCATATTACAGGTGCCGCTCTTCATGGGCTTGGCTTTCGGTTCTTCACGGACTGACCACATTGCATTTGACCACATTGCATTTAAACCATTGCGACATAAGTATTAGGTGATATTACACGTGCCGCTCTTCATGGGCTTCGCTGTCGGTTCTTCACGGGCTGACCACATTGCATTTAAATCATCGCAACATAAGTATTAGGTCATATTACACGTGCCGCTCTTCATGGGCTTGGCTTTCGGTTCTTCACGGACTGACCGCATTGCATTTGAACCATAGCGATATAAGTATTAGGTCATATTACACGTGCCGCTCTTCATGGGCTTGGCTGTCAGTTCTTCACGGGCTGACCACACTTCATTTCAACCATCGCCACATAAGTATTAGGTCATATTACACATGCCGATCTTCATGGGCTTGGCTGTCGGGTCTACACAGGCTGACCATATTGCATTTAAACCATCGCGACATAAGTATTAGGTCTTATTACACGTTCCGCTCTTCATTGGCTTGGCTGTCAGTTCTTCACAGACTGACCACATTGCATTTAAACCATCGCGAGATAAGTACTAGGTCATATTACATGTGCCGCTCTTCATGGGCTTGGCTGTCGGTTCTTCATGGGCTGACCACATTGCATTTAAACCATTTCGAAAGAAGTATTAGGTCATATTACACATGCAGCTCTTCATGGGCTTGGCTGTTGGTTCTTCAGGGGCTTACCACATTGCATTTAAACCATCGCGACAGAAGTATTAGGTCATATTACACTTGCCGCTCTTCATGGGCTTGGCTGTCGGTTCTTCACAGACTGACCACATTGCATTTAAACCATCGCGACATAAGTATTAGGTCGTATTACACGTGCCGCTCTTCATAGGCTTGGCTGTCGGTTCTTCACGGACTGACCACATTGCATTTAAACCATTGCGACATAAGTATTAGGTGATATTACACGTGCCGCTCTTCATGGACTTCGCTGTCGGTTCTTCACGGGCTGACCACATCGCATTTAAATCATCGTGACATAAGTATTAGGTCATATTCCATGTGCCGCTCTTCATGGGCTTGGCTTTCGGTTCTTCACGGACTGACCACATTGCATTTGACCACATTGCATTTAAACCATCGCGACATAAGTATTAGGTCATATTACACGTGCCGCTCTTCATGGGCTTCGCTGTCGGTTCTTCACGGGCTCACCACATTGCATTTAAATCATCGCGACATAAGTATTAGGTCATATTACACATGCCGCTCTTCATGGGCTTGGCTGTCGGTTCTTCACGGACTAACCACATTGCATTTGAACCATCGCGACATAAGTATTAGGTCATATTACACGTGCCGCTCTTCATGGGCTTGGCTGTCGGTTCTTCACGGGCTGACCACATTTCATTTCAACCATCGCGACATAAGTATTAGGTCATATTACACGTGCCGCTCTTCATGGGCTTGGCTGTCGGTTCTTCACGGACTAACCACATTGCATTTAAACCATCGCGACAGAAGTGTTAGGTCATATTACATGTGCCGCTCTTCATAGGCTTGGCTGTCGGTTCTTCACGGGCTGACCACATTGCATTTAAACCATCGTGACGTAAGTATTAGGTCATATTACACATCCCGCTCTTCATGGCCTTGGCTGTCAGTTCCTCACGGGCTGACCACATTGCATTTAAACCATCCCGACCTAAGTATTAGGTCATATTACACGTGTCGCTCTTCATGGGCTTGGCTGTCGGTTCTTCACGGGCTGACCACATTGCATTTAAACCATCACGACATAAGTATTAGGTCATATTACACGTGCCGCCCTTCCTGGGCTTGGCTGTCGGTTCTTCATGGGCTGACCACATTGCATTTAAACCATCGCGACAGAAGTATTAGGTCATATTACACATGCCGCTCTTCATAGGCTTGGCTGTCGGTTCTTCACGCGCTGACTACATTGCATTTAAACCATAGCAACATAAGTATTAGGTCATATTACACGTGCCGCCCTTCATGGGCTTGGCTGTCGGTTCTTCATGGGCTGACCACATTGCATTTAAACCATCGCGACATAAGTATTAGGTCATATTACACGTGTCGCTCTTCATGGGCTTGGCTGTCGGTTCTTCACGGACTAACCACATTGCATTTAAACCATCGCGACAGAAGTATTAGGTCATATTACACGTGCCGCTCTTCATAGGCTTGGCTGTCGGTTCTTCACGGGCTGACCACATTGCATTTAACCCATCGCGACAGAAGTATCAGGTCATATTACAAGTTCCGCTCTTCATGGGCTTGGCTGTCGGTTCTTCACGGGCTGACCACATTGCATTTAAATCATCGCGACATAAGTATTAGGTCATATTACACATGCCGCACTTCATGGGCTTGGCTGTCAGTTCTTCACGGGCTGACCACATTGCATTTAAACCATCGCGAGATAAGTTTTAGGTCGTATTACATGTGCCGCTCTTCATGGGCTTGGCTGTCGGTTCTTCACAGACTGACCACATTGCATTTAAACCATCGCGACATAAGTATTAGGTCGTATTACACATGCCGCTCTTCATAGGCTTGGCTGTCGGTTCTTCACGGACTGACCACATTGCATTTAAACCATCGCGACATAAGTATTAGGTCATATTACACATGCCGCTCTTCATGGGCTTCGCTGTCGGTTCTTCATGAGCTGACCACATTGCATTTAAATCATCGCCACATAAGTATTAAGTCATATTACACGTGACGCTCTTCATGGGCTTGGCTTTCGGTTCTTCACGGACTGACCACATTGCATTTAAACCGTCGCGCCATAAGTATTAGGTCATATTACGCGTGCCGCTCTTCATTGGCTTCGCTGTCGGTTCTTCATGGTCTGACCACATTGCATTTAAATCCTCGCGACATAAGTATTAGGTCATATTACACGTGCCGCTCTTCATGGGCTTGGCTTTCGGTTCTACATGGACTGACCACTTTGCATTTGAACCATCGCGACATAAGTATTAGGTCATATTACACATGCCGCCCTTCATGGGCTTGGCTGTCAGTTCTTCACGGGCTGACCACATTGCATTTAAACCATTGCGACATAAGTATTAGGTCATATTACACTTGCTGCTCTTCATGGGCTTCGCTGTCGGTTCTTCACGGGCTGACCACATTGCATTTAAATCATCGCGACATAAGTATTAGGTCATATTACACGTGACGCTCTTCATGGGCTTGGCTTTCGGTTCTTCACGGACTGACCACATTGCATTTGACCACATTGCATTTAAACCGTCGCGCCATAAGTATTAGGTCATATTACACGTGCCGCTCTTCATGGGCTTGGCTGTCGGTTCTTCACGGGCTGACCACATTGCATTTGAACCATCGCGACGTAAGTATTAGGTCATATTACACGTGCCGCTCTTCATGGGCTTGGCTGTCGGTTCGTCACGGGCTGACCACATTTCATTTCAACCATCGCCACATAAGTATTAGGTCATATTACACATGCCGCTCTTCATGGGCTTGTCTGTCGGGTCTTCACAGGCTGACCATATTGCATTTAAACCATCGCGACATAAGTATTAGGTCATATTACACATGCCGCTCTTCATGGGCTTGTCTGTCGGGTCTTCACAGGCTGACCATATTGCATTTAAACCATCGCGACATAAGTATTAGGTCATATTACACATGCAGCTCTTCATAGGCTTGGCTGTCGTTTCTTCACGCGCTGACCGCATTGCATTTAAACCATCGCGACAGAAGTATTAGGTCATATTACACATGCCGCTCTTCATAGCCTTGGCTGTCGGTTCTTCACAGACTGACCACATTGCATTTAAACCATCGCGACCTAAGTATTAGGTCGTATTACACGTGCCGCTCTTCATAGGCTTGGCTGTCGGTTCTTCATGGACTGACCACATTGCATTTAAACCATAGCAACATAAGTATTAGGTCATATTACACATCCCGCCCTTCATGGGCTTGGCTGTCGGTTCTTCATGGGCTGACCACATTGCATTTAAACCATCGCGACATAAGTATTAGGTCATATTACACGTGCCGCTCTTCATGGGCTTGGCTGTCGGTTCTTCACGGACTAACCACATTGCATTTAAACCATCGCGTCAGAAGTATTAGGTCATATTACACGTGCCGCTCTTCATAGGCTTGGCTGTCGGTTCTTCACGAGCTGACCACATTGCATTTAACCCATCGCGACAGAAGTATTAGGTCATATTACAAGTGCCGCTCTTCATGGGCTTGGCTGTCGGTTCTTCACGGGCTGACCACATTGCATTTAAATCATCGCGACATAAGTATTAGGTCATATTACACATGCCGCACTTCATGGGCTTGGCTGTCAGTTCTTCACGGGCTGACCACATTGCATTTAAACCATCGCGAGATAAGTCTTAGGTCGTATTACATGTACCGCTCTTCATGGGCTTGGCTTTCGGTTCTTCACAGACTGACCACATTGCATTTAAACCATCGCGACCTAAGTATTAGGTCGTATTACACGTGCCGCTCTTCATAGGCTTGGCTGTCGGTTCTTCATGGACTATCCACATTGCATTTAAACCATCGCGACATAAGTATTAGGTCATATTACACATGCCGCTCTTCATGGGCTTCGCTGTCGTTTCTTCATGAGCTGACCACATTGCATTTAAATCATCGCGACATAAGTATTAGGTCATATTACACGTGACGCTCATCATGGGCTTGGCTTTCGGTTCTTCACGGACTGACCACATTGCATTTAAACCGTCGCGCCATAAGTATTAGGTCATATTACATGTTCCGCTCTTCATGGGCTTGGCTTTCGGTTCTTCACGGACTGACCACATTGCATTTGAACCATCGCGACATAAGTATTAGGTCATATTACACATGCCACCCTTCATGGGCTTGGCTGTCGGTTCTTCACGGACTGACCACATTGCATTTAAACCATCGCGACATAAGTATTAGGTCATATGACACATGCCGCTCTTCATGGGCTTTGCTGTCGGTTCTTCATGAGCTGACCACATTGCATTTAAATCATCGCGACATAAGTATTAGGTCATATTACACGTGACGCTCTTCATGGGCTTGGCTTTCGGTTCTTCACGGACTGACCACATTGCATTTAAACCGTCGCTCCATAAGTATTAGGTCATATTACACGTGCCGCTCTTCATGGGCTTCGCTGTCGGTTCTTCACGGACTGACCACATTGCATTTAAATCCTCGCGACATAAGTATTAGGTCATATTACACGTGCCGCTCTTCATGGGCTTGGCTGTCGGTTCTTCACGGGCTGACCACATTGCATTTAAATCATCGCGACATAAGTATTAGGTCATATTACACATGCCGCACTTCATGGGCTTGGCTGTCAGTTCTTCACGGGCTGACCACATTGCATTTAAACCATCGCGAGATAAGTCTTAGGTCGTATTACATGTACCGCTCTTCATGGGCTTGGCTTTCGGTTCTTCACAGACTGACCACATTGCATTTAAACCATCGCGACCTAAGTATTAGGTCGTATTACACGTGCCGCTCTTCATAGGCTTGGCTGTCGGTTCTTCATGGACTGACCACATTGCATTTAAACCATAGCAACATAAGTATTAGGTCATATTACACATCCCGCCCTTCATGGGCTTGGCTGTCGGTTCTTCATGGGCTGACCACATTGCATTTAAACCATCGCGACATAAGTATTAGGTCATATTACACGTGCCGCTCTTCATGGGCTTGGCTGTCGGTTCTTCACGGACTAACCACATTGCATTTAAACCATCGCGACCGAAGTATTAGGTCATATTACACGTGCCGCTCTTCATAGGCTTGGCTGTCGGTTCTTCACGAGCTGACCACATTGCATTTAACCCATCGCGACAGAAGTATTAGGTCATATTACAAGTGCCGCTCTTCATGGGCTTGGCTGTCGGTTCTTCACGGGCTGACCACATTGCATTTAAATCATCGCGACATAAGTATTAGGTCATATTACACATGCCGCACTTCATGGGCTTGGCTGTCAGTTCTTCACGGGCTGACCACATTGCATTTAAACCATCGCGAGATAAGTCTTAGGTCGTATTACATGTACCGCTCTTCATGGGCTTGGCTTTCGGTTCTTCACAGACTGACCACATTGCATTTAAACCATCGCGACCTAAGTATTAGGTTGTATTACACGTGCCGCTCTTCATAGGCTTGGCTGTCGGTTCTTCATGGACTGACCACATTGCATTTAAACCATCGCGACATAAGTATTAGGTCATATTACACATGCCGCTCTTCATGGGCTTCGCTGTCGTTTCTTCATGAGCTGACCACATTGCATTTAAATCATCGCGACATAAGTATTAGGTCATATTACACGTGACGCTCATCATGGGCTTGGCTTTCGGTTCTTCACGGACTGACCACATTGCATTTAAACCGTCGCGCCATAAGTATTAGGTCATATTACATGTTCCGCTCTTCATGGGCTTGGCTTTCGGTTCTTCACGGACTGACCACATTGCATTTGAACCATCGCGACATAAGTATTAGGTCATATTACACATGCCACCCTTCATGGGCTTGGCTGTCGGTTCTTCACGGACTGACCACATTGCATTTAAACCATCGCGACATAAGTATTAGGTCATATGACACATGCCGCTCTTCATGGGCTTCGCTGTCGGTTCTTCATGAGCTGACCACATTGCATTTAAATCATCGCGACATAAGTATTAGGTCATATTACACGTGACGCTCTTCATGGGCTTGGCTTTCGGTTCTTCACGGACTGACCACATTGCATTTAAACCGTCGCTCCATAAGTATTAGGTCATATTACACGTGCCGCTCTTCATGGGCTTCGCTGTCGGTTCTTCACGGACTGACCACATTGCATTTAAATCCTCGCGACATAAGTATTAGGTCATATTACACGTGCCGCTCTTCATGGGCTTGGCTTTCGGTTCTACATGGACTGACCACTTTGCATTTAAACCATCGCGACATAAGTATTAGGTCATATTACACATGCCGCCCTTCATGGGCTTGGCTGTCAGTTCTTCACGGGCTGACCACATTGCATTTAAACCATTGCGACATAAGTATTAGGTCATATTACACTTGCTGCTCTTCATGGGCTTCCCTGTCGGTTCTTCACGGGCTGACCACATTGCATTTAAATCATCGCGACATAAGTATTAGGTCATATTACACGTGACGCTCTTCATGGGCTTGGCTTTCGGTTCTTCACGGACTGACCACATTGCATTTGACCACATTGCATTTAAACCGTCGCGCCATATGTATTTAGTCATATTACACGTGCCGCTCTTCATGGGCTTGGCTGTCGGTTCTTCACGGGCTGACCACATTGCATTTGAACCATCGCGACGTAAGTATTAGGTCATATTACACGTGCCGCTCTTCATGGGCTTGGCTGTCGGTTCGTCACGGGCTGACCACATTTCATTTCAACCATCGCGACATAAGTATTAGGTCATATTACACATGCCGCTCTTCATGGGCTTGTCTGTCGGGTCTTCACAGGCTGACCATATTGCATTTAAACCATCGCGACATAAGTATTAGGTCATATTACACATGCAGCTCTTCATAGGCTTGGCTGTCGTTTCTTCACGCGCTGACCACATTGCATTTAAACCATCGCGACAGAAGTATTAGGTCATATTACACATGCCGCTCTTCATAGGCTTGGCTGTCGGTTCTTCACGCGCTGACCACATTGCATTTAAACCATAGCAACATAAGTATTAGGTCATATTACACGTCCCGCCCTTCATGGGCTTGGCTGTCGGTTCTTCATGGGCTGACCACATTGCATTTAAACCATCGCGAAATAAGTATTAGGTCATATTACACGTGCCGCTCTTCATGGACTTGGCTATCGGTTCTTCACGGACTAACCACATTGCATTTAAACCATCGCGACAGAAGTATTAGGTCATATTGCACGTTCCGCTCTTCATAGGCTTGGCTGTCGGTTCTTCACGGGCTGACCACATTGCATTTAACCCATCGCGACAGAAGTATTAGGTCATATTACAAGTGCCGCTCTTCATGGGCTTGGCTGTCGGTTCTTCACGGGCTGACCACATTGCATTTAAATCATCGCGACATAAGTATTAGGTCATATTACACATGCCGCACTTCATGGGCTTGGCTGTCAGTTCTTCACGGGCTGACCACATTGCATTTAAACCATCGCGAGATAAGTCTTAGGTCGTATTACATGTACCGCTCTTCATGGGCTTGGCTGTCGGTTCTTCACAGACTGACCACATTGCATTTAAACCATCGCGACATAAGTATTAGGTCGTATTACACGTGCCGCTCTTCATAGGCTTGGCTGTCGGTTCTTCATGGACTGACCACATTGCATATAAACCATCGCGACATAAGTATTAGGTCATATTACACATGCCGCTCTTCATGGGCTTCGCTGTCGGTTCTTCATGAGCTGACCACATTGCATTTAAATCATCGCGACATAAGTATTAGGTCATATTACACGTGACGCTCATCATGGGCTTGGCTTTCGGTTCTTCACGGACTGACCACATTGCATTTAAACCGTCGTGCCATAAGTATTAGGTCATATTACATGTTCCGCTCTTCATGGGCTTCGCTGTCGGTTCTTCACGGACTGACCACATTGCATTTAAATCCTCGCGACATAAGTATTAGGTCGTATTACACGTGCCGCTCTTCATGGGCTTGGCTTTCAGTTCTTCACGGACTGACCACATTGCATTTGAACCATCGCGACATAAGAATTAGGTCATATTACACATGCCGCCCTTCATGGGCTTGGCTGTCAGTTCTTCACGGGCTGACCACATTGCATTTAAACCATTGCGACATAAGTATTAGGTCATATTACACTTGCTGCTCTTCATGGGCTTCGCTGTCGGTTCTTCACGGGCTGACCACATTGCATTTAAATCATCGCGACATAAGTATTAGGTCATATTACACGTGACGCTCTTCATGGGCTTGGCTTTCGGTTCTTCACGGACTGACCACATTGCATTTGACCACATTGCATTTAAACCGTCGCGCCATAAGTATTAGGTCATATTACACGTGCCGCTCTTCATGGGCTTGGCTGTCGGTTCTTCACGGGCTGACCACATTGCATTTGAACCATTGCGACGTAAGTATTAGGTCATATTACACGTGCTGCTTTTCATGGGCTTGGTTGTCGGTTCGTCACGGGCTGACCACATTTCATTTCAACCATTGCCACATAAGTATTAGGTCATATTACACATGCCGCTCTTCATGGGCTTGTCTGTCGGGTCTTCACAGGCTGACCGTATTGCATTTAAACCATCGCGACATAAGTATTAGGTCATATTACACATGCAGCTCTTCATAGGCTTGGCTGTCGGTTCTTCACGCGCTGACCACATTGCATTTAAACCATCGCGACAGAAAATATTAGGTCATATTACACATGCCGCTCTTCATAGGCTTGGCTGTCGGTTCTTCACGCGGTGACCACATTGCATTTAAACCATAGCAACATAAGTATTAGGTCATATTACACGTGCCGCCCTTCATGGGCTTGGCTTTCGGTTCTTCACGGACTGACCACATTGCATTTGAACCATCGCGACATAAGTATTAGGTCATATTACACATGCCGCCCTTCATGGGCTTGGCTGTCAGATCTTCACGGGCTGACCACATTGCATTTAAACCATTGCGACATAAGTATTAGGTCATATTACACATACCGCCCTTCATGGGCTTGGCTGTCAGTTCTTCACGGGCTGACCACATTGCATTTGAACCATCGCGACGTAAGTATTAGGTCATATTACACGTGCCGCTCTTCATGGGCTTGGCTGTCGGTTCGTCACGGGCTGACCGCATTTCATTTCAACCATCGCCACAGAAGTATTAGGTCATATTACACATGCCGCCCTTCATGGGCTTGGCTGTCGGTTCTTCATGGGCTGACCACATTGCATTAAAACCATCGCGAGATAAATATTAGGTCATATTACACGTGCCGCCCTTCATGGGCTTGTCTGCCAGTTCTTCACGGGCTGACGACATTGCATTTAAACCATTTGACATAATTATTATGTCATATTACACATGCCGCTCTTCATGGGCTTGGCTGGCGGGTCTTCACAGGCTGACCACATTGCATTTAAACCATCGGGACATAAGTATTAGGTCATATTACACATGCAGCTCTTCATGGGCTTGGCTGTTGGTTCTTCATGGGCTGGCCACAATGCATTTAAACCATTGCGACATAAGTATTAGGTCATATTACACGTGCCGCTCTTCATGGGCTTGGCTGTCGGTTCTTCCCGGACTAACCACATTGCATTTAAACCATCGCGACAGAAGTATTAGGTCATATTACACGTTCCGCTCTTCATAGGCTTGGCTGTCCGTTCTTCACGGGCTGACCACATTCCATTTAAACCATCGCGACATAAGAATTAGGTCATATTACACGTGCCGCTCTTCATGGGCTTGGCTGTCAGTTCTTCAAGGGCTGACCACATTGCATTTAAATCATCGCGACATAAGTATTAGGTCATATTACATGTGCCGCTCTTCATGGGCTTGGCTGTCGGTTCTTCACAGACTGACCACATTGCATTTAATTTAAACCATCGCAACATAAGTGTTAGGTCGTATTACACGTGCCGCTCTTCATAGGCTTGGCTGTCGGTTCTTCACGGACTGACCACATTGCATTTAAACCATTGGGACATAAGTATTAGGTCATATTACATGTGCCGCTCTTCATGGGCTTCGCTGTCGGTTCTTCACGGGCTGACCACATTTCATTTCAACCATCGCCACATAAGTATTAGGTCATATTACACCTGCTGCTCTCATGGGCTTGGCTGTCGGGTCTTCACAGGCTGACCATATTGCATTTAAACCATCGCGACATAAGTATTAGGTCATATTACACATGCAGCTCTTCATGGGCTTGGCTGTTGGTTCTTCATGGGCTGACCACATTGCATTTAAACCATCACGACATAAGTATTAGGTCATATTACACATGCAGCTCTTTATAGGCTTGGCTATTGGTTCTTCATGGGCTGACCACATTGCATTTAAACCATCGCGACATAAGTATTAGGTCATATTACACGTGCCGCCCTTCACGGGCTTGGCTGTCGGTTCTTCACGGACTGACCACATTGCATTTAAACCAGCGCGACATAAGTATTAGGTCATATTACACGTGCCGCTCTTCATGGGCTTGGTTGTCGGTTCTTCACGGACTGACCACATTGCATTTGACCACATTGCATTTAAACCATCGCAACATAAGTGTTAGGTCATATTACACGTGCCGCTCTTCATGGGCTTCGCTGTCGGTTCTTCACGGGCTGACCACATTGCATTTAAATCATCGCAACATAAGTATTAGGTCATATTACACGTGCCGCTCTTCATGGGCTTGGCTTTCGGTTCCTCACAGACTGACCACATTGCATTTGAACCATCGCGACATAAGTATTAGGTCATATTACACGTGCCGCTCTTCATGGGCTTGGCTGTCGGTTCTTCACGGGCTGACCACATTTCATCTCAACCATCGCCACATAAGTATTAGGTCATATTACACCTGCCGCTCTCATGGGCTTGGCTGTTGGGTCTTCACAGGCTGACCATATTGCATTTAAACCATCGCGACATAAGTATTAGGTCATATTACACATGCAGCTCTTCATGGGCTTGGCTGTTGGTTCTTCATGGGCTGACCACATTGCATTTAAACCATCGCGACATAAGTATTAGGTCATATTACACATGCAGCTCTTTATAGGCTTGGCTATTGGTTCTTCATGGGGTGACCACATTGCATTTAAAGCATCGCGACATAAGTATTAGGTCATATTACACGTGCCGCCCTTCATGGGCTTGGCTGTCGGTTCTTCACGGAATGACCACATTGCATTTAAACCAGCGCGACATAAGTATTAGGTCATATTACACGTGCCGCTCTTCATGGGCTTGGTTGTCGGTTCTTCACGGACTGACCACATTGCATTTAATTTAAACCATCGTAACATAAGTGTTAGGTCATATTACACGTGCCATCCGTCATGGGCTTGGCTGTCGGTTCTTCATGGGCTGACCACATTGCATTTAAACCATCGTGACATAAGTATTAGGTCATATTATACGGCCCGATCTTCATGGCCTTGGCTGTCTGTTCCACACAGGCTGACCACATTGCATTTAAACCATCCCGACATAAGTATCAGGTCATATTACACGTGTCGCTCTTCATGGGATTGGCTGTCGGTTCTTCACGGGCTGATCACATTGCATTTAAATCATCACGACATAAGTATTAGGTCATATTACACGTGCCGCCCTTCATGGGCTTGGCTGTCAGTTCTTCACGGGCTGACCACATTGCATTTAAACCATTGCGACATAAGTATTAGGTAATATTACACGTGCCTACCTTCATGGGCTTTGCTGCCTGTTCTTCATGGGCTGACGACATTGCATTTAAACCATCGTGACATAATTATTAGGTCATATTACTCGTGCCGCCCTTCATGGGCTTGGCTGTCGGTTCTTCATGGGCTGACCACATTGCATTTAAACCGTCGTGACATAAGTATTAGGTCATATTATACGGCTCGATCTTCATGGCCTTGGCTGTCTGTTCCACACAGGCTGACCACATTGCATTTAAACCATCCCGACATAAGTATCAGGTCATATTACACGTGTCGCTCTTCATGGGCTTGGCTGTCGGTTCTTCATGGGCTGACCACATTGCATTTAAATCATCGCGACATTAGTATTAGGTCATATTACACATGCCGCTCTTCATGGGCTTGGCTGTCGGTTCTTCACGGGCTGACTCATTTCATTTCAACCATCGCCACATAAGTATTAGGTCATATTACACGTGCCTCTCTTCAGGGCCTTGGCTGTTGGGTCTTCATGGGCTGACCACATTGCATTTAAACCATCGCGAGATAAGTATTAGGTCATATTACAGATGCAGCTCTTCATGGGCTTGGCTGTCGGTTCTTCACAGACTGACCGCATTGCATTTAAACCATCGTGTCAGAAGTATTAGGTCATATTACACGGTCCGCTCTTCATGGGCTTGGCTGTCGGTTCTTCACAGACTGACCACATTGCATTTAAACCATCGCAACATAAGTATTAGGTCGTATTACATGTGCCGCTCTTCATTGGCTTCGCTGTCGGTTCTTCACAGACTGACAACATTGCATTTAAACCATCGCGACATAATTATTAGGTCATATTACACGTGTGGCCCTTCATGAGCTTGGCTGTCAGTTCTTCACGGGCTGACCACATTGCATTTAAACCATTGCGACATAAGTATTAGGTCATATTATACGGCTCGATCTTCATGGCCTTGGCTGTCTGTTCCACACAGGCTGACCACATTGCATTTAAACCATCCCGACATAAGTATCAGGTCATATTACACGTGTCGCTCTTCATGGGCTTGGCTGTCGGTTCTTCATGGGCTGACCACATTGCATTTAAATCATCGCGACATTAGTATTAGGTCATATTACACATGCCGCTCTTCATGGGCTTGGCTGTCGGTTCTTCACGGGCTGACTCATTTCATTTCAACCATCGCCACATAAGTATTAGGTCATATTACTCGTGGCTCTCTTCATGGCCTTGGCTGTTGGGTCTTCATGGGCTGACCACATTGCATTTAAACCATCGCGAGATAAGTATTAGGTCATATTACAGATGCAGCTCTTCATGGGCTTGGCTGTCGGTTCTTCACAGACTGACCGCATTGCATTTAAACCATCGTGTCAGAAGTATTAGGTCATATTACACGGTCCGCTCTTCATGGGCTTGGCTGTCGGTTCTTCACAGACTGACCACATTGCATTTAAACCATCGCAACATAAGTATTAGGTCGTATTACATGTGCCGCTCTTCATTGGCTTTGCTGTCGGTTCTTCACAGACTGACAACATTGCATTTAAACCATCGCGACTTAATTATTAGGTCATATTACACGTGCCGCCCTTCATGGGCTTGGCTGTCAGTTCTTCACGGGCTGACCACATTGCATTTAAACCATTGCGACATAAGTATTAGGTCATATTACACGTGCAGCCCTTCATGGGCTTAGCTGCCGGTTCTTCACAGGCTGACGACATTGCATTTAAACCATCGTGACATAATTATTGGGACATATTATACGTGCCGCCCTTCATGGGATTGGCTGTCGGTTCTTCATGGGCAGACCACATTGCATTTAAACCATCGCGACATAAGTATTAGGTCATATTACACGTGTCGCTCTTCATGGGCTTGGCTGTCGGTCCTTCACGGACTAACCACATTGCATTTAAACCATCGCGACAGAAGTATTAGGTCATATTACACATGCCGATCTTCATCGGCTTGGCTGTCGGTTCTTCACGGGGTGACCACATTGCATTTAAACCATCGCGACAGAAGTATTAGGTCATATTACACGTGCCGCTCTTCATAGGCTTGGCTGTCGGTTCTTCACGGGCTGACCACATTGCATTTAAACCATCGCGAGATAAGTTTTTGGTCATATTACATGTGCCGCTCTTCATGGGCTTGGCTGTCGGTTCTTCACAGACTGACCACATTGCATTTAAACCATAGCGACATAAGTATTAGGTCGTATTACATGTGCCGCTCTTCATAGGCTTGGCTGTCGGTTCTTCACGGACTGACCACATTGCATTTAAACCATTGCGACATAAGTATTAGGTCATATTACACGTGCCACTCTTCATGGGCTTCGCTGTCGGTTCTTCACGGGCTGACCACATTGCATTTAAATCATCGCGACATAAGTATTAGGTCATATTACACGTGCCGCTCTTCATGGGCTTGGCTTTCGGTTCTTCACGGACTGATCACATTGCATTTGACCACATTGCATTTAAACCATAGCGACATAAGTATTAGGTCGTATTACACGTGCCGCTCTTCATAGGCTTGGCTGTCGGTTCTTCACGGATTGACCACATTGCATTTAAACCATTGTGACATAAGTATTAGGTCATATTACACGTGCCACTCTTCATGGGCTTCGCTGTCGGTTCTTCACGGGCTGACCACATTGCATTTAAATCATCGCGACATAGGTATTAGGTCATATTACACATGCCGCTCTTCATGGGCTTGGCTGTCGGTTCTTCACAGACTGACCACATTGCATTTAAACCATAGCGACATAAGTATTAGGTCATATTACACATGCCGCTCTTCATAGGCTTGGCTGTCGGTTCTTCACGGACTGACCACATTGCATTTAAACCATTGCGACATAAGTATTAGGTCATATTACACGTGCCACTCTTCATGGGCTTCGCTGTCGGTTCTTCACGGGCTGACCACATTGCATTTAAATTATCGCGACATAAGTATTAGGTCATATTACACGTGCCGCTCTTCATGGGCTTTGCTGTCGGTTCTTCACGGGCTGACCACATTGCATTTAAATCATCGCGACATAAGTATTAGGTCATATTACACGTGCCGCTCTTCATGGGCTTGGCTTTCGGTTCTTCATGGACTGACCACATTGCATTTGAACCATCGCGACATAAGTATTAGGTCATATTACACATGCCGCTCTTCATGGGCTTCACTGTCGGTTCTTCACGGGTTGACCACATTTCATTTCAACCATCGCCACATGAGTATTAGGTCATATTACACGTGCCGCTCCTCATGGGCTTGGTTGTTGGTTCTTCACGGACTGACCACATTGCATTTAATTTAAAGCATCGCAACATAAGTGTTAGGTCATATTACACATGCCATCCTTCATGGGCTTGGCTGTCGGTTCTTCATGGGCTGACCACATTGCATTTAAACCATCGTGACATAAGTATTAGGTCATATTATACGGCCCGATGTTCATGGCCTTGGCTCTCGGTTCCACACAGGCTGACCACATTGCATTTAAACCATCCCGACATAAGTATCAGGTCATATTACATGTGTCGCGCTTCATGGGCTTGGCTGTCGGTTCTTCTCGAGCTGATCACATTGCATTTAAATCATCGCGACATAAGTATTAGGTCATATTACACGTGACGCCCTTCATGGGCTTGGCTGTCAGTTCTTCACGGGCTGACCACATTGGATTTAAACCATTGCGACATAAGTATTAGGTCATATTACACGTGCCCCCCTTCATGGGCTTGGCTGCCGGTTCTTCACGGGCTGACGACATTGCATTTAAACCATCGTGACATAATTATTAGGTCATATTACACATGCCGCCCTTCATGGGCTTGGCTGTCGGTTCTTCATGGGCTGACCACATTGCATTAAAACCATCGCGAGATAAATATTAGGTCATATTACACGTGCCGCCCTTCATGGGCTTGTCTGCCAGTTCTTCGCGGGCTGTCGACATTGCATTTAAACCATCGTGACATAATTATTATGTCATATTACACATGCCGCTCTTCATGGGCTTGGCTGGCGGGTCTTCACAGGCTGACCACATTGCATTTAAACCATCGCGACATAAGTATTAGGTCATATTACACATGCAGCTCTTCATGGGCTTGGCTGTTGGTTCTTCATGGGCTGGCCACAATGCATTTAAACCATTGCGACATAAGTATTAGGTCATATTACACGTGCCGCTCTTCATGGGCTTGGCTGTCGGTTCTTCCCGGACTAACCACATTGCATTTAAACCATCGCGACAGAAGTATTAGGTCATATTACTTGTGCCGCTCTTCATAGGCTTGGCTGTCCGTTCTTCACGGGCTGACCACATTCCATTTAAACCATCGCGACATAAGAATTAGGTCATATTACACGTGCCGCTCTTCATGGGCTTGGCTGTCAGTTCTTCAAGGGCTGACCACATTGCATTTACATCATCGCGACATAAGTATTAGGTCATATTACACGTGCCGCTCTTCATGGGCTTGGCTGTCGGTTCTTCACAGACTGACCACATTGCATTTAATTTAAACCATCGCAACATAAGTGTTAGGTCATATTACACATGCCATCCTTCATGGGCTTGGCTGTCGGTTCTTCATGGGCTGACCACATTGCATTTGAACCATCGCGACATAAGTATTAGGTCATATTACACGTGCCGCTCTTCATGGGCTTGGCTGTCGGTTCTTCACGGGCTGACCACATTTCATTTCAACCATCGCCACATAAGTATTAGGTCATATTACACCTGCTGCTCTCATGGGCTTGGCTGTCAGTTCTTCACGGGCTGACCACATTGCATTTAACCCATCGCGACAGAAGTATTAGGTCATATTACAAGTGCCGCTCTTCATGGGCTTGGCTGTCGGTTCTTCACGGGCTGACCACATTGCATTTAAATCATCGCGACATAAGTATTAGGTCATATTACACATGCCGCACTTCATGGGCTTGGCTGTCAGTTCTTCACGGGCTGACCACATTGCATTTAAACCATCGCGAGATAAGTCTTAGGTCGTATTACATGTACCGCTCTTCATGGGCTTGGCTGTCGGTTCTTCACAGACTGACCACATTGCATTTAAACCATCGCGACATAAGTATTAGGTCGTATTACACGTGCCGCTCTTCATAGGCTTGGCTGTCGGTTCTTCATGGACTGACCACATTGCATTTAAACCATCGCGACATAAGTATTAGGTCATATTACACATGCCGCTCTTCATGGGCTTCGCTGTCGGTTCTTCATGAGCTGACCACATTGCATTTAAATCATCGCGACATAAGTATTAGGTCATATTACACGTGACGCTCATCATGGGCTTGGCTTTCGGTTCTTCACGGACTGACCACATTGCATTTAAACCGTCGTGCCATAAGTATTAGGTCATATTACATGTTCCGCTCTTCATGGGCTTCGCTGTCGGTTCTTCACGGACTGACCACATTGCATTTAAATCCTCGCGACATAAGTATTAGGTCGTATTACACGTGCCGCTCTTCATGGGCTTGGCTTTCAGTTCTTCACGGACTGACCACATTGCATTTGAACCATCGCGACATAAGTATTAGGTCATATTACACATGCCGCCCTTCATGGGCTTGGCTGTCAGTTCTTCACGGGCTGACCACATTGCATTTAAACCATTGCGACATAAGTATTAGGTCATATTACACTTGCTGCTCTTCATGGGCTTCGCTGTCGGTTCTTCACGGGCTGACCACATTGCATTTAAATCATCGCGACATAAGTATTAGGTCATATTACACGTGACGCTCTTCATGGGCTTGGCTTTCGGTTCTTCACGGACTGACCACATTGCATTTGACCACATTGCATTTAAACCGTCGCGCCATAAGTATTAGGTCATATTACACGTGCCGCTCTTCATGGGCTTGCCTGTCGGTTCTTCACGGGCTGACCACATTGCATTTGAACCATTGCGACGTAAGTATTAGGTCATATTACACGTGCTGCTCTTCATGGGCTTGGTTGTCGGTTCGTCACGGGCTGACCACATTTCATTTCAACCATTGCCACATAAGTATTAGGTCATATTACACATGCCGCTCTTCATGGGCTTGTCTGTCGGGTCTTCACAGGCTGACCGTATTGCATTTAAACCATCGCGACATAAGTATTAGGTCATATTACACATGCAGCTCTTCATAGGCTTGGCTGTCGGTTCTTCACGCGCTGACCACATTGCATTTAAACCATCGCGACAGAAAATATTAGGTCATATTACACATGCCGCTCTTCATAGGCTTGGCTGTCGGTTCTTCACGCGGTGACCACATTGCATTTAAACCATAGCAACATAAGTATTAGGTCATATTACACGTGCCGCCCTTCATGGGCTTGGCTTTCGGTTCTTCACGGACTGACCACATTGCATTTGAACCATCGCGACATAAGTATTAGGTCATATTACACATGCCGCCCTTCATGGGCTTGGCTGTCAGTTCTTCACGGGCTGACCACATTGCATTTAAACCATTGCGACATAAGTATTAGGTCATATTACACATGCCGCCCTTCATGGGCTTGGCTGTCAGTTCTTCACGGGCTGACCACATTGCATTTAAATCATCGCGACATAAGTATTAGGTCATATTACACGTGACGCTCTTCATGGGCTTGGCTTTCGGTTCTTCACGGACTGACCACATTGCATTTGACCACATTGCATTTAAACTGTCGCGCCATAAGTATTAGGTCATATTACACGTGCCGCTCTTCATGGGCTTGGCTGTCGGTTCTTCACGGGCTGACCACATTGCATTTGAACCATCGCGACGTACGTATTAGGTCATATTACACGTGCCGCTCTTCATGGGCTTGGCTGTCGGTTCGTCACGGGCTGACCGCATTTCATTTCAACCATCGCCACAGAAGTATTAGGTCATATTACACATGCCGCTCTTCATGGGCTTGTCTGTCGGGTCTTCACAGGCTGACCGTATTGCATTTAAACCATCGCGACATAAGTATTAGGTCATATTACACATGCAGCTCTTCATGGGCTTGTCTGTCGGTTCTTCACGGACTGACCACATTGCATTTAAACCAGCACGACATAAGTATTAGGTCATATTACACGTGCCGCTCCTCATGGGCTTGGTTGTTGGTTCTTCACGGACTGACCACATTGCATTTAATTTAAAGCATCGCAACATAAGTGTTAGGTCATATTACACATGCCATCCTTCATGGGCTTGGCTGTCGGTTCTTCATGGGCTGACCACATTGCATTTAAACCATCGTGACATAAGTATTAGGTCATATTATACGGCCCGATGTTCATGGCCTTGGCTCTCGGTTCCACACAGGCTGACCACATTGCATTTAAACCACCCCGACATAAGTATCAGGTCATATTACATGTGTCGCTCTTCATGGGCTTGGCTGTCGGTTCTTCTCGAGCTGATCACATTGCATTTAAATCATCGCGACATAAGTATTAGGTCATATTACACGTGACGCCCTTCATGGGCTTGGCTGTCAGTTCTTCACGGGCTGACCACATTGGATTTAAACCATTGCGACATAAGTATTAGGTCATATTACACGTGCCCCCCTTCATGGGCTTGGCTGCCGGTTCTTCACGGGCTGACGACATTGCATTTAAACCATCGTGACATAATTATTAGGTCATATTACACGTGCCGCCCTTCATGGGCTTGGCTGTCGGTTCTTCATGGGCTGACCACATTGCATTAAAACCATCGCGAGATAAATATTAGGTCATATTACACGTGCCGCCCTTCATGGGCTTGTCTGCCAGTTCTTCACGGGCTGACGACATTGCATTTAAACCATCGTGACATAATTATTATGTCATATTACACATGCCGCTCTTCATGGGCTTGGCTGGCGGGTCTTCACAGGCTGACCACATTGCATTTAAACCATCGGGACATAAGTATTAGGTCATATTACACATGCAGCTCTTCATGGGCTTGGCTGTTGGTTCTTCATGGGCTGGCCACAATGCATTTAAACCATTGCGACATAAGTATTAGGTCATATTACACGTGCCGCTCTTCATGGGCTTGGCTGTCGGTTCTTCCCGGACTAACCACATTGCATTTAAACCATCGCGACAGAAGTATTAGGTCATATTACACGTGCCGCTCTTCATAGGCTTGGCTGTCCGTTCTTCACGGGCTGACCACATTCCATTTAAACCATCGCGACATAAGAATTAGGTCATATTACACGTGCCGCTCTTCCTGGGCTTGGCTGTCAGTTCTTCAAGGGCTGACCACATTGCATTTAAATCATCGCGACATAAGTATTAGGTCATATTACATGTGCCGCTCTTCATGGGCTTGGCTGTCGGTTCTTCACAGACTGACCACATTGCATTTAATTTAAACCATCGCAACATAAGTGTTGGGTCGTATTACACGTGCCGCTCTTCATAGGCTTGGCTGTCGGTTCTTCACGGACTGACCACATTGTATTTAAACCATTGGGACATAAGTATTAGGTCATATTACATGTGCCGCTCTTCATGGGCTTCGCTGTCGGTTCTTCACGGGCTGACCACATTTCATTTCAACCATCGCCACATAAGTATTAGGTCATATTACACCTGCTGCTCTCATGGGCTTGGCTGTCGGGTCTTCACAGGCTGACCATATTGCATTTAAACCATCGCGACATAAGTATTAGGTCATATTACACATGCAGCTCTTCCTGGGCTTGGCTGTTGGTTCTTCATGGGCTGACCACATTGCATTTAAACCATCGCGACATAAGTATTAGGTCATATTACACATGCAGCTCTTTATAGGCTTGGCTATTGGTTCTTCATGGGCTGACCACATTGCATTTAAACCATCGCGACATAAGTATTAGGTCATATTACACGTGCCGCCCTTCACGGGCTTGGCTGTCGGTTCTTCACGGACTGACCACATTGCATTTAAACCAGCGCGACATAAGTATTAGGTCATATTACACGTGCCGCTCTTCATGGGCTTGGTTGTCGGTTCTTCACGGACTGACCACATTGCATTTGACCACATTGCATTTAAACCATCGCAACATAAGTGTTAGGTCATATTACACGTGCCGCTCTTCATGGGCTTCGCTGTCGGTTCTTCACGGGCTGACCACATTGCATTTAAATCATCGCAACATAAGTATTAGGTCATATTACACGTGCCGCTCTTCATGGGCTTGGCTTTCGGTTCCTCACAGACTGACCACATTGCATTTGAACCATCGCGACATAAGTATTAGGTCATATTACACGTGCCGCTCTTCATGGGCTTGGCTGTCGGTTCTTCACGGGCTGACCACATTTCATTTCAACCATCGCCACATAAGTATTAGGTCATATTACACCTGCCGCTCTCATGGGTTGGCTGTTGGGTCTTCACAGGCTGACCATATTGCATTTAAACCATCGCGACATAAGTATTAGGTCATATTACACATGCAGCTCTTCATGGGCTTGGCTGTTGGTTCTTCATGGGCTGACCACATTGCATTTAAACCATCGCGACATAAGTATTAGGTCATATTACACATGCAGCTCTTTATAGGCTTGGCTATTGGTTCTTCATGGGGTGACCACATTGCATTTAAAGCATCGCGACATAAGTATTAGGTCATATTACACGTGCCGCCCTTCATGGGCTTGGCTGTCGGTTCTTCACGGACTGACCACATTGCATTTAAACCAGCGCGACATAAGTATTAGGTCATATTACACGTGCCGCTCTTCATGGGCTTGGTTGTCGGTTCTTCACGGACTGACCACATTGCATTTAATTTAAACCATCGTAACATAAGTGTTAGGTCATATTACACGTGCCATCCGTCATGGGCTTGGCTGTCGGTTCTTCATGGGCTGACCACATTGCATTTAAACCATCGTGACATAAGTATTAGGTCATATTATACGGCCCGATCTTCATGGCCTTGGCTGTCTGTTCCACACAGGCTGACCACATTGCATTTAAACCATCCCGACATAAGTATCAGGTCATATTACACGTGTCGCTCTTCATGGGATTGGCTGTCGGTTCTTCACGGGCTGATCACATTGCATTTAAATCATCACGACATAAGTATTAGGTCATATTACACGTGCCGCCCTTCATGGGCTTGGCTGTCAGTTCTTCACGGGCTGACCACATTGCATTTAAACCATTGCGACATAAGTATTAGGTCATATTACACGTGCCTACCTTCATGGGCTTTGCTGCCTGTTCTTCACGGGCTGACGACATTGCATTTAAACCATCGTGACATAATTATTAGGTCATATTTCTCGTGCCGCCCTTCATAGGCTTGGCTGTCGGTTCTTCATGGGCTGACCACATTGCATTTAAACCATCGAGACATAAGTATTAGGTCATATTATACGGCTCGATCTTCATGGCCTTGGCTGTCTGTTCCACACAGGCTGACCACATTGCATTTAAACCATCCCGACATAAGTATCAGGTCATATTACACGTGTCGCTCTTCATGGGCTTGGCTGTCGGTTCTTCATGGGCTGACCACATTGCATTTAAATCATCGCGACATTAGTATTAGGTCATATTACACATGCCGCTCTTCATGGGCTTGGCTGTCGGTTCTTCACGGGCTGACTCATTTCATTTCAACCATCGCCACATAAGTATTAGGTCATATTACACGTGCCTCTCTTCATGGCCTTGGCTGTTGGGTCTTCATGGGCTGACCACATTGCATTTAAACCATCGCGAGATAAGTATTAGGTCATATTACAGATGCAGCTCTTCATGGGCTTGGCTGTCGGTTCTTCACAGACTGACCGCATTGCATTTAAACCATCGTGTCAGAAGTATTAGGTCATATTACACGGTCCGCTCTTCATGGGCTTGGCTGTCGGTTCTTCACAGACTGACCACATTGCATTTAAACCATCGCAACATAAGTATTAGGTCGTATTACATGTGCCGCTCTTCATTGGCTTCGCTGTCGGTTCTTCACAGACTGACAACATTGCATTTAAACCATCGCGACATAATTATTAGGTCATATTACACGTGTGGCCCTTCATGAGCTTGGCTGTCAGTTCTTCACGGGCTGACCACATTGCATTTAAACCATTGCGACATAAGTATTAGGTCATATTATACGGCTCGATCTTCATGGCCTTGGCTGTCTGTTCCACACAGGCTGACCACATTGCATTTAAACCATCCCGACATAAGTATCAGGTCATATTACACGTGTCGCTCTTCATGGGCTTGGCTGTCGGTTCTTCATGGGCTGACCACATTGCATTTAAATCATCGCAACATTAGTATTAGGTCATATTACACATGCTGCTCTTCATGGGCTTGGCTGTCGGTTCTTCACGGGCTGACTCATTTCATTTCAACCATCGCCACATAAGTATTAGGTCATATTACACATGCCTCTCTTCATGGCCTTGGCTGTTGGGTCTTCATGGGCTGACCACATTGCATTTAAACCATCGCGAGATAAGTATTAGGTCATATTACAGATGCAGCTCTTCATGGGCTTGGCTGTCGGTTCTTCACAGACTGACCACATTGCATTTAAACCATCGTGTCAGAAGTATTAGGTCATATTACACGGTCCGCTCTTCATGGGCTTGGCTGTCGATTCTTCACAGACTGACCACATTGCATTTAAACCATCGCAACATAAGTATTAGGTCGTATTACATGTGCCGCTCTTCATTGGCTTTGCTGTCGGTTCTTCACAGACTGACAACATTGCATTTAAACCATCGCGACTTAATTATTAGGTCATATTACACGTGCCGCCCTTCATGGGCTTGGCTGTCAGTTCTTCACGGGCTGACCACATTGCATTTAAACCATTGCGACATAAGTATTAGGTCATATTACACGTGCAGCCCTTCATGGGCTTGGCTGCCGGTTCTTCACAGGCTGACGACATTGCATTTAAACCATCGTGACATAATTATTGGGACATATTATACGTGCCGCCCTTCATGGGATTGGCTGTCGGTTCTTCATGGGCTGACCACATTGCATTTAAACCATCGCGACATAAGTATTAGGTCATATTACACGTGCCGCTCTTCATGGGCTTGGCTGTCGGTCCTTCACGGACTAACCACATTGCATTTAAACCATCGCGACAGAAGTATTAGGTCATATTACACATGCCGATCTTCATAGGCTTGGCTGTCGGTTCTTCACGGGCTGACCACATTGCATTTAAACCATCGCGACAGAAGTATTAGGTCATATTACACGTGCCGCTCTTCATAGGCTTGGCTGTCGGTTCTTCACGGGCTGACCACATTGCATTTAAACCATCGCGAGATAAGTTTTTGGTCATATTACATGTGCCGCTCTTCATGGGCTTGGCTGTCGGTTCTTCACAGACTGACCACATTGCATTTAAACCATAGCGACATAAGTATTAGGTTGTATTACATGTGCCGCTCTTCATAGGCTTGGCTGTCGGTTCTTCACGGACTGACCACATTGCATTTAAACCATTGCGACATAAGTATTAGGTCATATTACACGTGCCACTCTTCATGGGCTTCGCTGTCGGTTCTTCACGGGCTGACCACATTGCATTTAAATCATCGCGACATAAGTATTAGGTCATATTACACGTGCCGCTCTTCATGGGCTTGGCTTTCGGTTCTTCACGGACTGACCACATTGCATTTGACCACATTGCATTTAAACCATAGCGACATAAGTATTAGGTCGTATTACACGTGCCGCTCTTCATAGGCTTGGCTGTCGGTTCTTCACGGACTGACCACATTGCATTTAAACCATTGTGACATAAGTATTAGGTCATATTACACGTGCCACTCTTCATGGGCTTCGCTGTCGGTTCTTCACGGGCTGACCACATTGCATTTAAATCATCGCGACATAGGTATTAGGTCATATTACACATGCCGCTCTTCATGGGCTTGGCTGTCGGTTCTTCACAGACTGACCACATTGCATTTAAACCATAGCGACATAAGTATTAGGTCATATTACACATGTCGCTCTTCATAGGCTTGGCTGTCGGTTCTTCACGGACTGACCACATTGCATTTAAACCATTGCGACATAAGTATTAGGTCATATTACACGTGCCACTCTTCATGGGCTTCGCTGTCGGTTCTTCACGGGCTGACCACATTGCATTTAAATCATCGCAACATAAGTATTAGGTCATATTACACGTGCCGCTCTTCATGGTCTTGGCTTTCGGTTCCTCACAGACTGACCACATTGCATTTGAACCATCGCGACATAAGTATTAGGTCATATTACACGTGCCGCTCTTCATGGGCTTGGCTGTCGGTTCTTCACGGGCTGACCACATTTCATTTCAACCATCGCCACATAAGTATTAGGTCATATTACACCTGCCGCTCTCATGGGCTTGGCTGTTGGGTCTTCACAGGCTGACCATATTGCATTTAAACCATCGCGACATAAGTATTAGGTCATATTACACATGCAGCTCTTCATGGGCTTGGCTGTTGGTTCTTCATGGGCTGACCACATTGCATTTAAACCATCGCGACATAAGTATTAGGTCATATTACACATGCAGCTCTTTATAGGCTTGGCTATTGGTTCTTCATGGGGTGACCACATTGCATTTAAAGCATCGCGACATAAGTATTAGGTCATATTACACGTGCCGCCCTTCATGGGCTTGGCTGTCGGTTCTTCACGGACTGACCACATTGCATTTAAACCAGCGCGACATAAGTATTAGGTCTTATTACACGTGCCGCTCTTCATGGGCTTGGTTGTCGGTTCTTCACGGACTGACCACATTGCATTTAATTTAAACCATCGTAACATAAGTGTTAGGTCATATTACACATGCCATCCTTCATGGGCTTGGCTGTCGGTTCTTCATGGGCTGACCACATTGCATTTAAACCATCGTGACATAAGTATTAGGTCATATTATACGGCCCGATCTTCATGGCCTTGGCTGTCTGTTCCACACAGGCTGACCACATTGCATTTAAACCATCCCGACATAAGTATCAGGTCATATTACACGTGTCGCTCTTCATGGGATTGGCTGTCGGTTCTTCACGGGCTGATCACATTGCATTTAAATCATCACGACATAAGTATTAGGTCATATTACACGTGCCGCTCTTCATGGGCTTGGTTGTCGGTTCTTCACGGACTGACCACATTGCATTTAATTTAAACCATCGTAACATAAGTGTTAAGTCATATTACACGTGCCATCCTTCATGGCCTTGGCTGTCGGTTCTTCATGGGCTGACCACATTGCATTTAAACCATCATGACATAAGTATTAGGTCATATTATATGGCCCGATCTTCATGGCCTTGGCTGTCTGTTCCACACAGGCTGACCACATTGCATTTAAACCATCCCGACATAAGTATCAGGTCATATTACACGTGTCGCTCTTCATGTGCTTGGCTGTCGGTTCTTCACGGGCTGATCACATTGCATTTAAATCATCACGACATAAGTATTAGGTCATATTACACGTGCCGCCCTTCATGGGCTTGGCTGTCAGTTCTTCACGGGCTGACCACATTGCATTTAAACCATTGCGACATAAGTATTAGGTCATATTACACGTGCCGACCTTCATGGGCTTCGCTGCCTGTTCTTCACGGGCTGACGACATTGCATTTAAACCATGGTGACATAATTATTAGGTCATATTACACGTGCCGCCCTTCATGGGCTTGGCTGTCGGTTCTTCATGGGCTGACCACATTGCATTTAAACCATCGTGACATAAGTATTAGGTCATATTATACGGCCCGGTCTTCATGGCCTTGGCTGTCTGTTCCACACAGGCTGACCACATTGCATTTAAACCATCCCGACATAAGTATCAGGTCATATTACACGTGTCGCTCTTCATGGGCTTGGCTGTCGGTTCTTCACGGGCTGATCACGTTGCATTTAAATCATCACGACATAAGTATTAGGTCATATTACACGTGCCGCACTTCATGGGATTGGCTGTCGGTCCTTCACGGACTAACCGCATTGCCTTTAAACCATCGCACCAGAAGTATTAGGTCATATTACACGTGTCGCTCTTCATAGGCTTGGCTGTCGGTTCTTCACAGGCTGACCACATTGCATTTAAACCATCGCGACAGAAGTATTGGGTCATATTACACGTGCCGCTCTTCATGGGCTTGGCTGTCGGTTCTTCACGGGCTGACCACATTGCATTTAAATCATCGCGACATAAGTATTAGGTCATATTACACGTGCCGTCCTTCATGGGATTGGCTGTCAGTTCTTCACGGGCTGACCACATTGCATTAAAACCATCGCGAGATAAGTTTTAGGTCATATTACATGTGCCGCTCTTCATGGGCTTGGCTGTCGGTTCTTCAGAGACTGACCACATTGCATTTAAACCATCGCGACATAAGTATTAGGTCGTATTACACGTGCCGCTCTTCATAGGCTTGGCTGTCGGTTCTTCACGGACTGACCACATTGCATTTAAACCATTGCGACATAAGTATTAGGTCATATTACATGTGCCGCTCTTCATGGGCTTCGCTGTCGGTTCTTCACGGGCTGACCACATTGCATTTAAATCATCGCGACATAAGTATTAGGTCATATTACACGTGCCACTCTTCATGGGCTTGGCTTTCGGTTCTTCACGGACTGACCACTTTGCATTTGACCACATTGCATTTAAACCATCGCGACATAAGTATTAGGTCATATTACACGTGTCGCTCTTCATGGGCTTCGCTGTCGGTTCTTCATGGGCTGACCACATTGCATTTAAATCATCGCGACATAAGTATTAGGCCATATTACACATGCCGCTCTTCATGGGCTTGGCTGTCGGTTCTTCACGGGCTGACTCATTTCATTTCAACCATCGCCACATAAGTATTAGGTCATATTACACGTGCCGCTCTTCATGGCCTTGGCTGTTGGGTCCTCATGGGCTGACCACATTGCATTTAAACCATCACGAGATAAGTATTAGGTCATATTACACATGCAGCTCTTCATGGGCTTGGCTGTCGGTTCTTCACAGACCGACCGCATTGCATTTAAACCATCGTGTCAGAAGTATTAGGTCATATTACATGGTCCGCTCTTCATGGGCTTGGCTGTCGGTTCTTCACAGACTGACCACATTGCATTTAAACCATCGCAACATAAGTATTAGGTCGTATTACATGTGCCGCTCTTCATTGGCTTTGCTGTCGGTTCTTCACAGACTGACAACATTGCATTTAAACCATCGCGACATAATTATTAGGTCATATTACACGTGTGGTCCTTCATGAGCTTGGCTGTCAGTTCTTCATGGGCTGACCACATTGCATTTAAACCATCGCGACACACATTAGGTCATATTACACGTGCCGCTCTTCATTGGCTTTGCTGTCGGTTCTTCACAGTCTGACAACATTGCATTTGAACCATCGCGACATAAGTATTAGGTCATATTACACGTGCCGCCCTTCATGGGCTTGGCTTTCGGTTCTTCAAGGACTGACCACATTGCATTTGAACCATCGCGACATAAGTATTCGGTCATATTACACATGCCGCTCTTCATGGGCTTTATATGTGCCGCTCTTCATGGGCTTCGCTGTCGGTTCTTCACGCGCTGACCACATTTCATTTCAACCATCGCCACATAAGTATTAGGTCATATTACACATGCCGCTCTTCATGGGCTTCGCTGTCGGGTCTACACAGGCTGACCATATTGCATTTAAACCATCGTGACATAAGTATTAGATCATATTACACATACAGCTCTTCATGGGCTTGGCTGTTGGTTCTTCATGGGCTGACCACATTGCATTTAAACCATCGCGACAGAAGTATTAGGTCATATTACACGTGCCGCTCTTCATGGGCTTGGCTGTCGTTTCTTCACAGACTGTCCACATTGCATTTAAACCATCGCGACATAAGTATTAGGTCGTATTACACGTGCGACTCTTCATGGGCTTCGCTGTCGGTTCTTCACGGGCTGACCACATTGCATTTAAATCATCGCGACATAAGTATTAGTTCATATTACACGTGCCGCTCTTCATGGGCTTGCCTTTCGGTTCTTCACAGACTGACCACATTGCATTTGACCACATTGCATTTAAACCATCGCAACATAAGTATTAGGTCATATTACACGTGCCGCTCTTCATGGGCTTCGCTGTCGGTTCTTTCTTCACGGGCTGACCACATTGCATTTAAATCATCGCAACATAAGTATTAGGTCATATTACACGTGCAGCACTTCATGGGCTTGGCTTTCGGTTCCTCACAGACTGACCACATTGCATTTGAACCATCGCGACATAAGTATTAGGTCATATTACACGTGCCGCTCTTCATGGGCTTGGCTGTCGGTTCTTCACGGGCTGACCACATTTCATTTCAACCATCGCCACATAAGTATTAGGTCATATTACACCTGCCGCTCTCATGGGCTTGGCTGTTGGGTCTTCACAGGCTGACCATATTGCATTTAAACCATCGCGACATAAGTATTAGGTCATATTACACATGCAGCTCTTCATGGGCTTGGCTGTTGGTTCTTCATGGGCTGACCACATTGCATTTAAACCATCGCGACATAAGTATTAGGTCATATTACACATGCAGCTCTTTATAGGCTTGGCTATTGGTTCTTCATGGGCTGACCACATTGCATTTAAACCATCGCGACATAAGTATTAGGTCATATTACACGTGCCGCCCTTCACGGGCTTGGCTGTCGGTTCTTCACGGACTGACCACATTGCATTTAAACCAGCGCGACATAAGTATTAGGTCATATTACACGTGCCGCTCTTCATGGGCTTGGTTGTCGGTTCTTCACGGACTGACCACATTGCATTTGACCACATTGCATTTAAACCATCGCAACATAAGTGTTAGGTCATATTACACGTGCCGCTCTTCATGGGCTTCGCTGTCGGTTCTTCACGGGCTGACCACATTGCATTTAAATCATCGCAACATAAGTATTAGGTCATATTACACGTGCCGCTCTTCATGGGCTTGGCTTTCGGTTCCTCACAGACTGACCACATTGCATTTGAACCATCGCGACATAAGTATTAGGTCATATTACACGTGCCGCTCTTCATGGGCTTGGCTGTCGGTTCTTCACGGGCTGACCACATTTCATTTCAACCATCGCCACATAAGTATTAGGTCATATTACACCTGCCGCTCTCATGGGTTGGCTGTTGGGTCTTCACAGGCTGACCATATTGCATTTAAACCATCGCGACATAAGTATTAGGTCATATTACACATGCAGCTCTTCATGGGCTTGGCTGTTGGTTCTTCATGGGCTGACCACATTGCATTTAAACCATCGCGACATAAGTATTAGGTCATATTACACATGCAGCTCTTTATAGGCTTGGCTATTGGTTCTTCATGGGGTGACCACATTGCATTTAAAGCATCGCGACATAAGTATTAGGTCATATTACACGTGCCGCCCTTCATGGGCTTGGCTGTCGATTCTTCACGGACTGACCACATTGCATTTAAACCAGCGCGACATAAGTATTAGGTCATATTACACGTGCCGCTCTTCATGGGCTTGGTTGTCGGTTCTTCACGGACTGACCACATTGCATTTAATTTAAACCATCGTAAGATAAGTGTTAGGTCATATTACACGTGCCATCCGTCATGGGCTTGGCTGTCGGTTCTTCATGGGCTGACCACATTGCATTTAAACCATCGTGACATAAGTATTAGGTCATATTATACGGCCCGATCTTCATGGCCTTGGCTGTCTGTTCCACACAGGCTGACCACATTGCATTTAAACCATCCCGACATAAGTATCAGGTCATATTACACGTGTCGCTCTTCATGGGATTGGCTGTCGGTTCTTCACGGGCTGATCACATTGCATTTAAATCATCACGACATAAGTATTAGGTCATATTACACGTGCCGCCCTTCATGGGCTTGGCTGTCAGTTCTTCACGGGCTGACCACATTGCATTTAAACCATTGCGACATAAGTATTAGGTCATATTACACGTGCCTACCTTCATGGGCTTTGCTGCCTGTTCTTCACGGGCTGACGACATTGCATTTAAACCATCGTGACATAATTATTAGGTCATATTTCTCGTGCCGCCCTTCATAGGCTTGGCTGTCGGTTCTTCATGGGCTGACCACATTGCATTTAAACCATCGAGACATAAGTATTAGGTCATATTATACGGCTCGATCTTCATGGCCTTGGCTGTCTGTTCCACACAGGCTGACCACATTGCATTTAAACCATCCCGACATAAGTATCAGGTCATATTACACGTGTCGCTCTTCATGGGCTTGGCTGTCGGTTCTTCATGGGCTGACCACATTGCATTTAAATCATCGCGACATTAGTATTAGGTCATATTACACATGCCGCTCTTCATGGGCTTGGCTGTCGGTTCTTCACGGGCTGACTCATTTCATTTCAACCATCGCCACATAAGTATTAGGTCATATTACACGTGCCTCTCTTCATGGCCTTGGCTGTTGGGTCTTCATGGGCTGACCACATTGCATTTAAACCATCGCGAGATAAGTATTAGGTCATATTACAGATGCAGCTCTTCATGGGCTTGGCTGTCGGTTCTTCACAGACTGACCGCATTGCATTTAAACCATCGTGTCAGAAGTATTAGGTCATATTACACGGTCCGCTCTTCATGGGCTTGGTTGTCGGTTCTTCACAGACTGACCACATTGCATTTAAACCATCGCAACATAAGTATTAGGTCGTATTACATGTGCCGCTCTTCATTGGCTTCGCTGTCGGTTCTTCACAGACTGACAACATTGCATTTAAACCATCGCGACATAATTATTAGGTCATATTACACGTGTGGCCCTTCATGAGCTTGGCTGTCAGTTCTTCACGGGCTGACCACATTGCATTTAAACCATTGCGACATAAGTATTAGGTCATATTATACGGCTCGATCTTCATGGCCTTGGCTGTCTGTTCCACACAGGCTGACCACATTGCATTTAAACCATCCCGACATAAGTATCAGGTCATATTACACGTGTCGCTCTTCATGGGCTTGGCTGTCGGTTCTTCATGGGCTGACCACATTGCATTTAAATCATCGCAACATTAGTATTAGGTCATATTACACATGCTGCTCTTCATGGGCTTGGCTGTCGGTTCTTCACGGGCTGACTCATTTCATTTCAACCATCGCCACATAAGTATTAGGTCATATTACACGTGCCTCTCTTCATGGCCTTGGCTGTTGGGTCTTCATGGGCTGACCACATTGCATTTAAACCATCGCGAGATAAGTATTAGGTCATATTACAGATGCAGCTCTTCATGGGCTTGGCTGTCGGTTCTTCACAGACTGACCACATTGCATTTAAACCATCGTGTCAGAAGTATTAGGTCATATTACACGGTCCGCTCTTCATGGGCTTGTCTGTCGGTTCTTCACAGACTGACCACATTGCATTTAAACCATCGCAACATAAGTATTAGGTCGTATTACATGTGCTGCTCTTCATTGGCTTTGCTGTCGGTTCTTCACAGACTGACAACATTGCATTTAAACCATCGCGACTTAATTATTAGGTCATATTACACGTGCCGCCCTTCATGGGCTTGGCTGTCAGTTCTTCACGGGCTGACCACATTGCATTTAAACCATTGCGACATAAGTATTAGGTCATATTACACGTGCAGCCCTTCATGGGCTTGGCTGCCGGTTCTTCACAGGCTGACGACATTGCATTTAAACCATCGTGACATAATTATTGGGACATATTATACGTGCCGCCCTTCATGGGATTGGCTGTCGGTTCTTCATGGGCTGACCACATTGCATTTAAACCATCGCGACATAAGTATTAGGTCATATTACACGTGCCGCTCTTCATAGGCTTGGCTGTCGGTTCTTCACGGGCTGACCACATTGCATTTAAACCATCGCGACAGAAGTATTAGGTCATATTACACGTGCCGCTCTTCATAGGCTTGGCTGTTGGTTCTTCACGGGCTGACCACATTGCATTTAAACCATCGCGAGATAAGTTTTTGGTCATATTACATGTGCCGCTCTTCATGGGCTTGGCTGTCGGTTCTTCACAGACTGACCACATTGCATTTAAACCATAGCGACATAAGTATTAGGTCGTATTACATGTGCCGCTCTTCATAGGCTTGGCTGTCGGTTCTTCACGGACTGACCACATTGCATTTAAACCATTGCGACATAAGTATTAGGTCATATTACACGTGCCACTCTTCATGGGCTTCGCTGTCGGTTCTTCACGGGCTGACCACATTGCATTTAAATCATCGCGACATAAGTATTAGGTCATATTACACGTGCCGCTCTTCATGGGCTTGGCTTTCGGTTCTTCACGGACTGACCACATTGCATTTGACCACATTGCATTTAAACCATAGCGACATAAGTATTAGGTCGTATTACACGTGCCGCTCTTCATAGGCTTGGCTGTCGGTTCTTCACGGACTGACCACATTGCATTTAAACCATTGTGACATAAGTATTAGGTCATATTACACGTGCCACTCTTCATGGGCTTCGCTGTCGGTTCTTCACGGGCTGACCACATTGCATTTAAATCATCGCGACATAGGTATTAGGTCATATTACACATGCCGCTCTTCATGGGCTTGGCTGTCGGTTCTTCACAGACTGACCACATTGCATTTAAACCATAGCGACATAAGTATTAGGTCATATTACACATGCCGCTCTTCATAGGCTTGGCTGTCGGTTCTTCACGGACTGACCACATTGCATTTAAACCATTGCGACATAAGTATTAGGTCATATTACACGTGCCACTCTTCATGGGCTTCGCTGTCGGTTCTTCATGGGCTGACCACATTGCATTTAAATCATCGCAACATAAGTATTAGGTCATATTACACGTGCCGCTCTTCATGGTCTTGGCTTTCGGTTCCTCACAGACTGACCACATTGCATTTGAACCATCGCGACATAAGTATTAGGTCATATTACACGTGCCGCTCTTCATGGGCTTGGCTGTCGGTTCTTCACGGGCTGACCACATTTCATTTCAACCATCGCCACATAAGTATTAGGTCATATTACACCTGCCGCTCTCATGGGCTTGGCTGTTGGGTCTTCACAGGCTGACCATATTGCATTTAAACCATCGCGACATAAGTATTAGGTCATATTACACATGCAGCTCTTCATGGGCTTGGCTGTTGGTTCTTCATGGGCTGACCACTTTGCATTTAAACCATCGCGACATAAGTATTAGGTCATATTACACATGCAGCTCTTTATAGGCTTGGCTATTGGTTCTTCATGGGGTGACCACATTGCATTTAAAGCATCGCGACATAAGTATTAGGTCATATTACACGTGCCGCCCTTCATGGGCTTGGCTGTCGGTTCTTCACGGACTGACCACATTGCATTTAAACCAGCGCGACATAAGTATTAGGTCTTATTACACGTGCCGCTCTTCATGGGCTTGGTTGTCGGTTCTTCACGGACTGACCACATTGCATTTAATTTAAACCATCGTAACATAAGTGTTAGGTCATATTACACATGCCATCCTTCATGGGCTTGGCTGTCGGTTCTTCATGGGCTGACCACATTGCATTTAAACCATCGTGACATAAGTATTAGGTCATATTATACGGCCCGATCTTCATGGCCTTGGCTGTCTGTTCCACACAGGCTGACCACATTGCATTTAAACCATCCCGACATAAGTATCAGGTCATATTACACGTGTCGCTCTTCATGGGATTGGCTGTCGGTTCTTCACGGGCTGATCACATTGCATTTAAATCATCACGACATAAGTATTAGGTCATATTACCCGTGCCGCTCTTCATGGGCTTGGTTGTCGGTTCTTCACGGACTGACCACATTGCATTTAATTTAAACCATCGTAACATAAGTGTTAAGTCATATTACACGTGCCATCCTTCATGGCCTTGGCTGTCGGTTCTTCATGGGCTGACCACATTGCATTTAAACCATCATGACATAAGTATTAGGTCATATTATATGGCCCGATCTTCATGGCCTTGGCTGTCTGTTCCACACAGGCTGACCACATTGCATTTAAACCATCCCGACATAAGTATCAGGTCATATTACACGTGTCGCTCTTCATGTGCTTGGCTGTCGGTTCTTCACGGGCTGATCACATTGCATTTAAATCATCACGACATAAGTATTAGGTCATATTACACGTGCCGCCCTTCATGGGCTTGGCTGTCAGTTCTTCACGGGCTGACCACATTGCATTTAAACCATTGCGACATAAGTATTAGGTCATATTACACGTGCCGACCTTCATGGGCTTCGCTGCCTGTTCTTCACGGGCTGACGACATTGCATTTAAACCATCGTGACATAATTATTAGGTCATATTACACGTGCCGCCCTTCATGGGCTTGGCTGTCGGTTCTTCATGGGCTGACCACATTGCATTTAAACCATCGTGACATAAGTATTAGGTCATATTATACGGCCCGGTCTTCATGGCCTTGGCTGTCTGTTCCACACAGGCTGACCACATTGCATTTAAACCATCCCGACATAAGTATCAGGTCATATTACACGTGTCGCTCTTCATGGGCTTGGCTGTCGGTTCTTCACGGGCTGATCACGTTGCATTTAAATCATCACGACATAAGTATTAGGTCATATTACACGTGCCGCACTTCATGGGATTGGCTGTCGGTCCTTCACGGACTAACCACATTGCCTTTAAACCATCGCACCAGAAGTATTAGGTCATATTACACGTGTCGCTCTTCATAGGCTTGGCTGTCGGTTCTTCACAGGCTGACCACATTGCATTTAAACCATCGCGACAGAAGTATTGGGTCATATTACACGTGCCGCTCTTCATGGGCTTGGCTGTCGGTTCTTCACGGGCTGACCACATTGCATTTAAATCATCGCGACATAAGTATTAGGTCATATTACACGTGCCGTCCTTCATGGGATTGGCTGTCAGTTCTTCACGGGCTGACCACATTGCATTAAAACCATCGCGAGATAAGTTTTAGGTCATATTACATGTGCCGCTCTTCATGGGCTTGGCTGTCGGTTCTTCAGAGACTGACCACATTGCATTTAAACCATCGCGACATAAGTATTAGGTCGTATTACACGTGCCGCTCTTCATAGGCTTGGCTGTCGGTTCTTCACGGACTGACCACATTGCATTTAAACCATTGCGACATAAGTATTAGGTCATATTACATGTGCCGCTCTTCATGGGCTTCGCTGTCGGTTCTTCACGGGCTGACCACATTGCATTTAAATCATCGCAACATAAGTATTAGGTCATATTACACGTGCCACTCTTCATGGGCTTGGCTTTCGGTTCTTCACGGACTGACCACTTTGCATTTGACCACATTGCATTTAAACCATCGCGACATAAGTATTAGGTCATATTACACGTGTCGCTCTTCATGGGCTTCGCTGTCGGTTCTTCATGGGCTGACCACATTGCATTTAAATCATCGCGACATAAGTATTAGGCCATATTACACATGCCGCTCTTCATGGGCTTGGCTGTCGGTTCTTCACGGGCTGACTCATTTCATTTCAACCATCGCCACATAAGTATTAGGTCATATTACACATGCCGCTCTTCATGGCCTTGGCTGTTGGGTCTTCATGGGCTGACCACATTGCATTTAAACCATCGCGAGATAAGTATTAGGTCATATTACACATGCAGCTCTTCATGGGCTTGGCTGTCGGTTCTTCACAGACTGACCGCATTGCATTTAAACCATCGTGTCAGAAGTATTAGGTCATATTACACAGTCCGCTCTTCATGGGCTTGGCTGTCGGTTCTTCACAGACTGACCACATTGCATTTAAACCATCGCAACATAAGTATTAGGTCGTATTACATGTGCCGCTCTTCATTGGCTTTGCTGTCGGTTCTTCACAGACTGACAACATTGCATTTAAACCATCGCGACATAATTATTAGGTCATATTACACGTGTGGTCCTTCATGAGCTTGGCTGTCAGTTCTTCATGGGCTGACCACATTGCATTTAAACCATCGCGACACACATTAGGTCATATTACACGTGCCGCTCTTCATTGGCTTTGCTGTCGGTTCTTCACAGTCTGACAACATTGCATTTAAACCATCGCGACATAAGTATTAGGTCATATTACACGTGCCGCCCTTCATGGGCTTGGCTTTCGGTTCTTCAAGGACTGACCACATTGCATTTGAACCATCGCGACATAAGTATTCGGTCATATTACACATGCCGCTCTTCATGGGCTTTATATGTGCCGCTCTTCATGGGCTTCGCTGTCGGTTCTTCACGCGCTGACCACATTTCATTTCAACCATCGCCACATAAGTATTAGGTCATATTACACATGCCGCTCTTCATGGGCTTCGCTGTCGGGTCTACACAGGCTGACCATATTGCATTTAAACCATCGTGACATAAGTATTAGATCATATTACACATACAGCTCTTCATGGGCTTGGCTGTTGGTTCTTCATGGGCTGACCACATTGCATTTAAACCATCGCGACAGAAGTATTAGGTCATATTACACGTGCCGCTCTTCATGGGCTTGGCTGTCGTTTCTTCACAGACTGTCCACATTGCATTTAAACCATCGCGACATAAGTATTAGGTCGTATTACACGTGCGACTCTTCATGGGCTTCGCTGTCGGTTCTTCACGGGCTGACCACATTGCATTTAAATCATCGCGACATAAGTATTAGTTCATATTACACGTGCCGCTCTTCATGGGCTTGCCTTTCGGTTCTTCACAGACTGACCACATTGCATTTGACCACATTGCATTTAAACCATCGCAACATAAGTATTAGGTCATATTACACGTGCCGCTCTTCATGGGCTTCGCTGTCGGTTCTTTCTTCACGGGCTGACCACATTGCATTTAAATCATCGCAACATAAGTATTAGGTCATATTACACGTGCAGCACTTCATGGGCTTGGCTTTCGGTTCCTCACAGACTGACCACATTGCATTTGAACCATCGCGACATAAGTATTAGGTCATATTACACGTGCCGCTCTTCATGGGCTTGGCTGTCGGTTCTTCACGGGCTGACCACATTTCATTTCAACCATCGCCACATAAGTATTAGGTCATATTACACCTGCCGCTCTCATGGGCTTGGCTGTTGGGTCTTCACAGGCTGACCATATTGCATTTAAACCATCGCGACATAAGTATTAGGTCATATTACACATGCAGCTCTTCATGGGCTTGGCTGTTGGTTCTTCATGGGCTGACCACATTGCATTTAAACCATCGCGACATAAGTATTAGGTCATATTACACGTGCCGCCCTTCATGGGCTTGGCTGTCGGTTCTTCACAGACTGACCACATTGCATTTAAACCAGCGCGACATAAGTATTAGGTCATATTACACGTGCCGCTCTTCATGGGCTTGGTTGTCGGTTCTTCACGGACTGACCACATTGCATTTAATTTAAACCATCGTAACATAAGTGTTAGGTCATATTACACGTGCCATCCTTCATGGGCTTGGCTGTCGGTTCTTCATGGGCTGACCACATTGCATTTAAACCATCGTGACATAAGTATTAGGTCATATTATACGGCCCGATCTTCATAGCCTTGGCTGTCTGTTCCACACAGGCTGACCACATTGCATTTAAACCATCCCGACATAAGTATCAGGTCATATTACACGTGTCGCTCTTCATGGGATTGGCTGTCGGTTCTTCACGGGCTGATCACATTGCATTTAAATCATCACGACATAAGTATTAGGTCATATTACACGTGCCGCCCTTCATGGGCTTGGCTGTCAGTTCTTCACGGGCTGACCACATTGCATTTAAACCATTGCGACATAAGTATTAGGTCATATTACACGTGCCTACCTTCATGGGCTTTGCTGCCTGTTCTTCACGGGCTGACGACATTGCATTTAAACCATCGTGACATAATTATTAGGTCATATTACTCGTGCCGCCCTTCATGGGCTTGGCTGTCGGTTCTTCATGGGCTGACCACATTGCATTTAAACCATCGTGACATAAGTATTAGGTCATATTATACGGCTCTATCTTCATGGCCTTGGCTGTCTGTTCCACACAGGCTTACCACATTGCATTTAAACCATCCCGACATAAGTATCAGGTCATATTACACGTGTCGCTCTTCATGGGCTTGGCTGTCGGTTCTTCATGGGCTGACCACATTGCATTTAAATCATCGCGACATTAGTATTAGGTCATATTACACATGCCGCTCTTCATGGGCTTGGCTGTCGGTTCTTCACGGGCTGACTCATTTCATTTCAACCATCGCCACATAAGTATTAGGTCATATTACACGTGCCTCTCTTCATGGCCTTGGCTGTTGGGTCTTCATGGGCTGACCACATTGCATTTAAACCATCGCGAGATAAGTATTAGGTCATATTACAGATACAGCTCTTCATGGGCTTGGCTGTCGGTTCTTCACAGACTGACCGCATTGCATTTAAACCATCGTGTCAGAAGTATTAGGTCATATTACACGGTCCGCTCTTCATGGGCTTGGCTGTCGGTTCTTCACAGACTGACCACATTGCATTTAAACCATCGCAACATAAGTATTAGGTCGTATTACATGTGCCGCTCTTCATTGGCTTTGCTGTCGGTTCTTCACAGACTGACAACATTGCATTTAAACCATCGCGACATAATTATTAGGTCATATTACACGTGTGGCCCTTCATGAGCTTGGCTGTCAGTTCTTCACGGGCTGACCACACTGCATTTAAACCATTGCGACATAAGTATTAGGTCATATTATACGGCTCGATCTTCATGGCCTTGGCTGTCTGTTCCACACAGGCTGACCACATTGCATTTAAACCATCCCGACATAAGTATCAGGTCATATTACACGTGTCGCTCTTCATGGGCTTGGCTGTCGGTTCTTCATGGGCTGACCACATTGCATTTAAATCATCGCGACATTAGTATTAGGTCATATTACACATGCCGCTCTTCATGGGCTTGGCTTTCGGTTCTTCACGGACTGACCGCATTGCATTTGAACCATCGTGACATAAGTATTAGGTCATATTACACGTGCCGCTCTTCATGGGCTTGGCTGTCAGTTCTTCACGGGCTGACCACACTTCATTTCAACCATCGCCACATAAGTATTAGGTCATATTACACATGCTGATCTTCATGGGCTTGGCTGTCGGGTCTATACAGGCTGACCATATTGCATTTGAACCATCGCGACATAAGTATTAGGTCATATTACACGTTCTGCTCTTCATTGGCTTGGCTGTCGGTTCTTCACAGACTGACCACATTGCATTTAAACCATCGCGAGATAAGTACTAGGTCATATTACATGTGCCGCTCTTCATGGGCTTGGCTGTCGGTTCTTCAGGGGCTGACCACATTGCATTTAAACCATTTCGAAAGAAGTATTAGGTCATATTACACATGCAGCTCTTCATGGGCTTGGCTGTTGGTTCTTCATGGGCTTACCACATTGCATTTAAACCATCGCGACAGAAGTATTAGGTCATATTACACTTGCCGCTCTTCATGGGCTTGGCTGTCCGTTCTTCAAGGGCTGACCACATTGCATTTAAACCATCGCGACATAAGTATTAGGTCATATTACACATGCCGCTCTTCATGGGCTTGGCTGTCGGGTCTACACAGGCTGACCATATTGCATTTAAACCATCGCGACATACGTATTAGGTCATATTACACATGCAGCTCTTCATGGGCTTGGCTGTTGGTTCTTCATGGGCTGACCACATTGCATTTAAACCATCGCGACAGACGTATTAGGTCATATTACACGTGCCGCTCTTCATGGGCTTGGCTGTCGTTTCTTCACAGACTGACCACATTGCATTTAAACCATTGCGACATAAGTATTAGGTCGTATTACACGTGCCACTCTTCATGGGCTTCGCTGTCGGTTCTTCACGGGCTGACCACATTGCATTTAAACCATCGCGACATAAGTATTAGGTCATATTACAGGTGCCGCTCTTCATGGGCTTGGCTTTCGGTTCTTCCCGGACTGTCCACATTGCATTTGACCACATTGCATTTAAACCATTGCGACATAAGTATTTGGTGATATTACACGTGCCGCTCTTCATGGGCTTCGCTGTCGGTTCTTCACGGGCTGACCACATTGCATTTAAATCATCGCAACATAGGTATTAGGTCATATTACACGTGCCGCTCTTCATGGGCTTGGCTTTCGGTTCTTCACGGACTGACCGCATTGCATTTGAACCATCGCGACATAAGTATTAGGTCATATTACACGTGCCGCTCTTCATGGGCTTGGCTGTCAGTTCTTCACGGGCTGACCACACTTCATTTCAACCATCGCCACATAAGTATTAGGTCATATTACACATGCCGATCTTCATGGGCTTGGCTGTCGGGTCTACACAGGCTGACCATATTGCATTTAAACCATCGCGACATAAGTATTAGGTCATATTACTCGTTCCGCTCTTCATTGGCTTGGCTGTCGGTTCTTCACAGACTGACCACATTGCATTTAAACCATCGCGAGATAAGTACTAGGTCATATTACATGTGCCGCTCCTCATGGGCTTGGCTGTCGGTTCTTCAGGGGCTGACCACATTGCATTTAAACCATTTCGAAAGAAGTATTAGGTCATATTACACATGCAGCTCTTCATGGGCTTGGCTGTTGGTTCTTCAGGGGCTTACCACATTGCATTTAAACCATCGCGACAGAAGTATTAGGTCATATTACACTTGCCGCTCTTCATGGGCTTGGCTGTCGGTTCTTCACAGACTGACCACATTGCATTTAAACCATCGCGACATAAGTATTAGGTCGTATTACACGTGCCGCTCTTCATAGGCTTGGCTGTCGGTTCTTCACGGACTGACCACATTGCATTTAAACCATTGCGACATAAGTATTAGGTCATATTACACGTGCCGCTCTTCATGGACTTCGCTGTCGGTTCTTCACGGGCTGACCACATCGCATTTAAATCATCGCGACATAAGTATTAGGTCATATTACACGTGCCGCTCTTCATGGGCTTGGCTTTCGGTTCTTCACGGACTGACCACATTGCATTTGACCACATTGCATTTAAACCATCGCGACATAAGTATTAGGTCATATTACACGTGCCGCTCTTCATGGGCTTCGCTGTCGGTTCTTCACGGGCTCACCACATTGCATTTAAATCATCGCGACATAAGTATTAGGTCATATTACACTTGCCGCTCTTCATGGGCTTGGCTGTCGGTTCTTCACGGACTAACCACATTGCATTTGAACCATCGCGACATAAGTATTAGGTCATATTACGCGTGCCGCTCTTCATGGGCTTGGTTGTCGGTTCTTCCGGGCTGACCACATTTCATTTCAACCATCGCGACATAAGTATTAGGTCATATTACACATGCCGCTCTTCATGGGCTTGGCTGTCGGTTCTTCACGGACTAACCACATTGCATTTAAACCATCGCGACAGAAGTGTTAGGTCATATTACACGTGCCGCTCTTCATAGGCTTGGCTGTCGGTTCTTCACGGGCTGACCACATTGCATTTAAACCATCGTGACATAAGTATTAGGTCATATTACACATCCCGCTCTTCATGGCCTTGGCTGTCAGTTCCTCACGGGCTGACCACATTGCATTTAAACCATCCCGACCTAAGTATTAGGTCATATTACACGTGTCGCTCTTCATGGGCTTGGCTGTCGGTTCTTCACGGGCTGACCACATTGCATTTAAACCATCACGACATAAGTATTAGGTCATATTACACGTGCCGCCTTCCATGGGCTTGGCTGTCGGTTCTTCATGGGCTGACCACATTGCATTTAAACCATCGCGACAGAAGTATTAGGTCATATTACACATGCCGCTCTTCATAGGCTTGGCTGTCGGTTCTTCACGCGCTGACGACTTTGCATTTAAACCATAGCAACATAAGTATTAGGTCATATTACACGTGCCGCCCTTCATGGGCTTGGCTGTCGGTTCTTCATGGGCTGACCACATTGCATTTAAACCATCGCGACATAAGTATTAGGTCATATTACACGTGCCGCTCTTCATGGGCTTGGCTGTCGGTTCTTCACGGACTAACCACATTGCATTTAAACCATCGCGACAGAAGTATTAGGTCATATTACACGTGCCGCTCTTCATAGGCTTGGCTGTCGGTTCTTCACGGGCTGACCACATTGCATTTAACCCATCGCGACAGAAGTATTAGGTCATATTACAAGTTCCGCTCTTCATGGGCTTGGCTGTCGGTTCTTCACGGGCTGACCACATTGCATTTAAATCATCGCGACATAAGTATTAGGTCTTATTACACATGCCGCACTTCATGGGCTTGGCTGTCAGTTCTTCACGGGCTGACCACATTGCATTTAAACCATCGCGAGATAAGTTTTAGGTCGTATTACATGTGCCGCTCTTCATGGGCTTGGCTGTCGGTTCTTCACAGACTGACCACATTGCATTTAAACCATCGCGACATAAGTATTAGGTCGTATTACACGTGCCGCTCTTCATAGGCTTGGCTGTCGGTTCTTCACGGACTGACCACATTGCATTTAAACCATCGCGACATAAGTATTAGGTCATATTACACATGCCGCTCTTCATGGGCTTCGCTGTCGGTTCTTCATGAGCTGACCACATTGCATTTAAATCATCGCGACATAAGTATTAAGTCATATTACACGTGACGCTCTTCATGGGCTTGGCTTTCGGTTCTTCACGGACTGACCACATTGCATTTAAACCGTCGCGCCATAAGTATTAGGTCATATTACACGTGCCGCTCTTCATGGGCTTCGGTGTCGGTTCTTCACGGACTGACCACATTGCATTTAAATCCTCGCGACATAAGTATTAGGTCATATTACACGTGCCGCTCTTCATGGGCTTGGCTTTCGTTTCTACATGGACTGACCACTTTGCATTTGAACCATCGCGACATAAGTATTAGGTCATATTACACATGCCGCCCTTCATGGGCTTGGCTGTCAGTTCTTCACGGGCTGACCACATTGCATTTAAACCATTGCGACATAAGTATTAGGTCATATTACACTTGCTGCTCTTCATGGGCTTCGCTGTCGGTTCTTCACGGGCTGACCACATTGCATTTAAATCATCGCGACATAAGTATTAGGTCATATTACACGTGACGCTCTTCATGGGCTTGGCTTTCGGTTCTTCACGGACTGACCACATTGCATTTGACCACATTGCATTTAAACCGTCGCGCCATAAGTATTAGGTCATATTACACGTGCCGCTCTTCATGGGCTTGGCTGTCGGTTCTTCACGGGCTGACCACATTGCATTTGAACCATAGCGACGTAAGTATTAGGTCATATTACACGTGCCGCTCTTCATGGGCTTGGCTGTCGGTTCGTCACGGGCTGACCACATTTCATTTCAACCATCGCCACATAAGTATTAGGTCATATTACACATGCCGCTCTTCATGGGCTTGTCTGTCGGGTCTTCACAGGCTGACCATATTGCATTTAAACCATCGCGACATAAGTATTAGGTCATATTACACATGCAGCTCTTCATAGGCTTGGCTGTCGTTTCTTCACGCGCTGACCACATTGCATTTAAACCATCGCGACAGAAGTATTAGGTCATATTACACATGCCGCTCTTCATAGGCTCGGCTGTCGGTTCTTCACGCGCTGACCACATTGCATTTAAACCATAGCAACATAAGTATTAGGTCATATTACACGTCCCGCCCTTCATGGGCTTGGCTGTCGGTTCTTCATGGGCTGACCACATTGCATTTAAACCATCGCGACATAAGTATTAGTTCATATTACACGTGCCGCTCTTCATGGGCTTGGCTGTCGGTTCTTCACGGACTAACCACATTGCATTTAAACCATCGCGACAGAAGTATTAGGTCATATTATACGTGCCGCTCTTCATAGGCTTGGCTGTCGGTTCTTCACGGGCTGACCACATTGCATTTAACCCATCGCGACAGAAGTATTAGGTCATATTACAAGTGCCGCTCTTCATGGGCTTGGCTGTCGGTTCTTCACGGACTGACCACATTGCATTTAAACCAGCGCGACATAAGTATTAGGTCATATTACACGTGCCGCTCTTCATGGGCTTGGTTGTCGGTTCTTCACGGACTGACCACATTGCATTTAATTTAAACCATCGTAACATAAGTGTTAGGTCATATTACACGTGCCATCCTTCATGGGCTTGGCTGTCGGTTCTTCATGGGCTGACCACATTGCATTTAAACCATCGTGACATAAGTATTAGGTCATATTATACGGCCCGATCTTCATGGCCTTGGCTGTCTGTTCCACACAGGCTGACCACATTGCATTTAAACCATCCCGACATAAGTATCAGGTCATATTACACGTGTCGCTCTTCATGGGATTGGCTGTCGGTTCTTCACGGGCTGACCACATTGCATTTAAACCATTGCGACATAAGTATTAGGTCATATTACACGTGCCTACCTTCATGGGCTTTGCTGCCTGTTCTTCACGGGCTGACGACATTGCATTTAAACCATCGTGACATAATTATTAGGTCATATTACTCGTGCCGCCCTTCATGGGCTTGGCTGTCGGTTCTTCATGGGCTGACCACATTGCATTTAAACCATCGTGACATAAGTATTAGTTCATATTATACGGCTCGATCTTCATGGCCTTGGCTGTCTGTTCCACACAGGCTGACCACATTGCATTTAAACCATCCCGACATAAGTATCAGGTCATATTACACGTGTCGCTCTTCATGGTCTTGGCTGTCGGTTCTTCATGTGCTGACCACATTGCATTTAAATCATCGCGACATTAGTATTAGGTCATATTACACATGCCGCTCTTCATGGGCTTGGCTGTCGGTTCTTCACGGGCTGACTCATTTCATTTCAACCATCGCCACATAAGTATTAGGTCATATTACACGTGCCTCTCTTCATGGCCTTGGCTGTTGGGTCTTCATGGGCTGACCACATTGCATTTAAACCATCGCGAGATAAGTATTATGTCATATTACAGATGCAGCTCTTCATGGGCTTGGCTGTCGGTTCTTCACAGACTGACCGCATTGCATTTAAACCATCGTGTCAGAAGTATTAGGTCATATTACACGGTCCGCTCTTCATGGGCTTGGCTGTCGGTTCTTCACAGACTGACCACATTGCATTTAAACCATCGCAACATAAGTATTAGGTCGTATTACATGTGCCGCTCTTCATTGGCTTTGCTGTCGGTTCTTCACAGACTGACAACATTGCATTTAAACCATCGCGAAATAATTATTAGGTCATATTACACGTGTGGCCCTTCATGAGCTTGGCTGTCAGTTCTTCATGGGCTGACCACATTGCATTTAATCCATCGCGACATAAGTATTAGGTCATATTACACGTGCCGCTCTTCATTGGCTTTGCTGTCGGTTCTTCACAGACTGACAACATTGTATTTAAACCATCGCGACATAAGTATTAGGTCATATTACACGTGCCGCCCTTCATGGGCTTGGCTTTCGGTTCTTCACGGACTGACCACATTGCATTTGAACCATCGCGACATAAGTATTAGGTCATATTACACGTGCCGCCCTTCATGGGCTTGGCTGTCAGTTCTTCACGGGCTGACCACATTGCATTTAAACCATTGCGACATAAGTATTAGGTCATATTACACGTGCAGCCCTTCATGGGCTTGGCTGCCGGTTCTTCACAGGCTGACGACATTGCATTTAAACCATTGTGACATAATTATTGGGTCATATTATACGTGCCGCCCTTCATGGGATTGGCTGTCGGTTCTTCATGGGCTGACCACATTGCATTTAAACCATCGCGACATAAGTATTAGGTCATATTACACGTGCTGCTCTTCATGGGCTTGGCTGTCGATCCTTCACGGACTAACCACATTGCATTTAAACCATCGCGACAGAAGTATTACGTCATATTACACATGCCGATCTTCATAGGCTTGGCTGTCGGTTCTTCACGGGCTGACCACATTGCATTTAAACCATCGCGACAGAAGTATTCGGTCATATTACACGTGCCGCTCTTCATAGGCTTGGCTGTCGGTTCTTCACGGGCTGACCACATTGCATTTAAACCATCGCGACAGAAGTATTAGGTCATATTACACGTGCCGCTCTTCATAGGCTTCGCTGTCAGTTCTTCACGGGCTGACCACATTGCATTTAAATCATCGCGACATAAGTATTAGGTCATATTACACGTGCCGCTCTTCATGGGCTTGGCTTTCAGTTCTTCACGGACTGACCACTTTGCATTTGACCACATTGCATTTAAACCATAGCGACATAAGTATTAGGTCGTATTACACGTGCCTCTTTTCATAGGCTTGGCTGTCGGTTCTTCACGGACTGACTACATTGCATTTAAACCATTGTGACATAAGTATTAGGTCATATTACACGTGCCACTCTTCATGGGCTTCGCTGTCGGTTCTTCACGGGCTGACCACATTGCATTTAAATCATCGCGACATAGGTATTAGGTCATATTACACATGCCGCTCTTCTTGGGCTTGGCTGTCGGTTCTTCACAGACTGACCACATTGCATTTAAACCATAGCGACATAAGTATTAGGTCATATTACACATGCCGCTCTTCATAGGCTTGGCTGTCGGTTCTTCACGGACTGACCACATTGCATTTAAACCATTGCGACATAAGTATTAGGTCATATTACACGTGCCACTCTTCATGGGCTTCACTGTCGGTTCTTCACGGGCTGACCACATTGCATTTAAATCATCGCGACATAAGTATTTGGTCATATTACACGTGCCGCTCTTCATGGGCTTTGCTGTCGGTTCTTCACGGGCTGACCACATTGCATTTAAATCATCGCGACATAAGTATTAGGTCATATTACACGTGCCGCTCTTCATGGGCTTGGCTTTCGGTTCTTCATGGACTGACCACATTGCATTTGAACCATCGCGACATAAGTATTAGGTCATATTACACATGCCGCTCTTATTGGGCTTCACTGTCGGTTCTTCACGGGTTGACCACATTTCATTTCAACCATCGCCACATGAGTATTAGGTCATATTACACATGCCGCTCTTCATGGGCTTGGCTGTCGGGTCTACACAGGCTGACCATATTGCATTTAAACCATCGCGACATAAGTATTAGGTCATATTACACATGCAGCTCTTCATGGGCTTGGCTGTTGGTTTTTCATGGGCTGACCACATTGCATTTAAACCATCGCGACAGAAGTATTAGGTCATATTACACGTGCCGCTCTTCATGGGCTTGGCTGTCAGTTCTTCACGGGCTGACCACATTGCATTTAAACCATTGCGACATAAGTATTAGGTCATATTACATGTGCAGCCCTTCATGGGCTTGGCTGCCGGTTCTTCACGGGCTGACGACATTGCATTTAAACCATCGTGACATAATTATTGGGTCATATTACACGTGCCGCCCTTCATGGGATTGGCTGTCGGTTCTTCATGGGCGGACCACATTGCATTTAAACCATCGCGACATAAGTATTAGGTCATATTACGCGTGCCGCTCTTCATGGGCTTGGCTGTCGGTCCTTCACGGACTAGCCACATTGCATTTAAACCATCGCGACAGAAGTATTAAGTCATATTACACATGCCGATCTTCATAGGCTTGGCTGTCGGTTCTTCACGGGCTGACCACATTGCATTTAAACCATCGCGACAGAAGTGTCAGGTCATATTACACGTGCCGCTCTTCATAGGCTTGGCTGTCGGTTCTTCACGGGCTGACCACATTGCATTTAAACCATCGCGAGATAAGTTTTTGGTCATATTACATGTGCCGCTCTTCATGGGCTTGGCTGTCGGTTCTTCACAGACTGACCACATTGCATTTAAACCATAGCGACATAAGTATTATGTCGTATTACACGTGCCGCTCTTCATAGGTTTGGCTGTCGGTTCTTCACGGACTGACCACATTGCATTTAAACCATTGCGACATAAGTATTAGGTCATATTACACGTGCCACTCTTCATGGGCTTCGCTGTCGGTTCTTCACGGGCTGACCACATTGCATTTAAATCATCGCGACATAAGTATTAGGTCATATTACACGTGCTTTTCTTCATGGGCTTGGCTTTCGGTTCTTCACGGACTGACCACATTGCATTTGACCACATTGCATTTAAACCATTGCGACATAAGTATTAGGTCATATTACACGTGCCGCTCTTCATGGGCTTTGCTGTCGGTTCTTCACGGGCTGACCACATTGCATTTAAACCATCGCGACAGAAGTGTCAGGTCATATTACACGTGCCGCTCTTCATAGGCTTGGCTGTCGGTTCTTCACGGGCTGACCACATTGCATTTAAACCATCGCGAGATAAGTTTTTGGTCATATTACATGTGCCGCTCTTCATGGGCTTGGCTGTCGGTTCTTCACAGACTGACCACATTGCATTTAAACCATAGCGACATAAGTATTATGTCGTATTACACATGCCGCTCTTCATGGGCTTGGCTTTCGGTTCTTCATGGACTGACCACATTGCATTTAAACCATCGCGACATAAGTATTAGGTCATATTACACATGCCGCTCTTCATGGGCTTCACTGTCGGTTCTTCACGGGTTGACCACATTTCATTTCAACCATCGCCACATGAGTATTAGGTCATATTACACATGCCGCTCTTCATGGGCTTGGCTGTCGGGTCTACACAGGCTGACCATATTGCATTTAAACCATCGCGACATAAGTATTAGGTCATATTACACATGCAGCTCTTCATGGGCTTGGCTGTTGGTTTTTCATGGGCTGACCACATTGCATTTAAACCATCGCGACAGAAGTATTAGCTCATATTACACGTGCCGCTCTTCATGGGCTTGGCTGTCAGTTCTTCACGGGCTGACCACATTGCATTTAAACCATTGCGACATAAGTATTAGGTCATATTACATGTGCAGCCCTTCATGGGCTTGGCTGCCGGTTCTTCACGGGCTGACGACATTGCATTTAAACCATCGTGACATAATTATTGGGTCATGTTACACGTGCCGCCCTTCATGGGATTGGCTGTCGATTCTTCATGGGCGGACCACATTGCATTTAAACCATCGCGACATAAGTATTAGGTCATATTACGCGTGCCGCTCTTCATGGGCTTGGCTGTCGGTCCTTCACGGACTAGCCACATTGCATTTAAACCATCGCGACAGAAGTATTAAGTCATATTACACATGCCGATCTTCATAGGCTTGGCTGTCGGTTCTTCACGGGCTGACCACATTGCATTTAAACCATCGCGACAGAAGTGTCAGGTCATATTACACGTGCCGCTCTTCATAGGCTTGGCTGTCGGTTCTTCACGGGCTGACCACATTGCATTTAAACCATCGCGAGATAAGTTTTTGGTCATATTACATGTGCCGCTCTTCATGGGCTTGGCTGTCGGTTCTTCACAGACTGACCACATTGCATTTAAACCATAGCGACATAAGTATTATGTCGTATTACACGTGCCTCTCTTCATAGGTTTGGCTGTCGGTTCTTCACGGACTGACCACATTGCATTTAAACCATTGCGACATAAGTATTAGGTCATATTACACGTGCCACTCTTCATGGGCTTCGCTGTCGGTTCTTCACGGGCTGACCACATTGCATTTAAATCATCGCGACATAAGTATTAGGTCATATTACACGTGCTTCTCTTCATGGGCTTGGCTTTCGGTTCTTCACGGACTGACCACATTGCATTTGACCACATTGCATTTAAACCATCGCGACATAAGTATTAGGTCATATTACACGTGCCGCTCTTCATGGGCTTTGCTGTCGGTTCTTCACGGGCTGACCACATTGCATTTAAACCATCGCGACAGAAGTGTCAGGTCATATTACACGTGCCGCTCTTCATAGGCTTGGCTGTCGGTTCTTCACGGGCTGACCACATTGCATTTAAACCATCGCGAGATAAGTTTTTGGTCATATTACATGTGCCGCTCTTCATGGGCTTGGCTGTCGGTTCTTCACAGACTGACCACATTGCATTTAAACCATAGCGACATAAGTATTATGTCGTATTACACATGCCGCTCTTCATAGGCTTGGCTGTCGGTTCTTCACGGACTGACCACATTGCATTTAAACCATTGCGACATAAGTATTAGGTCATATTACACGTGCCGCTCTTCATAGGCTTGGCTGCCGGTTCTTCACGGGCTGACGACATTGCATTTAAACCATCGCGACATAAGTATTAGGTCATATTACGTGTGCCGCTCTTCATGGGCTTGGCTGTCGGTCCTTCACAGACTAACCACATTGCATTTAAACCATCGCGACAGAAGTATTAGGTCATATTACACATGCCGATCTTCATAGGCTTGGCTGTCGGTTCTTCACGGGCTGACCACATTGCATTTAAACCATCGCGACAGAAGTGTCAGGTCATATTACACGTGCCGCTCTTCATAGGCTTGGCTGTCGGTTCTTCACGGGCTGACCACATTGCATTTAAACCATCGCGAGATAAGTTTTTGGTCATATTACATGTGCCGCTCTTCATGGGCTTGGCTGTCGGTTCTTCACAGACTGACCACATTGCATTTAAACCATAGCGACATAAGTATTATGTCGTATTACACGTGCCGCTCTTCATAGGCTTGGCTGTCGGTTCTTCACGGACTGACCACATTGCATTTAAACCATTGCGACATAAGTATTAGGTCATATTACACGTGCCGCTCTTCATAGGCTTGGCTGCCGGTTCTTCACGGGCTGACGACATTGCATTTAAACCATCGCGACATAATTATTAGGTCATATTACATGTGCCGCCCTTCATGAGCTTGGCTGTCAGTTCTTCATGGGCTAACCACATTGCATTTAAACCATCGCGACATAACTATTAGGTCATATTACACGTGCCGCTCTTCATTGGCTTTGCTGTCGGTTCTTCACAGACTGACAACATTGCATTTAAACCATCGCGACATAAGTATTAGGTCATATTACACGTGCCGCTCTTCATGGGCTTGGCTTTCGGTTCTTCACGGACTGACCACATTGCATTTGAACCATCGCGACATAAGTATTAGGTCATATTACACATGCTGCTCTTCATGGGCTTGGCTGTCGGTTCTTCAAGGGCTGACCACATTTCATTTCAACCATCGCGACATAAGTATTAGGTCATATTACACGTGCCGCTCTTCATGACCTTGTCTGTCGGGTCTTCTCGGGCTGACCACATTGCATTTAAACCATCGCGACATAAGTATTAGGTCATATTACACATGCATCTCTTCATGGGCTTGGCTGTTGGTTCTTCATGGGCTGACCACATTGCATTTAAATCATCGCGACATAAGTATTAGGTCATATTACACGTGCCGCCCTTCATGGGCTTGGCTGTCAGTTCTTCACGGGCTGACCACATTGCATTTAAACCATTGCGACATAAGTATTAGGTCATATTACACGTGCAGCCCTTCATGGGCTTGGCTGCCGGTTCTTCACGGGCTGACGACATTGCATTTAAACCATCGTGACATAATTATTGGGTCATATTACACGTGCCGCCCTTCATGGGCTTGGCTGTCGGTTCTTCACAGACTGACCACATTGCATTTAAACCATAGCGACATAAGTATTAGGTCGTATTACATGTGCCGCCCTTCATAGGCTTGGCTGTCGGTTCTTCACGGACTGTCCACATTGCATTTAAACCATTGCGACATAAGTATTAGGTCATATTACACGTGCCACTCTTCATGGGCTTGGCTGTCGGTTCTTCACAGGCTGACCACATTGCATTTAAATCATCGCGACATAAGTATTAGGTCATATTACACGTGCCGCCCTTCATGGGCTTGGCTTTCGGTTCTTCTCGGACTGACCACATTGCATTTGTCCACATTGCATTTAAACCATCGCGACATAAGTATTAGGTCATATTACACGTGCCGCTCTTCATGGGCTTCGCTGTCGGTTCTTCACAGGCTGACCACATTGCATTTAAATCATCGCAACATAAGTATTAGGTCATATTACACATGCCGCTCTTCATGGGCTTGGCTTTCGGTTCTTCATGGACTGACCACATTGCATTTGAACCATCGCGACATAAGTATTAGGTCATATTACACATGCCGCTCTTCATGGGCTTAGCTGTCGGTTCTTCACGGGCTGACCACATTTCATTTCAACCATCGCCACATAAGTATTAGGTCATATTACACATGCCGCTCTTCATGGGCTTGGCTGTCGGGTCTACACAGGCTGACCATATTGCATTTAAACCATCGCGACATACGTATTAGGTCATATTATACATGCAGCTCTTCATGGGCTTGGCTGTTGGTTCTTCATGGGCTGACCACATTGCATTTAAACCATCGCGACAGACGTATTAGGTCATATTACACGTGCCGCTCTTCATGGGCTTGGCTGTCGTTTCTTCACAGACTGACCACATTGCATTTAAACCATTGCGACATAAGTATTAGGTCGTATTACACGTGCCACTCTTCATGGGCTTCGCTGTCGGTTCTTCACGGGCTGACCACATTGCATTTAAATCATCGCGACATAAGTATTAGGTCATATTACAGGTGCCGCTCTTCATGGGCTTGGCTTTCGGTTCTTCACGGACTGACCACATTGCATTTGACCACATTGCATTTAAACCATTGCGACATAAGTATTAGGTCATATTACACGTGCCGCTCTTCATGGGCTTCGCTTTCGGTTCTTCACGGGCTGACCACATTGCATTTAAATCATCGCAACATAAGTATTAGGTCATATTACACGTGCCGCTCTTCATGGGCTTGGCTGTCGGTTCTTCACGGGCTGACCACATTTCATTTCAACCATCGCCACATAAGTATTAGGTCATATTACACGTGCCGCTCTTCATGGCCTTGGCTGTCGGGTCTTCACGGGCTGACCACATTGCATTTAAACCATCGCGACATAAGTATTAGGTCATATTACACATGCAGCTCTTCATGGGCTTGGCTGTTGGTTCTTCATGGGCTGACCACATTGCATTTAAATCATCGCGACATAAGTATTAGGTCATATTACACGTGCCGCCCTTCATGGGCTTGGCTGTCAGTTCTTCACGGGCTGACCACATTGCATTTAAACCATTGCGACATAAGTATTAGGTCATATTACACGTGCAGCCCTTCATGGGCTTGGCTGCCGCTTCTTCACGGGCTGATGACATTGCATTTAAACCATCGTGACATAATTATTGGGTCATATTACACGTGCCGCCCTTCATGGGCATGGCTGTCGGTTCTTCACACACTGACCACATTGCATTTAAACCATAGCGACATAAGTATTAGGTCGTATGACACGTGCCGCCCTTCATAGGCTTGGCTGTCGGTTCTTCACGGACTGTCCACATTGCATTTAAACCATTGCGACATAAGTATTAGGTCATATTACACGTGCCACTCTTCATGGGCTTCGTTGTCGGTTCTTCACAGGCTGACCACATTGCATTTAAATCATCGCGACGTAAGTATTAGGTCATATTACACGTGCCGCCCTTCATGGGCTTGGCTTTCGGTTCTTCTCGGACTGACCACATTGCATTTGACCACATTGCATTTAAACCATCGCGACATAAGTATTAGGTCATATTACACGTGCCGCTCTTCATGGGCTTCGCTGTCGGTTCTTCACAGGCTGACCACATTGCATTTAAATCATCGCAACATAAGTATTAGGTCATATTACACATGCCGCTCTTCATGGGCTTGGCTTTCGGTTCTTCATGGACTGACCACATTGCATTTGAACCATCGCGACATAAGTAGTATTAGGTCATATTACACATGCCGCTCTTCATGGGCTTCGCTGTCGGTTCTTCACAGGCTGACCACATTTCATTTCAACCATCGCCACATAAGTATTAGGTCATATTACACATGCCGCTCTTCATGGGCTTGGCTGTCGGGTCTACACAGGCTGACCATATTGCATTTAAACCATCGCGACATACGTATTAGGTCATATTACACATGCAGCTCTTCATGGGCTTGGCTGTTGGTTCTTCATGGGCTGACCACATTGCATTTAAACCATCGCGACAGACGTATTAGGTCATATTACACGTGCCGCTCTTCATGGGCTTGGCTGTCGTTTCTTCACAGACTGACCACATTGCATTTAAAGCATTGCGACATAAGTATTAGGTCGTATTACACGTGCCACTCTTCATGGGCTTCGCTGTCGGTTCTTCACGGGCTGACCACATTGCATTTAAATCATCGCGACATAAGTATTAGGTCATATTACAGGTGCCGCTCTTCATGGGCTTGGCTTTCGGTTCTTCACGGACTGACCACATTGCATTTGACCACATTGCATTTAAACCATTGCGACATAAGTATTAGGTCATATTACACATGCCGCTCTTCATGGGCTTCACTGTCGGTTCTTCACGGGCTGACCACATTGCATTTAAATCATCGCAACATAAGTATTAGGTCATATTACACGTGCCGCTCTTCATGGGCTTGGCTTTCGGTTCTTCACGGACTGACCGCATTGCATTTGAACCATCGTGACATAAGTATTAGGTCATATTACACGTGCCGCTCTTCATGGGCTTGGCTGTCAGTTCTTCACGGGCTGACCACACTTCATTTCAACCATCGCCACATAAGTATTAGGTCATATTACACATGCCGATCTTCATGGGCTTGGCTGTCGGGTCTACACAGGCTGACCATATTGCATTTGAACCATCGCGACATAAGTATTAGGTCATATTACACGTTCTGCTCTTCATTGGCTTGGCTGTCGGTTCTTCACAGACTGACCACATTGCATTTAAACCATCGCGAGATAAGTACTAGGTCATATTACATGTGCCGCTCTTCATGGGCTTGGCTGTCGGTTCTTCAGGGGCTGACCACATTGCATTTAAACCATTTCGAAAGAAGTATTAGGTCATATTACACATGCAGCTCTTCATGGGCTTGGCTGTTGGTTCTTCATGGGCTTACCACATTGCATTTAAACCATCGCGACAGAAGTATTAGGTCATATTACACTTGCCGCTCTTCATGGGCTTGGCTGTCGGTTCTTCACAGACTGACCACATTGCATTTAAACCATCGTGACATAAGTATTAGGTCATATTACACATGCCGCTCTTCATGGGCTTGGCTGTCGGGTTTACACAGGCTGACCATATTGCATTTAAACCATCGCGACATACGTATTAGGTCATATTACACATGCAGCTCTTCATGGGCTTGGCTGTTGGTTCTTCATGGGCTGACCACATTGCATTTAAACCATCGCGACAGACGTATTAGGTCATATTACACGTGCCGCTCTTCATGGGCTTGGCTGTCGTTTCTTCACAGACTGACCACATTGCATTTAAACCATTGCGACATAAGTATTAGGTCGTATTACACGTGCCACTCTTCATGGGCTTCGCTGTCGGTTCTTCACGGGCTGACCACATTGCATTTAAATCATCGCGACATAAGTATTAGGTCATATTACAGGTGCCGCTCTTCATGGGCTTGGCTTTCGGTTCTTCACGGACTGACCACATTGCATTTGACCACATTGCATTTAAACCATTGCGACATAAGTATTAGGTGATATTACACGTGCCGCTCTTCATGGGCTTCGCTGTCGGTTCTTCACGGGCTGACCACATTGCATTTAAATCATCGCAACATAAGTATTAGGTCATATTACACGTGCCGCTCTTCATGGGCTTGGCTTTCGGTTCTTCACGGACTGACCGCATTGCATTTGAACCATAGCGATATAAGTATTAGGTCATATTACACGTGCCGCTCTTCATGGGCTTGGCTGTCAGTTCTTCACGGGCTGACCACACTTCATTTCAACCATCGCCACATAAGTATTAGGTCATATTACACATGCCGATCTTCATGGGCTTGGCTGTCGGGTCTACACAGGCTGACCATATTGCATTTAAACCATCGCGACATAAGTACTAGGTCATATTACATGTGCCGCTCTTCATGGGCTTGGCTGTCGGTTCTTCATGGGCTGACCACATTGCATTTAAACCATTTCGAAAGAAGTATTAGGTCATATTACACATGCAGCTCTTCATGGGCTTGGCTGTTGGTTCTTCAGGGGCTTACCACATTGCATTTAAACCATCGCGACAGAAGTATTAGGTCATATTACACTTGCCGCTCTTCATGGGCTTGGCTGTCGGTTCTTCACAGACTGACCACATTGCATTTAAACCATCGCGACATAAGTATTAGGTCGTATTACACGTGCCGCTCTTCATAGGCTTGGCTGTCGGTTCTTCACGGACTGACCACATTGCATTTAAACCATTGCGACATAAGTATTAGGTCATATTACACGTGCCGCTCTTCATGGACTTCGCTGTCGGTTCTTCACGGGCTGACCACATCGCATTTAAATCATCGTGACATAAGTATTAGGTCATATTCCATGTGCCGCTCTTCATGGGCTTGGCTTTCGGTTCTTCACGGACTGACCACATTGCATTTGACCACATTGCATTTAAACCATCGCGACATAAGTATTAGGTCATATTACACGTGCCGCTCTTCATGGGCTTCGCTGTCGGTTCTTCACGGGCTCACCACATTGCATTTAAATCATCGCGACATAAGTATTAGGTCATATTACACATGCCGCTCTTCATGGGCTTGGCTGTCGGTTCTTCACGGACTAACCACATTGCATTTGAACCATCGCGACATAAGTATTAGGTCATATTACACGTGCCGCTCTTCATGGGCTTGGCTGTCGGTTCTTCACGGGCTGACCACATTTCATTTCAACCATCGCGACATAAGTATTAGGTCATATTACACGTGCCGCTCTTCATGGGCTTGGCTGTCGGTTCTTCACGGACTAACCACATTGCATTTAAACCATCGCGACAGAAGTGTTAGGTCATATTACATGTGCCGCTCTTCATAGGCTTGGCTGTCGGTTCTTCACGGGCTGACCACATTGCATTTAAACCATCGTGACGTAAGTATTAGGTCATATTACACATCCCGCTCTTCATGGCCTTGGCTGTCAGTTCCTCACGGGCTGACCACATTGCATTTAAACCATCCCGACCTAAGTATTAGGTCATATTACACGTGTCGCTCTTCATGGGCTTGGCTGTCGGTTCTTCACGGGCTGACCACATTGCATTTAAACCATCACGACATAAGTATTAGGTCATATTACACGTGCCGCCCTTCCTGGGCTTGGCTGTCGGTTCTTCATGGGCTGACCACATTGCATTTAAACCATCGCGACAGAAGTATTAGGTCATATTACACATGCCGCTCTTCATAGGCTTGGCTGTCGGTTCTTCACGCGCTGACTACATTGCATTTAAACCATAGCAACATAAGTATTAGGTCATATTACACGTGCCGCCCTTCATGGGCTTGGCTGTCGGTTCTTCATGGGCTGACCACATTGCATTTAAACCATCGCGACATAAGTATTAGGTCATATTACACGTGTCGCTCTTCATGGGCTTGGCTGTCGGTTCTTCACGGACTAACCACATTGCATTTAAACCATCGCGACAGAAGTATTAGGTCATATTACACGTGCCGCTCTTCATAGGCTTGGCTGTCGGTTCTTCACGGGCTGACCACATTGCATTTAACCCATCGCGACAGAAGTATCAGGTCATATTACAAGTTCCGCTCTTCATGGGCTTGGCTGTCGGTTCTTCACGGGCTGACCACATTGCATTTAAATCATCGCGACATAAGTATTAGGTCATATTACACATGCCGCACTTCATGGGCTTGGCTGTCAGTTCTTCACGGGCTGACCACATTGCATTTAAACCATCGCGAGATAAGTTTTAGGTCGTATTACATGTGCCGCTCTTCATGGGCTTGGCTGTCGGTTCTTCACAGACTGACCACATTGCATTTAAACCATCGCGACATAAGTATTAGGTCGTATTACACATGCCGCTCTTCATAGGCTTGGCTGTCGGTTCTTCACGGACTGACCACATTGCATTTAAACCATCGCGACATAAGTATTAGGTCATATTACACATGCCGCTCTTCATGGGCTTCGCTGTCGGTTCTTCATGAGCTGACCACATTGCATTTAAATCATCGCCACATAAGTATTAAGTCATATTACACGTGACGCTCTTCATGGGCTTGGCTTTCGGTTCTTCACGGACTGACCACATTGCATTTAAACCGTCGCGCCATAAGTATTAGGTCATATTACACGTGCCGCTCTTCATGGGCTTCGCTGTCGGTTCTTCATGGTCTGACCACATTGCATTTAAATCCTCGCGACATAAGTATTAGGTCATATTACACGTGCCGCTCTTCATGGGCTTGGCTTTCGGTTCTACATGGACTGACCACTTTGCATTTGAACCATCGCGACATAAGTATTAGGTCATATTACACATGCCGCCCTTCATGGGCTTGGCTGTCAGTTCTTCACGGGCTGACCACATTGCATTTAAACCATTGCGACATAAGTATTAGGTCATATTACACTTGCTGCTCTTCATGGGCTTCGCTGTCGGTTCTTCACGGGCTGACCACATTGCATTTAAATCATCGCGACATAAGTATTAGGTCATATTACACGTGACGCTCTTCATGGGCTTGGCTTTCGGTTCTTCACGGACTGACCACATTGCATTTGACCACATTGCATTTAAACCGTCGCGCCATAAGTATTAGGTCATATTACACGTGCCGCTCTTCATGGGCTTGGCTGTCGGTTCTTCACGGGCTGACCACATTGCATTTGAACCATCGCGACGTAAGTATTAGGTCATATTACACGTGCCGCTCTTCATGGGCTTGGCTGTCGGTTCGTCACGGGCTGACCACATTTCATTTCAACCATCGCCACATAAGTATTAGGTCATATTACACATGCCGCTCTTCATGGGCTTGTCTGTCGGGTCTTCACAGGCTGACCATATTGCATTTAAACCATCGCGACATAAGTATTAGGTCATATTACACATGCCGCTCTTCATGGGCTTGTCTGTCGGGTCTTCACAGGCTGACCATATTGCATTTAAACCATCGCGACATAAGTATTAGGTCATATTACACATGCAGCTCTTCATAGGCTTGGCTGTCGTTTCTTCACGCGCTGACCGCATTGCATTTAAACCATCGCGACAGAAGTATTAGGTCATATTACACATGCCGCTCTTCATAGCCTTGGCTGTCGGTTCTTCACAGACTGACCACATTGCATTTAAACCATCGCGACCTAAGTATTAGGTCGTATTACACGTGCCGCTCTTCATAGGCTTGGCTGTCGGTTCTTCATGGACTGACCACATTGCATTTAAACCATAGCAACATAAGTATTAGGTCATATTACACATCCCTCTCTTCATGGGCTTGGCTGTCGGTTCTTCATGGGCTGACCACATTGCATTTAAACCATCGCGACATAAGTATTAGGTCATATTACACGTGCCGCTCTTCATGGGCTTGGCTGTCGGTTCTTCACGGACTAACCACATTGCATTTAAACCATCGCGACAGAAGTATTAGGTCATATTACACGTGCCGCTCTTCATAGGCTTGGCTGTCGGTTCTTCACGAGCTGACCACATTGCATTTAACCCATCGCGACAGAAGTATTAGGTCATATTACAAGTGCCGCTCTTCATGGGCTTGGCTGTCGGTTCTTCACGGGCTGACCACATTGCATTTAAATCATCGCGACATAAGTATTAGGTCATATTACACATGCCGCACTTCATGGGCTTGGCTGTCAGTTCTTCACGGGCTGACCACATTGCATTTAAACCATCGCGAGATAAGTCTTAGGTCGTATTACATGTACCGCTCTTCATGGGCTTGGCTTTCGGTTCTTCACAGACTGACCACATTGCATTTAAACCATCGCGACCTAAGTATTAGGTCGTATTACACGTGCCGCTCTTCATAGGCTTGGCTGTCGGTTCTTCATGGACTATCCACATTGCATTTAAACCATCGCGACATAAGTATTAGGTCATATTACACATGCCGCTCTTCATGGGCTTCGCTGTCGTTTCTTCATGAGCTGACCACATTGCATTTAAATCATCGCGACATAAGTATTAGGTCATATTACACGTGACGCTCATCATGGGCTTGGCTTTCGGTTCTTCACGGACTGACCACATTGCATTTAAACCGTCGCGCCATAAGTATTAGGTCATATTACATGTTCCGCTCTTCATGGGCTTGGCTTTCGGTTCTTCACGGACTGACCACATTGCATTTGAACCATCGCGACATAAGTATTAGGTCATATTACACATGCCACCCTTCATGGGCTTGGCTGTCGGTTCTTCACGGACTGACCACATTGCATTTAAACCATCGCGACATAAGTATTAGGTCATATGACACATGCCGCTCTTCATGGGCTTCGCTGTCGGTTCTTCATGAGCTGACCACATTGCATTTAAATCATCGCGACATAAGTATTAGGTCATATTACACGTGACGCTCTTCATGGGCTTGGCTTTCGGTTCTTCACGGACTGACCACATTGCATTTAAACCGTCGCTCCATAAGTATTAGGTCATATTACACGTGCCGCTCTTCATGGGCTTCGCTGTCGGTTCTTCACGGACTGACCACATTGCATTTAAATCCTCGCGACATAAGTATTAGGTCATATTACACGTGCCGCTCTTCATGGGCTTGGCTGTCGGTTCTTCACGGGCTGACCACATTGCATTTAAATCATCGCGACATAAGTATTAGGTCATATTACACATGCCGCACTTCATGGGCTTGGCTGTCAGTTCTTCACGGGCTGACCACATTGCATTTAAACCATCGCGAGATAAGTCTTAGGTCGTATTACATGTACCGCTCTTCATGGGCTTGGCTTTCGGTTCTTCACAGACTGACCACATTGCATTTAAACCATCGCGACCTAAGTATTAGGTCGTATTACACGTGCCGCTCTTCATAGGCTTGGCTGTCGGTTCTTCATGGACTGACCACATTGCATTTAAACCATAGCAACATAAGTATTAGGTCATATTACACATCCCGCCCTTCATGGGCTTGGCTGTCGGTTCTTCATGGGCTGACCACATTGCATTTAAACCATCGCGACATAAGTATTAGGTCATATTACACGTGCCGCTCTTCATGGGCTTGGCTGTCGGTTCTTCACGGACTAACCACATTGCATTTAAACCATCGCGACCGAAGTATTAGGTCATATTACACGTGCCGCTCTTCATAGGCTTGGCTGTCGGTTCTTCACGAGCTGACCACATTGCATTTAACCCATCGCGACAGAAGTATTAGGTCATATTACAAGTGCCGCTCTTCATGGGCTTGGCTGTCGGTTCTTCACGGGCTGACCACATTGCATTTAAATCATCGCGACATAAGTTTTAGGTCATATTACACATGCCGCACTTCATGGGCTTGGCTGTCAGTTCTTCACGGGCTGACCACATTGCATTTAAACCATCGCGAGATAAGTCTTAGGTCGTATTACATGTACCGCTCTTCATGGGCTTGGCTTTCGGTTCTTCACAGACTGACCACATTGCATTTAAACCATCGCGACCTAAGTATTAGGTTGTATTACACGTGCCGCTCTTCATAGGCTTGGCTGTCGGTTCTTCATGGACTGACCACATTGCATTTAAACCATCGCGACATAAGTATTAGGTCATATTACACATGCCGCTCTTCATGGGCTTCGCTGTCGTTTCTTCATGAGCTGACCACATTGCATTTAAATCATCGCGACATAAGTATTAGGTCATATTACACGTGACGCTCATCATGGGCTTGGCTTTCGGTTCTTCACGGACTGACCACATTGCATTTAAACCGTCGCGCCATAAGTATTAGGTCATATTACATGTTCCGCTCTTCATGGGCTTGGCTTTCGGTTCTTCACGGACTGACCACATTGCATTTGAACCATCGCGACATAAGTATTAGGTCATATTACACATGCCACCCTTCATGGGCTTGGCTGTCGGTTCTTCACGGACTGACCACATTGCATTTAAACCATCGCGACATAAGTATTAGGTCATATGACACATGCCGCTCTTCATGGGCTTCGCTGTCGGTTCTTCATGAGCTGACCACATTGCATTTAAATCATCGCGACATAAGTATTAGGTCATATTACACGTGACGCTCTTCATGGGCTTGGCTTTCGGTTCTTCACGGACTGACCACATTGCATTTAAACCGTCGCTCCATAAGTATTAGGTCATATTACACGTGCCGCTCTTCATGGGCTTCGCTGTCGGTTCTTCACGGACTGACCACATTGCATTTAAATCCTCGCGACATAAGTATTAGGTCATATTACACGTGCCGCTCTTCATGGGCTTGGCTTTCGGTTCTACATGGACTGACCACTTTGCATTTAAACCATCGCGACATAAGTATTAGGTCATATTACACATGCCGCCCTTCATGGGCTTGGCTGTCAGTTCTTCACGGGCTGACCACATTGCATTTAAACCATTGCGACATAAGTATTAGGTCATATTACACTTGCTGCTCTTCATGGGCTTCCCTGTCGCTTCTTCACGGGCTGACCACATTGCATTTAAATCATCGCGACATAAGTATTAGGTCATATTACACGTGACGCTCTTCATGGGCTTGGCTTTCGGTTCTTCACGGACTGACCACATTGCATTTGACCACATTGCATTTAAACCGTCGCGCCATATGTATTTGGTCATATTACACGTGCCGCTCTTCATGGGCTTGGCTGTCGGTTCTTCACGGGCTGACCACATTGCATTTGAACCATCGCGACGTAAGTATTAGGTCATATTACACGTGCCGCTCTTCATGGGCTTGGCTGTCGGTTCGTCACGGGCTGACCACATTTCATTTCAACCATCGCCACATAAGTATTAGGTCATATTACACATGCCGCTCTTCATGGGCTTGTCTGTCGGGTCTTCACAGGCTGACCATATTGCATTTAAACCATCGCGACATAAGTATTAGGTCATATTACACATGCAGCTCTTCATAGGCTTGGCTGTCGTTTCTTCACGCGCTGACCACATTGCATTTAAACCATCGCGACAGAAGTATTAGGTCATATTACACATGCCGCTCTTCATAGGCTTGGCTGTCGGTTCTTCACGCGCTGACCACATTGCATTTAAACCATAGCAACATAAGTATTAGGTCATATTACACGTCCCGCCCTTCATGGGCTTGGCTGTCGGTTCTTCATGGGCTGACCACATTGCATTTAAACCATCGCGAAATAAGTATTAGGTCATATTACACGTGCCGCTCTTCATGGACTTGGCTATCGGTTCTTCACGGACTAACCACATTGCATTTAAACCATCGCGACAGAAGTATTAGGTCATATTGCACGTTCCGCTCTTCATAGGCTTGGCTGTCGGTTCTTCACGGGCTGACCACATTGCATTTAACCCATCGCGACAGAAGTATTAGGTCATATTACAAGTGCCGCTCTTCATGGGCTTGGCTGTCGGTTCTTCACGGGCTGACCACATTGCATTTAAATCATCGCGACATAAGTATTAGGTCATATTACACATGCCGCACTTCATGGGCTTGGCTGTCAGTTCTTCACGGGCTGACCACATTGCATTTAAACCATCGCGAGATAAGTCTTAGGTCGTATTACATGTACCGCTCTTCATGGGCTTGGCTGTCGGTTCTTCACAGACTGACCACATTGCATTTAAACCATCGCGACATAAGTATTAGGTCGTATTACACGTGCCGCTCTTCATAGGCTTGGCTGTCGGTTCTTCATGGACTGACCACATTGCATATAAACCATCGCGACATAAGTATTAGGTCATATTACACATGCCGCTCTTCATGGGCTTCGCTGTCGGTTCTTCATGAGCTGACCACATTGCATTTAAATCATCGCGACATAAGTATTAGGTCATATTACACGTGACGCTCATCATGGGCTTGGCTTTCGGTTCTTCACGGACTGACCACATTGCATTTAAACCGTCGTGCCATAAGTATTAGGTCATATTACATGTTCCGCTCTTCATGGGCTTCGCTGTCGGTTCTTCACGGACTGACCACATTGCATTTAAATCCTCGCGACATAAGTATTAGGTCGTATTACACGTGCCGCTCTTCATGGGCTTGGCTTTCAGTTCTTCACGGACTGACCACATTGCATTTGAACCATCGCGACATAAGAATTAGGTCATATTACACATGCCGCCCTTCATGGGCTTGGCTGTCAGTTCTTCACGGGCTGACCACATTGCATTTAAACCATTGCGACATAAGTATTAGGTCATATTACACTTGCTGCTCTTCATGGGCTTCGCTGTCGGTTCTTCACGGGCTGACCACATTGCATTTAAATCATCGCGACATAAGTATTAGGTCATATTACACGTGACGCTCTTCATGGGCTTGGCTTTCGGTTCTTCACGGACTGACCACATTGCATTTGACCACATTGCATTTAAACCGTCGCGCCATAAGTATTAGGTCATATTACACGTGCCGCTCTTCATGGGCTTGGCTGTCGGTTCTTCACGGGCTGACCACATTGCATTTGAACCATTGCGACGTAAGTATTAGGTCATATTACACGTGCTGCTCTTCATGGGCTTGGTTGTCGGTTCGTCACAGGCTGACCACATTTCATTTCAACCATTGCCACATAAGTATTAGGTCATATTACACATGCCGCTCTTCATGGGCTTGTCTGTCGGGTCTTCACAGGCTGACCGTATTGCATTTAAACCATCGCGACATAAGTATTAGGTCATATTACACATGCAGCTCTTCATAGGCTTGGCTGTCGGTTCTTCACGCGCTGACCACATTGCATTTAAACCATCGCGACAGAAAATATTAGGTCATATTACACATGCCGCTCTTCATAGGCTTGGCTGTCGGTTCTTCACGCGGTGACCACATTGCATTTAAACCATAGCAACATAAGTATTAGGTCATATTACACGTGCCGCCCTTCATGGGCTTGGCTTTCGGTTCTTCACGGACTGACCACATTGCATTTGAACCATCGCGACATAAGTATTAGGTCATATTACACATGCCGCCCTTCATGGGCTTGGCTGTCAGATCTTCACGGGCTGACCACATTGCATTTAAACCATTGCGACATAAGTATTAGGTCATATTACACATACCGCCCTTCATGGGCTTGGCTGTCAGTTCTTCACGGGCTGACCACATTGCATTTGAACCATCGCGACGTAAGTATTAGGTCATATTACACGTGCCGCTCTTCATGGGCTTGGCTGTCGGTTCGTCACGGGCTGACCGCATTTCATTTCAACCATCGCCACAGAAGTATTAGGTCATATTACACATGCCGCCCTTCATGGGCTTGGCTGTCGGTTCTTCATGGGCTGACCACATTGCATTAAAACCATCGCGAGATAAATATTAGGTCATATTACACGTGCCGCCCTTCATGGGCTTGTCTGCCAGTTCTTCACGGGCTGACGACATTGCATTTAAACCATTTGACATAATTATTATGTCATATTACACATGCCGCTCTTCATGGGCTTGGCTGGCGGGTCTTCACAGGCTGACCACATTGCATTTAAACCATCGGGACATAAGTATTAGGTCATATTACACATGCAGCTCTTCATGGGCTTGGCTGTTGGTTCTTCATGGGCTGGCCACAATGCATTTAAACCATTGCGACATAAGTATTAGGTCATATTACACGTGCCGCTCTTCATGGGCTTGGCTGTCGGTTCTTCCCGGACTAACCACATTGCATTTAAACCATCGCGACAGAAGTATTAGGTCATATTACACGTTCCGCTCTTCATAGGCTTGGCTGTCCGTTCTTCACGGGCTGACCACATTCCATTTAAACCATCGCGACATAAGAATTAGGTCATATTACACGTGCCGCTCTTCATGGGCTTGGCTGTCAGTTCTTCAAGGGCTGACCACATTGCATTTAAATCATCGGGACATAAGTATTAGGTCATATTACATGTGCCGCTCTTCATGGGCTTGGCTGTCGGTTCTTCACAGACTGACCACATTGCATTTAATTTAAACCATCGCAACATAAGTGTTAGGTCGTATTACACGTGCCGCTCTTCATAGGCTTGGCTGTCGGTTCTTCACGGACTGACCACATTGCATTTAAACCATTGGGACATAAGTATTAGGTCATATTACATGTGCCGCTCTTCATGGGCTTCGCTGTCGGTTCTTCACGGGCTGACCACATTTCATTTCAACCATCGCCACATAAGTATTAGGTCATATTACACCTGCTGCTCTCATGGGCTTGGCTGTCGGGTCTTCACAGGCTGACCATATTGCATTTAAACCATCGCGACATAAGTATTAGGTCATATTACACATGCAGCTCTTCATGGGCTTGGCTGTTGGTTCTTCATGGGCTGACCACATTGCATTTAAACCATCACGACATAAGTATTAGGTCATATTACACATGCAGCTCTTTATAGGCTTGGCTATTGGTTCTTCATGGGCTGACCACATTGCATTTAAACCATCGCGACATAAGTATTAGGTCATATTACACGTGCCGCCCTTCACGGGCTTGGCTGTCGGTTCTTCACGGACTGACCACATTGCATTTAAACCAGCACGACATAAGTATTAGGTCATATTACACGTGCCGCTCTTCATGGGCTTGGTTGTCGGTTCTTCACGGACTGACCACATTGCATTTGACCACATTGCATTTAAACCATCGCAACATAAGTGTTAGGTCATATTACACGTGCCGCTCTTCATGGGCTTCGCTGTCGGTTCTTCACGGGCTGACCACATTGCATTTAAATCATCGCAACATAAGTATTAGGTCATATTACACGTGCCGCTCTTCATGGGCTTGGCTTTCGGTTCCTCACAGACTGACCACATTGCATTTGAACCATCGCGACATAAGTATTAGGTCATATTACACGTGCCGCTCTTCATGGGCTTGGCTGTCGGTTCTTCACGGGCTGACCACATTTCATCTCAACCATCGCCACATAAGTATTAGGTCATATTACACCTGCCGCTCTCATGGGCTTGGCTGTTGGGTCTTCACAGGCTGACCATATTGCATTTAAACCATCGCGACATAAGTATTAGGTCATATTACACATGCAGCTCTTCATGGGCTTGGCTGTTGGTTCTTCATGGGCTGACCACATTGCATTTAAACCATCGCGACATAAGTATTAGGTCATATTACACATGCAGCTCTTTATAGGCTTGGCTATTGGTTCTTCATGGGGTGACCACATTGCATTTAAAGCATCGCGACATAAGTATTAGGTCATATTACACGTGCCGCCCTTCATGGGCTTGGCTGTCGGTTCTTCACGGAATGACCACATTGCATTTAAACCAGCGCGACATAAGTATTAGGTCATATTACACGTGCCGCTCTTCATGGGCTTGGTTGTCGGTTCTTCACGGACTGACCACATTGCATTTAATTTAAACCATCGTAACATAAGTGTTAGGTCATATTACACGTGCCATCCGTCATGGGCTTGGCTGTCGGTTCTTCATGGGCTGACCACATTGCATTTAAACCATCGTGACATAAGTATTAGGTCATATTATACGGCCCGATCTTCATGGCCTTGGCTGTCTGTTCCACACAGGCTGACCACATTGCATTTAAACCATCCCGACATAAGTATCAGGTCATATTACACGTGTCGCTCTTCATGGGATTGGCTGTCGGTTCTTCACGGGCTGATCACATTGCATTTAAATCATCACGACATAAGTATTAGGTCATATTACACGTGCCGCCCTTCATGGGCTTGGCTGTCAGTTCTTCACGGGCTGACCACATTGCATTTAAACCATTGCGACATAAGTATTAGGTAATATTACACGTGCCTACCTTCATGGGCTTTGCTGCCTGTTCTTCATGGGCTGACGACATTGCATTTAAACCATCGTGACATAATTATTAGGTCATATTACTCGTGCCGCCCTTCATGGGCTTGGCTGTCGGTTCTTCATGGGCTGACCACATTGCATTTAAACCGTCGTGACATAAGTATTAGGTCATATTATACGGCTCGATCTTCATGGCCTTGGCTGTCTGTTCCACACAGGCTGACCACATTGCATTTAAACCATCCCGACATAAGTATCAGGTCATATTACACGTGTCGCTCTTCATGGGCTTGGCTGTCGGTTCTTCATGGGCTGACCACATTGCATTTAAATCATCGCGACATTAGTATTAGGTCATATTACACATGCCGCTCTTCATGGGCTTGGCTGTCGGTTCTTCACGGGCTGACTCATTTCATTTCAACCATCGCCACATAAGTATTAGGTCATATTACACGTGCCTCTCTTCAGGGCCTTGGCTGTTGGGTCTTCATGGGCTGACCACATTGCATTTAAACCATCGCGAGATAAGTATTAGGTCATATTACAGATGCAGCTCTTCATGGGCTTGGCTGTCGGTTCTTCACAGACTGACCGCATTGCATTTAAACCATCGTGTCAGAAGTATTAGGTCATATTACACGGTCCGCTCTTCATGGGCTTGGCTGTCGGTTCTTCACAGACTGACCACATTGCATTTAAACCATCGCAACATAAGTATTAGGTCGTATTACATGTGCCGCTCTTCATTGGCTTCGCTGTCGGTTCTTCACAGACTGACAACATTGCATTTAAACCATCGCGACATAATTATTAGGTCATATTACACGTGTGGCCCTTCATGAGCTTGGCTGTCAGTTCTTCACGGGCTGACCACATTGCATTTAAACCATTGCGACATAAGTATTAGGTCATATTATACGGCTCGATCTTCATGGCCTTGGCTGTCTGTTCCACACAGGCTGACCACATTGCATTTAAACCATCCCGACATAAGTATCAGGTCATATTACACGTGTCGCTCTTCATGGGCTTGGCTGTCGGTTCTTCATGGGCTGACCACATTGCATTTAAATCATCGCGACATTAGTATTAGGTCATATTACACATGCCGCTCTTCATGGGCTTGGCTGTCGGTTCTTCACGGGCTGACTCATTTCATTTCAACCATCGCCACATAAGTATTAGGTCATATTACTCGTGGCTCTCTTCATGGCCTTGGCTGTTGGGTCTTCATGGGCTGACCACATTGCATTTAAACCATCGCGAGATAAGTATTAGGTCATATTACAGATGCAGCTCTTCATGGGCTTGGCTGTCGGTTCTTCACAGACTGACCGCATTGCATTTAAACCATCGTGTCAGAAGTATTAGGTCATATTACACGGTCCGCTCTTCATGGGCTTGGCTGTCGGTTCTTCACAGACTGACCACATTGCATTTAAACCATCGCAACATAAGTATTAGGTCGTATTACATGTGCCGCTCTTCATTGGCTTTGCTGTCGGTTCTTCACAGACTGACAACATTGCATTTAAACCATCGCGACTTAATTATTAGGTCATATTACACGTGCCGCCCTTCATGGGCTTGGCTGTCAGTTCTTCACGGGCTGACCACATTGCATTTAAACCATTGCGACATAAGTATTAGGTCATATTACACGTGCAGCCCTTCATGGGCTTAGCTGCCGGTTCTTCACAGGCTGACGACATTGCATTTAAACCATCGTGACATAATTATTGGGACATATTATACGTGCCGCCCTTCATGGGATTGGCTGTCGGTTCTTCATGGGCAGACCACATTGCATTTAAACCATCGCGACATAAGTATTAGGTCATATTACACGTGCCGCTCTTCATGGGCTTGGCTGTCGGTCCTTCACGGACTAACCACATTGCATTTAAACCATCGCGACAGAAGTATTAGGTCATATTACACATGCCGATCTTCATCGGCTTGGCTGTCGGTTCTTCACGGGGTGACCACATTGCATTTAAACCATCGCGACAGAAGTATTAGGTCATATTACACGTGCCGCTCTTCATAGGCTTGGCTGTCGGTTCTTCACGGGCTGACCACATTGCATTTAAACCATCGCGAGATAAGTTTTTGGTCATATTACATGTGCCGCTCTTCATGGGCTTGGCTGTCGGTTCTTCACAGACTGACCACATTGCATTTAAACCATAGCGACATAAGTATTAGGTCGTATTACATGTGCCGCTCTTCATAGGCTTGGCTGTCGGTTCTTCACGGACTGACCACATTGCATTTAAACCATTGCGACATAAGTATTAGGTCATATTACACGTGCCACTCTTCATGGGCTTCGCTGTCGGTTCTTCACGGGCTGACCACATTGCATTTAAATCATCGCGACATAAGTATTAGGTCATATTACATGTGCCGCTCTTCATGGGCTTGGCTTTCGGTTCTTCACGGACTGATCACATTGCATTTGACCACATTGCATTTAAACCATAGCGACATAAGTATTAGGTCGTATTACACGTGCCGCTCTTCATAGGCTTGGCTGTCGGTTCTTCACGGATTGACCACATTGCATTTAAACCATTGTGACATAAGTATTAGGTCATATTACACGTGCCACTCTTCATGGGCTTCGCTGTCGGTTCTTCACGGGCTGACCACATTGCATTTAAATCATCGCGACATAGGTATTAGGTCATATTACACATGCCGCTCTTCATGGGCTTGGCTGTCGGTTCTTCACAGACTGACCACATTGCATTTAAACCATAGCGACATAAGTATTAGGTCATATTACACATGCCGCTCTTCATAGGCTTGGCTGTCGGTTCTTCACGGACTGACCACATTGCATTTAAACCATTGCGACATAAGTATTAGGTCATATTACACGTGCCACTCTTCATGGGCTTCGCTGTCGGTTCTTCACGGGCTGACCACATTGCATTTAAATTATCGCGACATAAGTATTAGGTCATATTACACGTGCCGCTCTTCATGGGCTTTGCTGTCGGTTCTTCACGGGCTGACCACATTGCATTTAAATCATCGCGACATAAGTATTAGGTCATATTACACGTGCCGCTCTTCATGGGCTTGGCTTTCGGTTCTTCACGGACTGACCACATTGCATTTGAACCATCGCGACATAAGTATTAGGTCATATTACACATGCCGCTCTTCATGGGCTTCACTGTCGGTTCTTCACGGGTTGACCACATTTCATTTCAACCATCGCCACATGAGTATTAGGTCATATTACACGTGCCGCTCCTCATGGGCTTGGTTGTTGGTTCTTCACGGACTGACCACATTGCATTTAATTTAAAGCATCGCAACATAAGTGTTAGGTCATATTACACATGCCATCCTTCATGGGCTTGGCTGTCGGTTCTTCATGGGCTGACCACATTGCATTTAAACCATCGTGACATAAGTATTAGGTCATATTATACGGCCCGATGTTCATGGCCTTGGCTCTCGGTTCCACACAGGCTGACCACATTGCATTTAAACCATCCCGACATAAGTATCAGGTCATATTACATGTGTCGCGCTTCATGGGCTTGGCTGTCGGTTCTTCTCGAGCTGATCACATTGCATTTAAATCATCGCGACATAAGTATTAGGTCATATTACACGTGACGCCCTTCATGGGCTTGGCTGTCAGTTCTTCACGGGCTGACCACATTGGATTTAAACCATTGCGACATAAGTATTAGGTCATATTACACGTGCCCCCCTTCATGGGCTTGGCTGCCGGTTCTTCACGGGCTGACGACATTGCATTTAAACCATCGTGACATAATTATTAGGTCATATTACACATGCCGCCCTTCATGGGCTTGGCTGTCGGTTCTTCATGGGCTGACCACATTGCATTAAAACCATCGCGAGATAAATATTAGGTCATATTACACGTGCCGCCCTTCATGGGCTTGTCTGCCAGTTCTTCGCGGGCTGTCTACATTGCATTTAAACCATCGTGACATAATTATTATGTCATATTACACATGCCGCTCTTCATGGGCTTGGCTGGCGGGTCTTCACAGGCTGACCACATTGCATTTAAACCATCGCGACATAAGTATTAGGTCATATTACACATGCAGCTCTTCATGGGCTTGGCTGTTGGTTCTTCATGGGCTGGCCACAATGCATTTAAACCATTGCGACATAAGTATTAGGTCATATTACACGTGCCGCTCTTCATGGGCTTGGCTGTCGGTTCTTCCCGGACTAACCACATTGCATTTAAACCATCGCGACAGAAGTATTAGGTCATATTACTTGTGCCGCTCTTCATAGGCTTGGCTGTCCGTTCTTCACGGGCTGACCACATTCCATTTAAACCATCGCGACATAAGAATTAGTTCATATTACACGTGCCGCTCTTCATGGGCTTGGCTGTCAGTTCTTCAAGGGCTGACCACATTGCATTTACATCATCGCGACATAAGTATTAGGTCATATTACACGTGCCGCTCTTCATGGGCTTGGCTGTCGGTTCTTCACAGACTGACCACATTGCATTTAATTTAAACCATCGCAACATAAGTGTTAGGTCATATTACACATGCCATCCTTCATGGGCTTGGCTGTCGGTTCTTCATGGGCTGACCACATTGCATTTGAACCATTGCGACATAAGTATTAGGTCATATTACACGTGCCGCTCTTCATGGGCTTGGCTGTCGGTTCTTCACGGGCTGACCACATTTCATTTCAACCATCGCCACATAAGTATTAGGTCATATTACACCTGCTGCTCTCATGGGCTTGGCTGTCAGTTCTTCACGGGCTGACCACATTGCATTTAACCCATCGCGACAGAAGTATTAGGTCATATTACAAGTGCCGCTCTTCATGGGCTTGGCTGTCGGTTCTTCACGGGCTGACCACATTGCATTTAAATCATCGCGACATAAGTATTAGGTCATATTACACATGCCGCACTTCATGGGCTTGGCTGTCAGTTCTTCACGGGCTGACCACATTGCATTTAAACCATCGCGAGATAAGTCTTAGGTCGTATTACATGTACCGCTCTTCATGGGCTTGGCTGTCGGTTCTTCACAGACTGACCACATTGCATTTAAACCATCGCGACATAAGTATTAGGTCGTATTACACGTGCCGCTCTTCATAGGCTTGGCTGTCGGTTCTTCATGGACTGACCACATTGCATTTAAACCATCGCGACATAAGTATTAGGTCATATTACACATGCCGCTCTTCATGGGCTTCGCTGTCGGTTCTTCATGAGCTGACCACATTGCATTTAAATCATCGCGACATAAGTATTAGGTCATATTACACGTGACGCTCATCATGGGCTTGGCTTTCGGTTCTTCACGGACTGACCACATTGCATTTAAACCGTCGTGCCATAAGTATTAGGTCATATTACATGTTCCGCTCTTCATGGGCTTCGCTGTCGGTTCTTCACGGACTGACCACATTGCATTTAAATCCTCGCGACATAAGTATTAGGTCGTATTACACGTGCCGCTCTTCATGGGCTTGGCTTTCAGTTCTTCACGGACTGACCACATTGCATTTGAACCATCGCGACATAAGTATTAGGTCATATTACACATGCCGCCCTTCATGGGCTTGGCTGTCAGTTCTTCACGGGCTGACCACATTGCATTTAAACCATTGCGACATAAGTATTAGGTCATATTACACTTGCTGCTCTTCATGGGCTTCGCTGTCGGTTCTTCACGGGCTGACCACATTGCATTTAAATCATCGCGACATAAGTATTAGGTCATATTACACGTGACGCTCTTCATGGGCTTGGCTTTCGGTTCTTCACGGACTGACCACATTGCATTTGACCACATTGCATTTAAACCGTCGCGCCATAAGTATTAGGTCATATTACACGTGCCGCTCTTCATGGGCTTGCCTGTCGGTTCTTCACGGGCTGACCACATTGCATTTGAACCATTGCGACGTAAGTATTAGGTCATATTACACGTGCTGCTCTTCATGGGCTTGGTTGTCGGTTCGTCACGGGCTGACCACATTTCATTTCAACCATTGCCACATAAGTATTATGTCATATTACACATGCCGCTCTTCATGGGCTTGTCTGTCGGGTCTTCACAGGCTGACCGTATTGCATTTAAACCATCGCGACATAAGTATTAGGTCATATTACACATGCAGCTCTTCATAGGCTTGGCTGTCGGTTCTTCACGCGCTGACCACATTGCATTTAAACCATCGCGACAGAAAATATTAGGTCATATTACACATGCCGCTCTTCATAGGCTTGGCTGTCGGTTCTTCACGCGGTGACCACATTGCATTTAAACCATAGCAACATAAGTATTAGGTCATATTACACGTGCCGCCCTTCATGGGCTTGGCTTTCGGTTCTTCACGGACTGACCACATTGCATTTGAACCATCGCGACATAAGTATTAGGTCATATTACACATGCCGCCCTTCATGGGCTTGGCTGTCAGTTCTTCACGGGCTGACCACATTGCATTTAAACCATTGCGACATAAGTATTAGGTCATATTACACATGCCGCCCTTCATGGGCTTGGCTGTCAGTTCTTCACGGGCTGACCACATTGCATTTAAATCATCGCGACATAAGTATTAGGTCATATTACACGTGACGCTCTTCATGGGCTTGGCTTTCGGTTCTTCACGGACTGACCACATTGCATTTGACCACATTGCATTTAAACTGTCGCGCCATAAGTATTAGGTCATATTACACGTGCCGCTCTTCATGGGCTTGGCTGTCGGTTCTTCACGGGCTGACCACATTGCATTTGAACCATCGCGACGTAAGTATTAGGTCATATTACACGTGCCGCTCTTCATGGGCTTGGCTGTCGGTTCGTCACGGGCTGACCGCATTTCATTTCAACCATCGCCACAGAAGTATTAGGTCATATTACACATGCCGCTCTTCATGGGCTTGTCTGTCGGGTCTTCACAGGCTGACCGTATTGCATTTAAACCATCGCGACATAAGTATTAGGTCATATTACACATGCAGCTCTTCATGGGCTTGTCTGTCGGTTCTTCACGGACTGACCACATTGCATTTAAACCAGCACGACATAAGTATTAGGTCATATTACACGTGCCGCTCCTCATGGGCTTGGTTGTTGGTTCTTCACGGACTGACCACATTGCATTTAATTTAAAGCATCGCAACATAAGTGTTAGGTCATATTACACATGCCATCCTTCATGGGCTTGGCTGTCGGTTCTTCATGGGCTGACCACATTGCATTTAAACCATCGTGACATAAGTATTAGGTCATATTATACGGCCCGATGTTCATGGCCTTGGCTCTCGGTTCCACACAGGCTGACCACATTGCATTTAAACCACCCCGACATAAGTATCAGGTCATATTACATGTGTCGCTCTTCATGGGCTTGGCTGTCGGTTCTTCTCGAGCTGATCACATTGCATTTAAATCATCGCGACATAAGTATTAGGTCATATTACACGTGACGCCCTTCATGGGCTTGGCTGTCAGTTCTTCACGGGCTGACCACATTGGATTTAAACCATTGCGACATAAGTATTAGGTCATATTACACGTGCCCCCCTTCATGGGCTTGGCTGCCGGTTCTTCACGGGCTGACGACATTGCATTTAAACCATCGTGACATAATTATTAGGTCATATTACACGTGCCGCCCTTCATGGGCTTGGCTGTCGGTTCTTCATGGGCTGACCACATTGCATTAAAACCATCGCGAGATAAATATTAGGTCATATTACACGTGCCGCCCTTCATGGGCTTGTCTGCCAGTTCTTCACGGGCTGACGACATTGCATTTAAACCATCGTGACATAATTATTATGTCATATTACACATGCCGCTCTTCATGGGCTTGGCTGGCGGGTCTTCACAGGCTGACCACATTGCATTTAAACCATCGGGACATAAGTATTAGGTCATATTACACATGCAGCTCTTCATGGGCTTGGCTGTTGGTTCTTCATGGGCTGGCCACAATGCATTTAAACCATTGCGACATAAGTATTAGGTCATATTACACGTGCCGCTCTTCATGGGCTTGGCTGTCGGTTCTTCCCGGACTAACCACATTGCATTTAAACCATCGCGACAGAAGTATTAGGTCATATTACACGTGCCGCTCTTCATAGGCTTGGCTGTCCGTTCTTCACGGGCTGACCACATTCCATTTAAACCATCGCGACATAAGAATTAGGTCATATTACACGTGCCGCTCTTCCTGGGCTTGGCTGTCAGTTCTTCAAGGGCTGACCACATTGCATTTAAATCATCGCGACATAAGTATTAGGTCATATTACATGTGCCACTCTTCATGGGCTTGGCTGTCGGTTCTTCACAGACTGACCACATTGCATTTAATTTAAACCATCGCAACATAAGTGTTGGGTCGTATTACACGTGCCGCTCTTCATAGGCTTGGCTGTCGGTTCTTCACGGACTGACCACATTGTATTTAAACCATTGGGACATAAGTATTAGGTCATATTACATGTGCCGCTCTTCATGGGCTTCGCTGTCGGTTCTTCACGGGCTGACCACATTTCATTTCAACCATCGCCACATAAGTATTAGGTCATATTACACCTGCTGCTCTCATGGGCTTGGCTGTCGGGTCTTCACAGGCTGACCATATTGCATTTAAACCATCGCGACATAAGTATTAGGTCATATTACACATGCAGCTCTTCCTGGGCTTGGCTGTTGGTTCTTCATGGGCTGACCACATTGCATTTAAACCATCGCGACATAAGTATTAGGTCATATTACACATGCAGCTCTTTATAGGCTTGGCTATTGGTTCTTCATGGGCTGACCACATTGCATTTAAACCATCGCGACATAAGTATTAGGTCATATTACACGTGCCGCCCTTCACGGGCTTGGCTGTCGGTTCTTCACGGACTGACCACATTGCATTTAAACCAGCGCGACATAAGTATTAGGTCATATTACACGTGCCGCTCTTCATGGGCTTGGTTGTCGGTTCTTCACGGACTGACCACATTGCATTTGACCACATTGCATTTAAACCATCGCAACATAAGTGTTAGGTCATATTACACGTGCCGCTCTTCATGGGCTTCGCTGTCGGTTCTTCACGGGCTGACCACATTGCATTTAAATCATCGCAACATAAGTATTAGGTCATATTACACGTGCCGCTCTTCATGGGCTTGGCTTTCGGTTCCTCACAGACTGACCACATTGCATTTGAACCATCGCGACATAAGTATTAGGTCATATTACACGTGCCGCTCTTCATGGGCTTGGCTGTCGGTTCTTCACGGGCTGACCACATTTCATTTCAACCATCGCCACATAAGTATTAGGTCATATTACACCTGCCGCTCTCATGGGTTGGCTGTTGGGTCTTCACAGGCTGACCATATTGCATTTAAACCATCGCGACATAAGTATTAGGTCATATTACACATGCAGCTCTTCATGGGCTTGGCTGTTGGTTCTTCATGGGCTGACCACATTGCATTTAAACCATCGCGACATAAGTATTAGGTCATATTACACATGCAGCTCTTTATAGGCTTGGCTATTGGTTCTTCATGGGGTGACCACATTGCATTTAAAGCATCGCGACATAAGTATTAGGTCATATTACACGTGCCGCCCTTCATGGGCTTGGCTGTCGGTTCTTCACGGACTGACCACATTGCATTTAAACCAGCGCGACATAAGTATTAGGTCATATTACACGTGCCGCTCTTCATGGGCTTGGTTGTCGGTTCTTCACGGACTGACCACATTGCATTTAATTTAAACCATCGTAACATAAGTGTTAGGTCATATTACACGTGCCATCCGTCATGGGCTTGGCTGTCGGTTCTTCATGGGCTGACCACATTGCATTTAAACCATCGTGACATAAGTATTAGGTCATATTATACGGCCCGATCTTCATGGCCTTGGCTGTCTGTTCCACACAGGCTGACCACATTGCATTTAAACCATCCCGACATAAGTATCAGGTCATATTACACGTGTCGCTCTTCATGGGATTGGCTGTCGGTTCTTCACGGGCTGATCACATTGCATTTAAATCATCACGACATAAGTATTAGGTCATATTACACGTGCCGCCCTTCATGGGCTTGGCTGTCAGTTCTTCACGGGCTGACCACATTGCATTTAAACCATTGCGACATAAGTATTAGGTCATATTACACGTGCCTACCTTCATGGGCTTTGCTGCCTGTTCTTCACGGGCTGACGACATTGCATTTAAACCATCGTGACATAATTATTAGGTCATATTTCTCGTGCCGCCCTTCATAGGCTTGGCTGTCGGTTCTTCATGGGCTGACCACATTGCATTTAAACCATCGAGACATAAGTATTAGGTCATATTATACGGCTCGATCTTCATGGCCTTGGCTGTCTGTTCCACACAGGCTGACCACATTGCATTTAAACCATCCCGACATAAGTATCAGGTCATATTACACGTGTCGCTCTTCATGGGCTTGGCTGTCGGTTCTTCATGGGCTGACCACATTGCATTTAAATCATCGCGACATTAGTATTAGGTCATATTACACATGCCGCTCTTCATGGGCTTGGCTGTCGGTTCTTCACGGGCTGACTCATTTCATTTCAACCATCGCCACATAAGTATTAGGTCATATTACACGTGCCTCTCTTCATGGCCTTGGCTGTTGGGTCTTCATGGGCTGACCACATTGCATTTAAACCATCGCGAGATAAGTATTAGGTCATATTACAGATGCAGCTCTTCATGGGCTTGGCTGTCGGTTCTTCACAGACTGACCGCATTGCATTTAAACCATCGTGTCAGAAGTATTAGGTCATATTACACGGTCCGCTCTTCATGGGCTTGGCTGTCGGTTCTTCACAGACTGACCACATTGCATTTAAACCATCGCAACATAAGTATTAGGTCGTATTACATGTGCCGCTCTTCATTGGCTTCGCTGTCGGTTCTTCACAGACTGACAACATTGCATTTAAACCATCGCGACATAATTATTAGGTCATATTACACGTGTGGCCCTTCATGAGCTTGGCTGTCAGTTCTTCACGGGCTGACCACATTGCATTTAAACCATTGCGACATAAGTATTAGGTCATATTATACGGCTCGATCTTCATGGCCTTGGCTGTCTGTTCCACACAGGCTGACCACATTGCATTTAAACCATCCCGACATAAGTATCAGGTCATATTACACGTGTCGCTCTTCATGGGCTTGGCTGTCGGTTCTTCATGGGCTGACCACATTGCATTTAAATCATCGCGACATTAGTATTAGGTCATATTACACATGCCGCTCTTCATGGGCTTGGCTGTCGGTTCTTCACGGGCTGACTCATTTCATTTCAACCATCGCCACATAAGTATTAGGTCATATTACTCGTGGCTCTCTTCATGGCCTTGGCTGTTGGGTCTTCATGGGCTGACCACATTGCATTTAAACCATCGCGAGATAAGTATTAGGTCATATTACAGATGCAGCTCTTCATGGGCTTGGCTGTCGGTTCTTCACAGACTGACCGCATTGCATTTAAACCATCGTGTCAGAAGTATTAGGTCATATTACACGGTCCGCTCTTCATGGGCTTGGCTGTCGGTTCTTCACAGACTGACCACATTGCATTTAAACCATCGCAACATAAGTATTAGGTCGTATTACATGTGCCGCTCTTCATTGGCTTTGCTGTCGGTTCTTCACAGACTGACAACATTGCATTTAAACCATCGCGACTTAATTATTAGGTCATATTACACGTGCCGCCCTTCATGGGCTTGGCTGTCAGTTCTTCACGGGCTGACCACATTGCATTTAAACCATTGCGACATAAGTATTAGGTCATATTACACGTGCAGCCCTTCATGGGCTTAGCTGCCGGTTCTTCACAGGCTGACGACATTGCATTTAAACCATCGTGACATAATTATTGGGACATATTATACGTGCCGCCCTTCATGGGATTGGCTGTCGGTTCTTCATGGGCAGACCACATTGCATTTAAACCATCGCGACATAAGTATTAGGTCATATTACACGTGCCGCTCTTCATGGGCTTGGCTGTCGGTCCTTCACGGACTAACCACATTGCATTTAAACCATCGCGACAGAAGTATTAGGTCATATTACACATGCCGATCTTCATCGGCTTGGCTGTCGGTTCTTCACGGGGTGACCACATTGCATTTAAACCATCGCGACAGAAGTATTAGGTCATATTACACGTGCCGCTCTTCATAGGCTTGGCTGTCGGTTCTTCACGGGCTGACCACATTGCATTTAAACCATCGCGAGATAAGTTTTTGGTCATATTACATGTGCCGCTCTTCATGGGCTTGGCTGTCGGTTCTTCACAGACTGACCACATTGCATTTAAACCATAGCGACATAAGTATTAGGTCGTATTACATGTGCCGCTCTTCATAGGCTTGGCTGTCGGTTCTTCACGGACTGACCACATTGCATTTAAACCATTGCGACATAAGTATTAGGTCATATTACACGTGCCACTCTTCATGGGCTTCGCTGTCGGTTCTTCACGGGCTGACCACATTGCATTTAAATCATCGCGACATAAGTATTAGGTCATATTACATGTGCCGCTCTTCATGGGCTTGGCTTTCGGTTCTTCACGGACTGATCACATTGCATTTGACCACATTGCATTTAAACCATAGCGACATAAGTATTAGGTCGTATTACACGTGCCGCTCTTCATAGGCTTGGCTGTCGGTTCTTCACGGATTGACCACATTGCATTTAAACCATTGTGACATAAGTATTAGGTCATATTACACGTGCCACTCTTCATGGGCTTCGCTGTCGGTTCTTCACGGGCTGACCACATTGCATTTAAATCATCGCGACATAGGTATTAGGTCATATTACACATGCCGCTCTTCATGGGCTTGGCTGTCGGTTCTTCACAGACTGACCACATTGCATTTAAACCATAGCGACATAAGTATTAGGTCATATTACACATGCCGCTCTTCATAGGCTTGGCTGTCGGTTCTTCACGGACTGACCACATTGCATTTAAACCATTGCGACATAAGTATTAGGTCATATTACACGTGCCACTCTTCATGGGCTTCGCTGTCGGTTCTTCACGGGCTGACCACATTGCATTTAAATTATCGCGACATAAGTATTAGGTCATATTACACGTGCCGCTCTTCATGGGCTTTGCTGTCGGTTCTTCACGGGCTGACCACATTGCATTTAAATCATCGCGACATAAGTATTAGGTCATATTACACGTGCCGCTCTTCATGGGCTTGGCTTTCGGTTCTTCACGGACTGACCACATTGCATTTGAACCATCGCGACATAAGTATTAGGTCATATTACACATGCCGCTCTTCATGGGCTTCACTGTCGGTTCTTCACGGGTTGACCACATTTCATTTCAACCATCGCCACATGAGTATTAGGTCATATTACACGTGCCGCTCCTCATGGGCTTGGTTGTTGGTTCTTCACGGACTGACCACATTGCATTTAATTTAAAGCATCGCAACATAAGTGTTAGGTCATATTACACATGCCATCCTTCATGGGCTTGGCTGTCGGTTCTTCATGGGCTGACCACATTGCATTTAAACCATCGTGACATAAGTATTAGGTCATATTATACGGCCCGATGTTCATGGCCTTGGCTCTCGGTTCCACACAGGCTGACCACATTGCATTTAAACCATCCCGACATAAGTATCAGGTCATATTACATGTGTCGCGCTTCATGGGCTTGGCTGTCGGTTCTTCTCGAGCTGATCACATTGCATTTAAATCATCGCGACATAAGTATTAGGTCATATTACACGTGACGCCCTTCATGGGCTTGGCTGTCAGTTCTTCACGGGCTGACCACATTGGATTTAAACCATTGCGACATAAGTATTAGGTCATATTACACGTGCCCCCCTTCATGGGCTTGGCTGCCGGTTCTTCACGGGCTGACGACATTGCATTTAAACCATCGTGACATAATTATTAGGTCATATTACACATGCCGCCCTTCATGGGCTTGGCTGTCGGTTCTTCATGGGCTGACCACATTGCATTAAAACCATCGCGAGATAAATATTAGGTCATATTACACGTGCCGCCCTTCATGGGCTTGTCTGCCAGTTCTTCGCGGGCTGTCTACATTGCATTTAAACCATCGTGACATAATTATTATGTCATATTACACATGCCGCTCTTCATGGGCTTGGCTGGCGGGTCTTCACAGGCTGACCACATTGCATTTAAACCATCGCGACATAAGTATTAGGTCATATTACACATGCAGCTCTTCATGGGCTTGGCTGTTGGTTCTTCATGGGCTGGCCACAATGCATTTAAACCATTGCGACATAAGTATTAGGTCATATTACACGTGGCGCTCTTCATGGGCTTGGCTGTCGGTTCTTCCCGGACTAACCACATTGCATTTAAACCATCGCGACAGAAGTATTAGGTCATATTACTTGTGCCGCTCTTCATAGGCTTGGCTGTCCGTTCTTCACGGGCTGACCACATTCCATTTAAACCATCGCGACATAAGAATTAGTTCATATTACACGTGCCGCTCTTCATGGGCTTGGCTGTCAGTTCTTCAAGGGCTGACCACATTGCATTTACATCATCGCGACATAAGTATTAGGTCATATTACACGTGCCGCTCTTCATGGGCTTGGCTGTCGGTTCTTCACAGACTGACCACATTGCATTTAATTTAAACCATCGCAACATAAGTGTTAGGTCATATTACACATGCCATCCTTCATGGGCTTGGCTGTCGGTTCTTCATGGGCTGACCACATTGCATTTGAACCATTGCGACATAAGTATTAGGTCATATTACACGTGCCGCTCTTCATGGGCTTGGCTGTCGGTTCTTCACGGGCTGACCACATTTCATTTCAACCATCGCCACATAAGTATTAGGTCATATTACACCTGCTGCTCTCATGGGCTTGGCTGTCAGTTCTTCACGGGCTGACCACATTGCATTTAACCCATCGCGACAGAAGTATTAGGTCATATTACAAGTGCCGCTCTTCATGGGCTTGGCTGTCGGTTCTTCACGGGCTGACCACATTGCATTTAAATCATCGCGACATAAGTATTAGGTCATATTACACATGCCGCACTTCATGGGCTTGGCTGTCAGTTCTTCACGGGCTGACCACATTGCATTTAAACCATCGCGAGATAAGTCTTAGGTCGTATTACATGTACCGCTCTTCATGGGCTTGGCTGTCGGTTCTTCACAGACTGACCACATTGCATTTAAACCATCGCGACATAAGTATTAGGTCGTATTACACGTGCCGCTCTTCATAGGCTTGGCTGTCGGTTCTTCATGGACTGACCACATTGCATTTAAACCATCGCGACATAAGTATTAGGTCATATTACACATGCCGCTCTTCATGGGCTTCGCTGTCGGTTCTTCATGAGCTGACCACATTGCATTTAAATCATCGCGACATAAGTATTAGGTCATATTACACGTGACGCTCATCATGGGCTTGGCTTTCGGTTCTTCACGGACTGACCACATTGCATTTAAACCGTCGTGCCATAAGTATTAGGTCATATTACATGTTCCGCTCTTCATGGGCTTCGCTGTCGGTTCTTCACGGACTGACCACATTGCATTTAAATCCTCGCGACATAAGTATTAGGTCGTATTACACGTGCCGCTCTTCATGGGCTTGGCTTTCAGTTCTTCACGGACTGACCACATTGCATTTGAACCATCGCGACATAAGTATTAGGTCATATTACACATGCCGCCCTTCATGGGCTTGGCTGTCAGTTCTTCACGGGCTGACCACATTGCATTTAAACCATTGCGACATAAGTATTAGGTCATATTACACTTGCTGCTCTTCATGGGCTTCGCTGTCGGTTCTTCACGGGCTGACCACATTGCATTTAAATCATCGCGACATAAGTATTAGGTCATATTACACGTGACGCTCTTCATGGGCTTGGCTTTCGGTTCTTCACGGACTGACCACATTGCATTTGACCACATTGCATTTAAACCGTCGCGCCATAAGTATTAGGTCATATTACACGTGCCGCTCTTCATGGGCTTGCCTGTCGGTTCTTCACGGGCTGACCACATTGCATTTGAACCATTGCGACGTAAGTATTAGGTCATATTACACGTGCTGCTCTTCATGGGCTTGGTTGTCGGTTCGTCACGGGCTGACCACATTTCATTTCAACCATTGCCACATAAGTATTATGTCATATTACACATGCCGCTCTTCATGGGCTTGTCTGTCGGGTCTTCACAGGCTGACCGTATTGCATTTAAACCATCGCGACATAAGTATTAGGTCATATTACACATGCAGCTCTTCATAGGCTTGGCTGTCGGTTCTTCACGCGCTGACCACATTGCATTTAAACCATCGCGACAGAAAATATTAGGTCATATTACACATGCCGCTCTTCATAGGCTTGGCTGTCGGTTCTTCACGCGGTGACCACATTGCATTTAAACCATAGCAACATAAGTATTAGGTCATATTACACGTGCCGCCCTTCATGGGCTTGGCTTTCGGTTCTTCACGGACTGACCACATTGCATTTGAACCATCGCGACATAAGTATTAGGTCATATTACACATGCCGCCCTTCATGGGCTTGGCTGTCAGTTCTTCACGGGCTGACCACATTGCATTTAAACCATTGCGACATAAGTATTAGGTCATATTACACATGCCGCCCTTCATGGGCTTGGCTGTCAGTTCTTCACGGGCTGACCACATTGCATTTAAATCATCGCGACATAAGTATTAGGTCATATTACACGTGACGCTCTTCATGGGCTTGGCTTTCGGTTCTTCACGGACTGACCACATTGCATTTGACCACATTGCATTTAAACTGTCGCGCCATAAGTATTAGGTCATATTACACGTGCCGCTCTTCATGGGCTTGGCTGTCGGTTCTTCACGGGCTGACCACATTGCATTTGAACCATCGCGACGTAAGTATTAGGTCATATTACACGTGCCGCTCTTCATGGGCTTGGCTGTCGGTTCGTCACGGGCTGACCGCATTTCATTTCAACCATCGCCACAGAAGTATTAGGTCATATTACACATGCCGCTCTTCATGGGCTTGTCTGTCGGGTCTTCACAGGCTGACCGTATTGCATTTAAACCATCGCGACATAAGTATTAGGTCATATTACACATGCAGCTCTTCATGGGCTTGTCTGTCGGTTCTTCACGGACTGACCACATTGCATTTAAACCAGCACGACATAAGTATTAGGTCATATTACACGTGCCGCTCCTCATGGGCTTGGTTGTTGGTTCTTCACGGACTGACCACATTGCATTTAATTTAAAGCATCGCAACATAAGTGTTAGGTCATATTACACATGCCATCCTTCATGGGCTTGGCTGTCGGTTCTTCATGGGCTGACCACATTGCATTTAAACCATCGTGACATAAGTATTAGGTCATATTATACGGCCCGATGTTCATGGCCTTGGCTCTCGGTTCCACACAGGCTGACCACATTGCATTTAAACCACCCCGACATAAGTATCAGGTCATATTACATGTGTCGCTCTTCATGGGCTTGGCTGTCGGTTCTTCTCGAGCTGATCACATTGCATTTAAATCATCGCGACATAAGTATTAGGTCATATTACACGTGACGCCCTTCATGGGCTTGGCTGTCAGTTCTTCACGGGCTGACCACATTGGATTTAAACCATTGCGACATAAGTATTAGGTCATATTACACGTGCCCCCCTTCATGGGCTTGGCTGCCGGTTCTTCACGGGCTGACGACATTGCATTTAAACCATCGTGACATAATTATTAGGTCATATTACACGTGCCGCCCTTCATGGGCTTGGCTGTCGGTTCTTCATGGGCTGACCACATTGCATTAAAACCATCGCGAGATAAATATTAGGTCATATTACACGTGCCGCCCTTCATGGGCTTGTCTGCCAGTTCTTCACGGGCTGACGACATTGCATTTAAACCATCGTGACATAATTATTATGTCATATTACACATGCCGCTCTTCATGGGCTTGGCTGGCGGGTCTTCACAGGCTGACCACATTGCATTTAAACCATCGGGACATAAGTATTAGGTCATATTACACATGCAGCTCTTCATGGGCTTGGCTGTTGGTTCTTCATGGGCTGGCCACAATGCATTTAAACCATTGCGACATAAGTATTAGGTCATATTACACGTGCCGCTCTTCATGGGCTTGGCTGTCGGTTCTTCCCGGACTAACCACATTGCATTTAAACCATCGCGACAGAAGTATTAGGTCATATTACACGTGCCGCTCTTCATAGGCTTGGCTGTCCGTTCTTCACGGGCTGACCACATTCCATTTAAACCATCGCGACATAAGAATTAGGTCATATTACACGTGCCGCTCTTCCTGGGCTTGGCTGTCAGTTCTTCAAGGGCTGACCACATTGCATTTAAATCATCGCGACATAAGTATTAGGTCATATTACATGTGCCACTCTTCATGGGCTTGGCTGTCGGTTCTTCACAGACTGACCACATTGCATTTAATTTAAACCATCGCAACATAAGTGTTGGGTCGTATTACACGTGCCGCTCTTCATAGGCTTGGCTGTCGGTTCTTCACGGACTGACCACATTGTATTTAAACCATTGGGACATAAGTATTAGGTCATATTACATGTGCCGCTCTTCATGGGCTTCGCTGTCGGTTCTTCACGGGCTGACCACATTTCATTTCAACCATCGCCACATAAGTATTAGGTCATATTACACCTGCTGCTCTCATGGGCTTGGCTGTCGGGTCTTCACAGGCTGACCATATTGCATTTAAACCATCGCGACATAAGTATTAGGTCATATTACACATGCAGCTCTTCCTGGGCTTGGCTGTTGGTTCTTCATGGGCTGACCACATTGCATTTAAACCATCGCGACATAAGTATTAGGTCATATTACACATGCAGCTCTTTATAGGCTTGGCTATTGGTTCTTCATGGGCTGACCACATTGCATTTAAACCATCGCGACATAAGTATTAGGTCATATTACACGTGCCGCCCTTCACGGGCTTGGCTGTCGGTTCTTCACGGACTGACCACATTGCATTTAAACCAGCGCGACATAAGTATTAGGTCATATTACACGTGCCGCTCTTCATGGGCTTGGTTGTCGGTTCTTCACGGACTGACCACATTGCATTTGACCACATTGCATTTAAACCATCGCAACATAAGTGTTAGGTCATATTACACGTGCCGCTCTTCATGGGCTTCGCTGTCGGTTCTTCACGGGCTGACCACATTGCATTTAAATCATCGCAACATAAGTATTAGGTCATATTACACGTGCCGCTCTTCATGGGCTTGGCTTTCGGTTCCTCACAGACTGACCACATTGCATTTGAACCATCGCGACATAAGTATTAGGTCATATTACACGTGCCGCTCTTCATGGGCTTGGCTGTCGGTTCTTCACGGGCTGACCACATTTCATTTCAACCATCGCCACATAAGTATTAGGTCATATTACACCTGCCGCTCTCATGGGTTGGCTGTTGGGTCTTCACAGGCTGACCATATTGCATTTAAACCATCGCGACATAAGTATTAGGTCATATTACACATGCAGCTCTTCATGGGCTTGGCTGTTGGTTCTTCATGGGCTGACCACATTGCATTTAAACCATCGCGACATAAGTATTAGGTCATATTACACATGCAGCTCTTTATAGGCTTGGCTATTGGTTCTTCATGGGGTGACCACATTGCATTTAAAGCATCGCGACATAAGTATTAGGTCATATTACACGTGCCGCCCTTCATGGGCTTGGCTGTCGGTTCTTCACGGACTGACCACATTGCATTTAAACCAGCGCGACATAAGTATTAGGTCATATTACACGTGCCGCTCTTCATGGGCTTGGTTGTCGGTTCTTCACGGACTGACCACATTGCATTTAATTTAAACCATCGTAACATAAGTGTTAGGTCATATTACACGTGCCATCCGTCATGGGCTTGGCTGTCGGTTCTTCATGGGCTGACCACATTGCATTTAAACCATCGTGACATAAGTATTAGGTCATATTATACGGCCCGATCTTCATGGCCTTGGCTGTCTGTTCCACACAGGCTGACCACATTGCATTTAAACCATCCCGACATAAGTATCAGGTCATATTACACGTGTCGCTCTTCATGGGATTGGCTGTCGGTTCTTCACGGGCTGATCACATTGCATTTAAATCATCACGACATAAGTATTAGGTCATATTACACGTGCCGCCCTTCATGGGCTTGGCTGTCAGTTCTTCACGGGCTGACCACATTGCATTTAAACCATTGCGACATAAGTATTAGGTCATATTACACGTGCCTACCTTCATGGGCTTTGCTGCCTGTTCTTCACGGGCTGACGACATTGCATTTAAACCATCGTGACATAATTATTAGGTCATATTTCTCGTGCCGCCCTTCATAGGCTTGGCTGTCGGTTCTTCATGGGCTGACCACATTGCATTTAAACCATCGAGACATAAGTATTAGGTCATATTATACGGCTCGATCTTCATGGCCTTGGCTGTCTGTTCCACACAGGCTGACCACATTGCATTTAAACCATCCCGACATAAGTATCAGGTCATATTACACGTGTCGCTCTTCATGGGCTTGGCTGTCGGTTCTTCATGGGCTGACCACATTGCATTTAAATCATCGCGACATTAGTATTAGGTCATATTACACATGCCGCTCTTCATGGGCTTGGCTGTCGGTTCTTCACGGGCTGACTCATTTCATTTCAACCATCGCCACATAAGTATTAGGTCATATTACACGTGCCTCTCTTCATGGCCTTGGCTGTTGGGTCTTCATGGGCTGACCACATTGCATTTAAACCATCGCGAGATAAGTATTAGGTCATATTACAGATGCAGCTCTTCATGGGCTTGGCTGTCGGTTCTTCACAGACTGACCGCATTGCATTTAAACCATCGTGTCAGAAGTATTAGGTCATATTACACGGTCCGCTCTTCATGGGCTTGGCTGTCGGTTCTTCACAGACTGACCACATTGCATTTAAACCATCGCAACATAAGTATTAGGTCGTATTACATGTGCCGCTCTTCATTGGCTTCGCTGTCGGTTCTTCACAGACTGACAACATTGCATTTAAACCATCGCGACATAATTATTAGGTCATATTACACGTGTGGCCCTTCATGAGCTTGGCTGTCAGTTCTTCACGGGCTGACCACATTGCATTTAAACCATTGCGACATAAGTATTAGGTCATATTATACGGCTCGATCTTCATGGCCTTGGCTGTCTGTTCCACACAGGCTGACCACATTGCATTTAAACCATCCCGACATAAGTATCAGGTCATATTACACGTGTCGCTCTTCATGGGCTTGGCTGTCGGTTCTTCATGGGCTGACCACATTGCATTTAAATCATCGCAACATTAGTATTAGGTCATATTACACATGCTGCTCTTCATGGGCTTGGCTGTCGGTTCTTCACGGGCTGACTCATTTCATTTCAACCATCGCCACATAAGTATTAGGTCATATTACACATGCCTCTCTTCATGGCCTTGGCTGTTGGGTCTTCATGGGCTGACCACATTGCATTTAAACCATCGCGAGATAAGTATTAGGTCATATTACAGATGCAGCTCTTCATGGGCTTGGCTGTCGGTTCTTCACAGACTGACCACATTGCATTTAAACCATCGTGTCAGAAGTATTAGGTCATATTACACGGTCCGCTCTTCATGGGCTTGGCTGTCGATTCTTCACAGACTGACCACATTGCATTTAAACCATCGCAACATAAGTATTAGGTCGTATTACATGTGCCGCTCTTCATTGGCTTTGCTGTCGGTTCTTCACAGACTGACAACATTGCATTTAAACCATCGCGACTTAATTATTAGGTCATATTACACGTGCCGCCCTTCATGGGCTTGGCTGTCAGTTCTTCACGGGCTGACCACATTGCATTTAAACCATTGCGACATAAGTATTAGGTCATATTACACGTGCAGCCCTTCATGGGCTTGGCTGCCGGTTCTTCACAGGCTGACGACATTGCATTTAAACCATCGTGACATAATTATTGGGACATATTATACGTGCCGCCCTTCATGGGATTGGCTGTCGGTTCTTCATGGGCTGACCACATTGCATTTAAACCATCGCGACATAAGTATTAGGTCATATTACACGTGCCGCTCTTCATGGGCTTGGCTGTCGGTCCTTCACGGACTAACCACATTGCATTTAAACCATCGCGACAGAAGTATTAGGTCATATTACACATGCCGATCTTCATAGGCTTGGCTGTCGGTTCTTCACGGGCTGACCACATTGCATTTAAACCATCGCGACAGAAGTATTAGGTCATATTACACGTGCCGCTCTTCATAGGCTTGGCTGTCGGTTCTTCACGGGCTGACCACATTGCATTTAAACCATCGCGAGATAAGTTTTTGGTCATATTACATGTGCCGCTCTTCATGGGCTTGGCTGTCGGTTCTTCACAGACTGACCACATTGCATTTAAACCATAGCGACATAAGTATTAGGTTGTATTACATGTGCCGCTCTTCATAGGCTTGGCTGTCGGTTCTTCACGGACTGACCACATTGCATTTAAACCATTGCGACATAAGTATTAGGTCATATTACACGTGCCACTCTTCATGGGCTTCGCTGTCGGTTCTTCACGGGCTGACCACATTGCATTTAAATCATCGCGACATAAGTATTAGGTCATATTACACGTGCCGCTCTTCATGGGCTTGGCTTTCGGTTCTTCACGGACTGACCACATTGCATTTGACCACATTGCATTTAAACCATAGCGACATAAGTATTAGGTCGTATTACACGTGCCGCTCTTCATAGGCTTGGCTGTCGGTTCTTCACGGACTGACCACATTGCATTTAAACCATTGTGACATAAGTATTAGGTCATATTACACGTGCCACTCTTCATGGGCTTCGCTGTCGGTTCTTCACGGGCTGACCACATTGCATTTAAATCATCGCGACATAGGTATTAGGTCATATTACACATGCCGCTCTTCATGGGCTTGGCTGTCGGTTCTTCACAGACTGACCACATTGCATTTAAACCATAGCGACATAAGTATTAGGTCATATTACACATGTCGCTCTTCATAGGCTTGGCTGTCGGTTCTTCACGGACTGACCACATTGCATTTAAACCATTGCGACATAAGTATTAGGTCATATTACACGTGCCACTCTTCATGGGCTTCGCTGTCGGTTCTTCACGGGCTGACCACATTGCATTTAAATCATCGCAACATAAGTATTAGGTCATATTACACGTGCCGCTCTTCATGGTCTTGGCTTTCGGTTCCTCACAGACTGACCACATTGCATTTGAACCATCGCGACATAAGTATTAGGTCATATTACACGTGCCGCTCTTCATGGGCTTGGCTGTCGGTTCTTCACGGGCTGACCACATTTCATTTCAACCATCGCCACATAAGTATTAGGTCATATTACACCTGCCGCTCTCATGGGCTTGGCTGTTGGGTCTTCACAGGCTGACCATATTGCATTTAAACCATCGCGACATAAGTATTAGGTCATATTACACATGCAGCTCTTCATGGGCTTGGCTGTTGGTTCTTCATGGGCTGACCACATTGCATTTAAACCATCGCGACATAAGTATTAGGTCATATTACACATGCAGCTCTTTATAGGCTTGGCTATTGGTTCTTCATGGGGTGACCACATTGCATTTAAAGCATCGCGACATAAGTATTAGGTCATATTACACGTGCCGCCCTTCATGGGCTTGGCTGTCGGTTCTTCACGGACTGACCACATTGCATTTAAACCAGCGCGACATAAGTATTAGGTCTTATTACACGTGCCGCTCTTCATGGGCTTGGTTGTCGGTTCTTCACGGACTGACCACATTGCATTTAATTTAAACCATCGCAACATAAGTGTTAGGTCATATTACACATGCCATCCTTCATGGGCTTGGCTGTCGGTTCTTCATGGGCTGACCACATTGCATTTAAACCATCGTGACATAAGTATTAGGTCATATTATACGGCCCGATCTTCATGGCCTTGGCTGTCTGTTCCACACAGGCTGACCACATTGCATTTAAACCATCCCGACATAAGTATCAGGTCATATTACACGTGTCGCTCTTCATGGGATTGGCTGTCGGTTCTTCACGGGCTGATCACATTGCATTTAAATCATCACGACATAAGTATTAGGTCATATTACACGTGCCGCTCTTCATGGGCTTGGTTGTCGGTTCTTCACGGACTGACCACATTGCATTTAATTTAAACCATCGTAACATAAGTGTTAAGTCATATTACACGTGCCATCCTTCATGGCCTTGGCTGTCGGTTCTTCATGGGCTGACCACATTGCATTTAAACCATCATGACATAAGTATTAGGTCATATTATATGGCCCGATCTTCATGGCCTTGGCTGTCTGTTCCACACAGGCTGACCACATTGCATTTAAACCATCCCGACATAAGTATCAGGTCATATTACACGTGTCGCTCTTCATGTGCTTGGCTGTCGGTTCTTCACGGGCTGATCACATTGCATTTAAATCATCACGACATAAGTATTAGGTCATATTACACGTGCCGCCCTTCATGGGCTTGGCTGTCAGTTCTTCACGGGCTGACCACATTGCATTTAAACCATTGCGACATAAGTATTAGGTCATATTACACGTGCCGACCTTCATGGGCTTCGCTGCCTGTTCTTCACGGGCTGACGACATTGCATTTAAACCATCGTGACATAATTATTAGGTCATATTACACGTGCCGCCCTTCATGGGCTTGGCTGTCGGTTCTTCATGGGCTGACCACATTGCATTTAAACCATCGTGACATAAGTATTAGGTCATATTATACGGCCCGGTCTTCATGGCCTTGGCTGTCTGTTCCACACAGGCTGACCACATTGCATTTAAACCATCCCGACATAAGTATCAGGTCATATTACACGTGTCGCTCTTCATGGGCTTGGCTGTCGGTTCTTCACGGGCTGATCACGTTGCATTTAAATCATCACGACATAAGTATTAGGTCATATTACACGTGCCGCACTTCATGGGATTGGCTGTCGGTCCTTCACGGACTAACCACATTGCCTTTAAACCATCGCACCAGAAGTATTAGGTCATATTACACGTGTCGCTCTTCATAGGCTTGGCTGTCGGTTCTTCACAGGCTGACCACATTGCATTTAAACCATCGCGACAGAAGTATTGGGTCATATTACACGTGCCGCTCTTCATGGGCTTGGCTGTCGGTTCTTCACGGGCTGACCACATTGCATTTAAATCATCGCGACATAAGTATTAGGTCATATTACACGTGCCGTCCTTCATGGGATTGGCTGTCAGTTCTTCACGGGCTGACCACATTGCATTAAAACCATCGCGAGATAAGTTTTAGGTCATATTACATGTGCCGCTCTTCATGGGCTTGGCTGTCGGTTCTTCAGAGACTGACCACATTGCATTTAAACCATCGCGACATAAGTATTAGGTCGTATTACACGTGCCGCTCTTCATAGGCTTGGCTGTCGGTTCTTCACGGACTGACCACATTGCATTTAAACCATTGCGACATAAGTATTAGGTCATATTACATGTGCCGCTCTTCATGGGCTTCGCTGTCGGTTCTTCACGGGCTGACCACATTGCATTTAAATCATCGCGACATAAGTATTAGGTCATATTACACGTGCCACTCTTCATGGGCTTGGCTTTCGGTTCTTCACGGACTGACCACTTTGCATTTGACCACATTGCATTTAAACCATCGCGACATAAGTATTAGGTCATATTACACGTGTCGCTCTTCATGGGCTTCGCTGTCGGTTCTTCATGGGCTGACCACATTGCATTTAAATCATCGCGACATAAGTATTAGGCCATATTACACATGCCGCTCTTCATGGGCTTGGCTGTCGGTTCTTCACGGGCTGACTCATTTCATTTCAACCATCGCCACATAAGTATTAGGTCATATTACACGTGCCGCTCTTCATGGCCTTGGCTGTTGGGTCCTCATGGGCTGACCACATTGCATTTAAACCATCACGAGATAAGTATTAGGTCATATTACACATGCAGCTCTTCATGGGCTTGGCTGTCGGTTCTTCACAGACCGACCGCATTGCATTTAACCATCGTGTCAGAAGTATTAGGTCATATTACATGGTCCGCTCTTCATGGGCTTGGCTGTCGGTTCTTCACAGACTGACCACATTGCATTTAAACCATCGCAACATAAGTATTAGGTCGTATTACATGTGCCGCTCTTCATTGGCTTTGCTGTCGGTTCTTCACAGACTGACAACATTGCATTTAAACCATCGCGACATAATTATTAGGTCATATTACACGTGTGGTCCTTCATGAGCTTGGCTGTCAGTTCTTCATGGGCTGACCACATTGCATTTAAACCATCGCGACACACATTAGGTCATATTACACGTGCCGCTCTTCATTGGCTTTGCTGTCGGTTCTTCACAGTCTGACAACATTGCATTTGAACCATCGCGACATAAGTATTAGGTCATATTACACGTGCCGCCCTTCATGGGCTTGGCTTTCGGTTCTTCAAGGACTGACCACATTGCATTTGAACCATCGCGACATAAGTATTCGGTCATATTACACATGCCGCTCTTCATGGGCTTTATATGTGCCGCTCTTCATGGGCTTCGCTGTCGGTTCTTCACGCGCTGACCACATTTCATTTCAACCATCGCCACATAAGTATTAGGTCATATTACACATGCCGCTCTTCATGGGCTTCGCTGTCGGGTCTACACAGGCTGACCATATTGCATTTAAACCATCGTGACATAAGTATTAGATCATATTACACATACAGCTCTTCATGGGCTTGGCTGTTGGTTCTTCATGGGCTGACCACATTGCATTTAAACCATCGCGACAGAAGTATTAGGTCATATTACACGTGCCGCTCTTCATGGGCTTGGCTGTCGTTTCTTCACAGACTGTCCACATTGCATTTAAACCATCGCGACATAAGTATTAGGTCGTATTACACGTGCGACTCTTCATGGGCTTCGCTGTCGGTTCTTCACGGGCTGACCACATTGCATTTAAATCATCGCGACATAAGTATTAGTTCATATTACACGTGCCGCTCTTCATGGGCTTGCCTTTCGGTTCTTCACAGACTGACCACATTGCATTTGACCACATTGCATTTAAACCATCGCAACATAAGTATTAGGTCATATTACACGTGCCGCTCTTCATGGGCTTCGCTGTCGGTTCTTTCTTCACGGGCTGACCACATTGCATTTAAATCATCGCAACATAAGTATTAGGTCATATTACACGTGCAGCACTTCATGGGCTTGGCTTTCGGTTCCTCACAGACTGACCACATTGCATTTGAACCATCGCGACATAAGTATTAGGTCATATTACACGTGCCGCTCTTCATGGGCTTGGCTGTCGGTTCTTCACGGGCTGACCACATTTCATTTCAACCATCGCCACATAAGTATTAGGTCATATTACACCTGCCGCTCTCATGGGCTTGGTTGTTGGGTCTTCACAGGCTGACCATATTGCATTTAAACCATCGCGACATAAGTATTAGGTCATATTACACATGCAGCTCTTCATGGGCTTGGCTGTTGGTTCTTCATGGGCTGACCACATTGCATTTAAACCATCGCGACATAAGTATTAGGTCATATTACACATGCAGCTCTTTATAGGCTTGGCTATTGGTTCTTCATGGGCTGACCACATTGCATTTAAACCATCGCGACATAAGTATTAGGTCATATTACACGTGCCGCCCTTCACGGGCTTGGCTGTCGGTTCTTCACGGACTGACCACATTGCATTTAAACCAGCGCGACATAAGTATTAGGTCATATTACACGTGCCGCTCTTCATGGGCTTGGTTGTCGGTTCTTCACGGACTGACCACATTGCATTTGACCACATTGCATTTAAACCATCGCAACATAAGTGTTAGGTCATATTACACGTGCCGCTCTTCATGGGCTTCGCTGTCGGTTCTTCACGGGCTGACCACATTGCATTTAAATCATCGCAACATAAGTATTAGGTCATATTACACGTGCCGCTCTTCATGGGCTTGGCTTTCGGTTCCTCACAGACTGACCACATTGCATTTGAACCATCGCGACATAAGTATTAGGTCATATTACACGTGCCGCTCTTCATGGGCTTGGCTGTCGGTTCTTCACGGGCTGACCACATTTCATTTCAACCATCGCCACATAAGTATTAGGTCATATTACACCTGCCGCTCTCATGGGTTGGCTGTTGGGTCTTCACAGGCTGACCATATTGCATTTAAACCATCGCGACATAAGTATTAGGTCATATTACACATGCAGCTCTTCATGGGCTTGGCTGTTGGTTCTTCATGGGCTGACCACATTGCATTTAAACCATCGCGACATAAGTATTAGGTCATATTACACATGCAGCTCTTTATAGGCTTGGCTATTGGTTCTTCATGGGGTGACCACATTGCATTTAAAGCATCGCGACATAAGTATTAGGTCATATTACACGTGCCGCCCTTCATGGGCTTGGCTGTCGGTTCTTCACGGACTGACCACATTGCATTTAAACCAGCGCGACATAAGTATTAGGTCATATTACACGTGCCGCTCTTCATGGGCTTGGTTGTCGGTTCTTCACGGACTGACCACATTGCATTTAATTTAAACCATCGTAAGATAAGTGTTAGGTCATATTACACGTGCCATCCGTCATGGGCTTGGCTGTCGGTTCTTCATGGGCTGACCACATTGCATTTAAACCATCGTGACATAAGTATTAGGTCATATTATACGGCCCGATCTTCATGGCCTTGGCTGTCTGTTCCACACAGGCTGACCACATTGCATTTAAACCATCCCGACATAAGTATCAGGTCATATTACACGTGTCGCTCTTCATGGGATTGGCTGTCGGTTCTTCACGGGCTGATCACATTGCATTTAAATCATCACGACATAAGTATTAGGTCATATTACACGTGCCGCCCTTCATGGGCTTGGCTGTCAGTTCTTCACGGGCTGACCACATTGCATTTAAACCATTGCGACATAAGTATTAGGTCATATTACACGTGCCTACCTTCATGGGCTTTGCTGCCTGTTCTTCACGGGCTGACGACATTGCATTTAAACCATCGTGACATAATTATTAGGTCATATTTCTCGTGCCGCCCTTCATAGGCTTGGCTGTCGGTTCTTCATGGGCTGACCACATTGCATTTAAACCATCGAGACATAAGTATTAGGTCATATTATACGGCTCGATCTTCATGGCCTTGGCTGTCTGTTCCACACAGGCTGACCACATTGCATTTAAACCATCCCGACATAAGTATCAGGTCATATTACACGTGTCGCTCTTCATGGGCTTGGCTGTCGGTTCTTCATGGGCTGACCACATTGCATTTAAATCATCGCGACATTAGTATTAGGTCATATTACACATGCCGCTCTTCATGGGCTTGGCTGTCGGTTCTTCACGGGCTGACTCATTTCATTTCAACCATCGCCACATAAGTATTAGGTCATATTACACGTGCCTCTCTTCATGGCCTTGGCTGTTGGGTCTTCATGGGCTGACCACATTGCATTTAAACCATCGCGAGATAAGTATTAGGTCATATTACAGATGCAGCTCTTCATGGGCTTGGCTGTCGGTTCTTCACAGACTGACCGCATTGCATTTAAACCATCGTGTCAGAAGTATTAGGTCATATTACACGGTCCGCTCTTCATGGGCTTGGTTGTCGGTTCTTCACAGACTGACCACATTGCATTTAAACCATCGCAACATAAGTATTAGGTCGTATTACATGTGCCGCTCTTCATTGGCTTCGCTGTCGGTTCTTCACAGACTGACAACATTGCATTTAAACCATCGCGACATAATTATTAGGTCATATTACACGTGTGGCCCTTCATGAGCTTGGCTGTCAGTTCTTCACGGGCTGACCACATTGCATTTAAACCATTGCGACATAAGTATTAGGTCATATTATACGGCTCGATCTTCATGGCCTTGGCTGTCTGTTCCACACAGGCTGACCACATTGCATTTAAACCATCCCGACATAAGTATCAGGTCATATTACACGTGTCGCTCTTCATGGGCTTGGCTGTCGGTTCTTCATGGGCTGACCACATTGCATTTAAATCATCGCAACATTAGTATTAGGTCATATTACACATGCTGCTCTTCATGGGCTTGGCTGTCGGTTCTTCACGGGCTGACTCATTTCATTTCAACCATCGCCACATAAGTATTAGGTCATATTACACGTGCCTCTCTTCATGGCCTTGGCTGTTGGGTCTTCATGGGCTGACCACATTGCATTTAAACCATCGCGAGATAAGTATTAGGTCATATTACAGATGCAGCTCTTCATGGGCTTGGCTGTCGGTTCTTCACAGACTGACCACATTGCATTTAAACCATCGTGTCAGAAGTATTAGGTCATATTACACGGTCCGCTCTTCATGGGCTTGTCTGTCGGTTCTTCACAGACTGACCACATTGCATTTAAACCATCGCAACATAAGTATTAGGTCGTATTACATGTGCTGCTCTTCATTGGCTTTGCTGTCGGTTCTTCACAGACTGACAACATTGCATTTAAACCATCGCGACTTAATTATTAGGTCATATTACACGTGCCGCCCTTCATGGGCTTGGCTGTCAGTTCTTCACGGGCTGACCACATTGCATTTAAACCATTGCGACATAAGTATTAGGTCATATTACACGTGCAGCCCTTCATGGGCTTGGCTGCCGGTTCTTCACAGGCTGACGACATTGCATTTAAACCATCGTGACATAATTATTGGGACATATTATACGTGCCGCCCTTCATGGGATTGGCTGTCGGTTCTTCAAGGACTGACCACATTGCATTTGAACCATCGCGACATAAGTATTCGGTCATATTACACATGCCGCTCTTCATGGGCTTTATATGTGCCGCTGTTCATGGGCTTCGCTGTCGGTTCTTCACGCGCTGACCACATTTCATTTCAACCATCGCCACATAAGTATTAGGTCATATTACACATGCCGCTCTTCATGGGCTTCGCTGTCGGGTCTACACAGGCTGACCATATTGCATTTAAACCATCGTGACATAAGTATTAGATCATATTACACATACAGCTCTTCATGGGCTTGGCTGTTGGTTCTTCATGGGCTGACCACATTGCATTTAAACCATCGCGACAGAAGTATTAGGTCATATTACACGTGCCGCTCTTCATGGGCTTGGCTGTCGTTTCTTCACAGACTGTCCACATTGCATTTAAACCATCGCGACATAAGTATTAGGTCGTATTACACGTGCGACTCTTCATGGGCTTCGCTGTCGGTTCTTCACGGGCTGACCACATTGCATTTAAATCATCGCGACATAAGTATTAGTTCATATTACACGTGCCGCTCTTCATGGGCTTGCCTTTCGGTTCTTCACAGACTGACCACATTGCATTTGACCACATTGCATTTAAACCATCGCAACATAAGTATTAGGTCATATTACACGTGCCGCTCTTCATGGGCTTCGCTGTCGGTTCTTTCTTCACGGGCTGACCACATTGCATTTAAATCATCGCAACATAAGTATTAGGTCATATTACACGTGCAGCACTTCATGGGCTTGGCTTTCGGTTCCTCACAGACTGACCACATTGCATTTGAACCATCGCGACATAAGTATTAGGTCATATTACACGTGCCGCTCTTCATGGGCTTGGCTGTCGGTTCTTCACGGGCTGACCACATTTCATTTCAACCATCGCCACATAAGTATTAGGTCATATTACACCTGCCGCTCTCATGGGCTTGGCTGTTGGGTCTTCACAGGCTGACCATATTGCATTTAAACCATCGCGACATAAGTATTAGGTCATATTACACATGCAGCTCTTCATGGGCTTGGCTGTTGGTTCTTCATGGGCTGACCACATTGCATTTAAACCATCGCGACATAAGTATTAGGTCATATTACACGTGCCGCCCTTCATGGGCTTGGCTGTCGGTTCTTCACAGACTGACCACATTGCATTTAAACCAGCGCGACATAAGTATTAGGTCATATTACACGTGCCGCTCTTCATGGGCTTGGTTGTCGGTTCTTCACGGACTGACCACATTGCATTTAATTTAAACCATCGTAACATAAGTGTTAGGTCATATTACACGTGCCATCCTTCATGGGCTTGGCTGTCGGTTCTTCATGGGCTGACCACATTGCATTTAAACCATCGTGACATAAGTATTAGGTCATATTATACGGCCCGATCTTCATAGCCTTGGCTGTCTGTTCCACACAGGCTGACCACATTGCATTTAAACCATCCCGACATAAGTATCAGGTCATATTACACGTGTCGCTCTTCATGGGATTGGCTGTCGGTTCTTCACGGGCTGATCACATTGCATTTAAATCATCACGACATAAGTATTAGGTCATATTACACGTGCCGCCCTTCATGGGCTTGGCTGTCAGTTCTTCACGGGCTGACCACATTGCATTTAAACCATTGCGACATAAGTATTAGGTCATATTACACGTGCCTACCTTCATGGGCTTTGCTGCCTGTTCTTCACGGGCTGACGACATTGCATTTAAACCATCGTGACATAATTATTAGGTCATATTACTCGTGCCGCCCTTCATGGGCTTGGCTGTCGGTTCTTCATGGGCTGACCACATTGCATTTAAACCATCGTGACATAAGTATTAGGTCATATTATACGGCTCTATCTTCATGGCCTTGGCTGTCTGTTCCACACAGGCTTACCACATTGCATTTAAACCATCCCGACATAAGTATCAGGTCATATTACACGTGTCGCTCTTCATGGGCTTGGCTGTCGGTTCTTCATGGGCTGACCACATTGCATTTAAATCATCGCGACATTAGTATTAGGTCATATTACACATGCCGCTCTTCATGGGCTTGGCTGTCGGTTCTTCACGGGCTGACTCATTTCATTTCAACCATCGCCACATAAGTATTAGGTCATATTACACGTGCCTCTCTTCATGGCCTTGGCTGTTGGGTCTTCATGGGCTGACCACATTGCATTTAAACCATCGCGAGATAAGTATTAGGTCATATTACAGATACAGCTCTTCATGGGCTTGGCTGTCGGTTCTTCACAGACTGACCGCATTGCATTTAAACCATCGTGTCAGAAGTATTAGGTCATATTACACGGTCCGCTCTTCATGGGCTTGGCTGTCGGTTCTTCACAGACTGACCACATTGCATTTAAACCATCGCAACATAAGTATTAGGTCGTATTACATGTGCCGCTCTTCATTGGCTTTGCTGTCGGTTCTTCACAGACTGACAACATTGCATTTAAACCATCGCGACATAATTATTAGGTCATATTACACGTGTGGCCCTTCATGAGCTTGGCTGTCAGTTCTTCACGGGCTGACCACACTGCATTTAAACCATTGCGACATAAGTATTAGGTCATATTATACGGCTCGATCTTCATGGCCTTGGCTGTCTGTTCCACACAGGCTGACCACATTGCATTTAAACCATCCCGACATAAGTATCAGGTCATATTACACGTGTCGCTCTTCATGGGCTTGGCTGTCGGTTCTTCATGGGCTGACCACATTGCATTTAAATCATCGCGACATTAGTATTAGGTCATATTACACATGCCGCTCTTCATGGGCTTGGCTGTCGGTTCTTCACGGGCTGACTCATTTCATTTCAACCATCGCCACATAAGTATTAGGTCATATTACACGTGCCTCTCTTCATGGCCTTGGCTGTTGGGTCTTCATGGGCTGATCACATTGCATTTAAACCATCGCGAGATAAGTATTAGGTCATATTACAGATGCAGCTCTTCATGGGGTTGGCTGTCGGTTCTTCACAGACTGACCGCATTGCATTTAAACCATCGTGTCAGAAGTATTAGGTCATATTACACGGTCCGCTCTTCATGGGCTTGGCTGTCGGTTCTTCACAGACTGACCACATTGCATTTAAACCATCGCAACATAAGTATTAGGTCGTATTACATGTGCCGCTCTTCATTGGCTTTGCTGTCGGTTCTTCACAGACTGACAACATTGCATTTAAACCATCGCGACATAATTATTAGGTCATATTACACGTGCCGCCCTTCATGGGCTTGGCTGTCAGTTCTTCACGGGCTGACCACATTGCATTTAAACCATTGCGACATAAGTATTAGGTCATATTACACGTGCAGCCCTTCATGGGCTTGGCTGCCGGTTCTTCACAGGCTGACGACATTGCATTTAAACCATCGTGACATAATTATTGGGTCATATTATACGTGCTGCCCTTCATGGGATTGGCTGTCGGTTCTTCATGGGCTGACCACATTGCATTTAAACCATCGCGACATAAGTATTAGGTCATATTACACGAGCCGCTCTTCATGGGCTTGGCTGTCGGTCCTTCACGGACTAACCACATTGCATTTAAACCATCGCGACAGAAGTATTAGGTCATATTACACATGCCGATCTTCATAGGCTTGGCTGTCGGTTCTTCACGGGCTGACCACATTGCATTTAAACCATCGCGACAGAAGTATTAGGTCATATTACACGTGCCACTCTTCATAGGCTTGGCTGTCGGTTCTTCACGGGCTGACCACATTGCATTTAAACCATCGCGAGATAAGTTTTTGGTCATATTACATGTGCCGCTCTTCATGGGCTTGGCTGTCGGTTCTTCACAGACTGACCACATTGCATTTAAACCATAGCGACATAAGTATTAGGTCGTATTACATGTGCCGCTCTTCATAGGCTTGGCTGTCGGTTCTTCACGGACTGACCACATTGCATTTAAACCATTGCGACATAAGTATTAGGTCATATTACACGTGCCACTCTTCATGGGCTTCGCTGTCGGTTCTTCACGGGCTGACCACATTGCATTTAAATCATCGCGACATAAGTATTAGGTCATATTACACGTGCCGCTCTTCATGGGCTTGGCTTTCGGTTCTTCACGGACTGACCACATTGCATTTGACCACATTGCATTTAAACCATAGCGACATAAGTATTAGGTCGTATTACACGTGCCGCTCTTCATAGGCTTGGCTGTCGGTTCTTCACGGACTGACCACATTGCATTTAAACCATTGCGACATAAGTATTACGTCATATTACACGTGCCACTCTTCATGGGCTTCGCTGTCGGTTCTTCACGGGCTGACCACATTGCATTTAAATCATCGCGACATAGGTATTAGGTCATATTACACATGCCGCTCTTCATGGGCTTGGCTGTCGGTTCTTCACAGACTGACCACATTGCATTTAAACCATAGCGACATAAGTATTAGGTTATATTACACATGCCGCTCTTCATAGGCTTGGCTGTCGGTTCTTCACGGACTGACCACATTGCATTTAAACCATTGCGACATAAGTATTAGGTCATATTGCACGTGCCACTCTTCATGGGCTTCGCTGTCGGTTCTTCACGGTCTGACCACATTGCATTTAAATCATCGCGACATAAGTATTAGGTCATATTACACGTGCCGCTCTTCATGGGCTTTGCGGTCGGTTCTTCACGGGCTGACCACATTGCATTTAAATCATCGCGACATAAGTATTAGGTCATATTACACGTGCCGCTCTTCATGGGCTTGGCTTTCGGTTCTTCATGGACTGACCACATTGCATTTGAACCATCGCGACATAAGTATTAGGTCATATTACACATGCCGCTCTTCATGGGCTTCACTGTCGGTTCTTCACGGGTTGACCACATTTCATTTCAACCATCGCCACATGAGTATTAGGTCATATTACACATGCCGCTCTTCATGGGCTTGGCTGTCGGGTCTACACAGGCTGACCATATTGCATTTAAACCATCGCGACATAAGTATTAGGTCATATTACACATGCAGCTCTTCATGGGCTTGGCTGTTGGTTTTTCATGGGCTGACCACATTGCATTTAAACCATCGCGACAGAAGTATTAGGTCATATTACACGTGCCACTCTTCATGGGCTTGGCTGTCAGTTCTTCACGGGCTGACCACATTGCATTTAAACCATTGCGACATAAGTATTAGGTCATATTACATGTGCAGCCCTTCATGGGCTTGGCTGCCGGTTCTTCACAGGCTGACGACATTGCATTTAAACCATCGTGACATAATTATTGGGTCATATTACACGTGCCGCCCTTCATGGGATTGGCTGTCGGTTCTTCATGGGCGGACCACATTGGATTTAAACCATCGCGACATAAGTATTAGGTCATATTACACGTGCCGCTCTTCATGGGCTTTGCTGTCGGTTCTTCATGGGCTGACCACATTGCATTTAAATCATCGCGACATAAGTATTAGGTCATATTACACGTGCCGCTCTTCATGGGCTTGGCTTTCGGTTCTTCATGGACTGACCACATTGCATTTGAACCAACGCGACATAAGTATTAGGTCATATTACACATGCCGCTCTTCATGGGCTTCGCTGTCGGTTCTTCACGGGTTGACCACATTTCATTTCAACCATCGCCACATAAGTATTAGGTCATATTACACATGCCGCTCTTCATGGGCTTGGCTGTCGGGTCTACACAGGCTGACCATATTGGATTTAAACCATCGCGACATTACACATGCAGCTCTTCATGGGCTTGGCTGTTGGTTCTTCATGGGCTGAACACATTGCATTTAAACCATCGCGACAGAAGTATTAGGTCATATTACACGTGCCGCTCTTCATGGGCTTGGCTGTCGTTTCTTCACAGACTGACCACATTGCATTTAAACCATCGCGACATAAGTATTAGGTCGTATTACACGTGCCACTCTTCATGGGCTTCGCTGTCGGTTCTTCACGGGCTGACCACATTGCATTTAAATCATCGCGACATAAGTGTTAGGTCATATTACACGTGCCGCTCTTCATGGGCTTGGCTTTCGGTTCTTCACGGACTGACCACATTGCATTTGACCACATTGCATTTAAACCATCGCAACATAAGTATTAGGTCATATTACACGTGGTGCTCTTCATGGGCTTCGCTGTCGTTTCTTCACGGACTAACCAGATTGCATTTAAACCATCGCAACATAAGTATTAGGTCATATTACACATGCAGCTCTTTATAGGCTTGGCTATTGGTTCTTCATGGGCTGACCACATTGCATTTAAACCATCGCGACATAAGTATTAGGTCATATTACACGTGCCGCCCTTCATGGGCTTGGCTGTCGGTTCTTCACGGACTGACCACATTGCATTTAAACCAGCGCGACATAAGTATTAGGTCATATTACACGTGGTGCTCTTCATGTGCTTGGTTGTCGGTTCTTCACGGGCTGACCACATTTCATTTCAACCATCGCCACATAAGTATTAGTTCATATTACACATGCCACTCTTCATGGGCTTGGCTGTCGGGTCTACGCAGGCTGACCATATTGCATTTAAACCATCGCGACATAAGTATTAGGTCGTATTACACATGCAGCTCTTCATGGGCTTGGCTGTTGGTTCTTCATGGGCTGACCACATTGCATTTAAACCATCGCGACAGAAGTATTAGGTCATATTACACTTGCCGCTCTTCATGGGCTTGGCTGTCGGTTCTTCACAGACTGACCACATTGCATTTAAACCATTGCTACATAAGTATTAGGTTGTATTACACGTGCCGCTCTTCATAGGCTTGGCTGTCAGTTCTTCACGGACTGACCACATTGCATTTAAACCATTGCGACATAAGTATTAGGTCATATTACACGTGCCGCTCTTCATGGGCTTGGCTGTCGGTTCTTCATGGGCTGACCACATTTCATTTCAACCATCGCCACATAAGTATTAGGTCATATTACACATGCCGCTCTTCATGGCCTTGGCTGTCGGGTCTTCACAGGCTGACCACATTGCATTTAAACCATCGCGACATAAGTATTAGGTCATATTACACATGCAGCTCTTCATGGGCTTGGCTGTTGGTTCTTCATGGGCTGACCACATTGCATTTAAACCATCGCGACATAAGTATTAGGTCATATTACACATGCAGCTCTTCATGGGCTTGGCTGTTGGTTCTTCACGGGCTGACCACATTGCATTTAAATCATCGCGACATAAGTATTAGGTCATATTACATGTGCCGCTCTTCATGGGCTTGGAATTTCGGTTCTTCACGGACTGACCACATTGCATTTGACCACATTGCATTTAAACCATAGCGACATAAGTATTAGGTCGTATTACACGTGCCGCTCTTCATAGGCTTGGCTGTCGGTTCTTCACGGACTGACCACATTGCATTTAAACCATTGCGACATAAGTATTAGGTCATATTACACGTGCCACTCTTCATGGGCTTCGCTGTCGGTTCTTCACGGGCTGACCACATTGCATTTAAATCATCGCGACATAGGTATTAGGTCATATTACACATGCCGCTCTTCATGGGCTTGGCTGTCGGTTCTTCACAGACTGACCACATTGCATTTAAACCATAGCGAGATAAGTTTTTGGTCATATTACATGTGCCGCTCTTCATGGGCTTGGCTGTCGGTTCTTCACAGACTGACCACATTGCATTTAAACCATAGCGACATAAGTATTAGGTCGTATTACATGTGCCGCTCTTCATAGGCTTGGCTGTCGGTTCTTCACGGACTGACCACATTGCATTTAAACCATTGCGACATAAGTATTAGGTCATACTACACGTGCCACTCCTCATGGGCTTCGCTGTCGGTTCTTCACGGGCTGACCACATTGCATTTAAATCATCGCGACATAAGTATTAGGTCATATTACACGTGCCGCTCTTCATGGGCTTGGCTTTCGGTTCTTCACGGACTGACCACATTGCATTTGACCACATTGCATTTAAACCATAGCGACATAAGTATTAGGTCGTATTACACGTGCCGCTCTTCATAGGCTTGGCTGTCGGTTCTTCACGGACTGACCACATTGCATTTAAACCATTGCGACATAAGTATTCTGTCATATTACACGTGCCACTCTTCATGGGCTTCGCTGTCGGTTCTTCACGGGCTGACCACATTGCATTTAAATCATCGCGACATAGGTATTAGGTCATATTACACATGCCGCTCTTCATGGGCTTGGCTGTCGGTTCTTCACAGACTGACCACATTGCATTTAAACCATAGCGACATAAGTATTAGGTTATATTACACATGCCGCTCTTCATAGGCTTGGCTGTCGGTTCTTCACGGACTGACCACATTGCATTTAAACCATTGCGACATAAGTATTAGGTCATATTGCACGTGCCACTCTTCATGGGCTTCGCTGTCGGTTCTTCACGGTCTGACCACATTGCATTTAAATCATCGCGACATAAGTATTAGGTCATATTACACGTGCCGCTCTTCATGGGCTTTGCTGTCGGTTCTTCACGGGCTGACCACATTGCATTTAAATCATCGCGACATAAGTATTAGGTCATATTACACGTGCCGCTCTTCATGGGCTTGGCTTTCGGTTCTTCATGGACTGACCACATTGCATTTGAACCATCGCGACATAAGTATTAGGTCATATTACACATGCCGCTCTTCATGGGCTTCACTGTCGGTTCTTCACGGGTTGACCACATTTCATTTCAACCATCGCCACATGAGTATTACGTCATATTACACATGCCGCTCTTCATGGGCTTGGCTGTCGGGTCTACACAGGCTGACCATATTGCATTTAAACCATCGCGACATAAGTATTAGGTCATATTACACATGCAGCTCTTCATGGGCTTGGCTGTTGGTTTTTCATGGGCTGACCACATTGCATTTAAACCATCGCGACAGAAGTATTAGGTCATATTACACGTGCCGCTCTTCATGGGCTTGGCTGTCAGTTCTTCACGGGCTGACCACATTGCATTTAAACCATTGCGACATAAGTATTAGGTCATATTACAAGTGCAGCCCTTCATGGGTTTGGCTGCCGGTTCTTCACGGGCTGACGACATTGCATTTAAACCATCGTGACATAATTATTGGGTCATATTACACGTGCCGCCCTTCATGGGATTGGCTGTCGGTTCTTCATGGGCGGACCACATTGCATTTAAACCATCGCGACATAAGTATTAGGTCATATTACACGTGCCGCTCTTCATGGGCTTTGCTGTCGGTTCTTCATGGGCTGACCACATTGCATTTAAATCATCGCGACATAAGTATTAGGTCATATTACACGTGCCGCTCTTCATGGGCTTGGCTTTCGGTTCTTCATGGACTGACCACATTGCATTTGAACCAACGCGACATAAGTATTAGGTCATATTACACATGCCGCTCTTCATGGGCTTCGCTGTCGGTTCTTCACGGGTTGACCACATTTCATTTCAACCATCACCACATAAGTATTAGGTCATATTACACATGCCGCTCTTCATGGGCTTGGCTGTCGGGTCTACACAGGCTGACCATATTGGATTTAAACCATCGCGACATTACACATGCAACTCTTCATGGGCTTGGCTGTTGGTTCTTCATGGGCTGACCACATTGCATTTAAACCATCGCGACAGAAGTATTAGGTCATATTACACGTGCCGCTCTTCATGGGCTTGGCTGTCGTTTCTTCACAGACTGACCACATTGCATTTAAACCATCGCGACATAAGTATTAGGTCGTATTACACGTGCCACTCTTCATGGGCTTCGCTGTCGGTTCTTCACGGGCTGACCACATTGCATTTAAATCATCGCGACATAAGTGTTAGGTCATATTACACGTGCCGCTCTTCATGGGCTTGGCTTTCGGTTCTTCACGGACTGACCACATTGCATTTGACCACATTGCATTTAAACCATCGCAACATAAGTATTAGGTCATATTACACGTGGTGCTCTTCATGGGCTTCGCTGTCGTTTCTTCACGGACTAACCAGATTGCATTTAAACCATCGCAACATAAGTATTAGGTCATATTACACATGCAGCTCTTTATAGGCTTGGCTATTGGTTCTTCATGGGCTGACCACATTGCATTTAAACCATCGCGACATAAGTATTAGGTCATATTTCACGTGCCGCCCTTCATGGGCTTGGCTGTCGGTTCTTCACGGACTGACCACATTGCATTTAAACCAGCGCGACATAAGTATTAGGTCATATTACACGTGCCGTTCTTCATGGGCTTGGCTTTCGGTTCTTCACGGACTGACCACATTGCATTTGACCACATTGCATTTAAACCATCGCAACATAAGTATTAGGTCATATTACACGTGGTGCTCTTCATGGGCTTCGCTGTCGTTTCTTCACGGACTAACCAGATTGCATTTAAACCATCGCAACATAAGTATTAGGTCATATTACACATGCAGCTCTTTATAGGCTTGGCTATTGGTTCTTCATGGGCTGACCACATTGCATTTAAACCATCGCGACATAAGTATTAGGTCATATTACACGTGCCGCCCTTCATGGGCTTGGCTGTCGGTTCTTCACGGACTGACCACATTGCATTTAAACCAGCGCGACATAAGTATTAGGTCATATTACACGTGCTGCTCTTCATGTGCTTGGTTGTCGGTTCTTCACGGGCTGACCACATTTCATTTCAACCATCGCCACATAAGTATTAGGTCATATTACACTTGCCACTCTTCATGGGCTTGGCTGTCGGGTCTACGCAGGCTGACCATATTGCATTTAAACCATCGCGACATAAGTATTAGGTCGTATTACACATGCAGCTCTTCATGGGCTTGGCTGTTGGTTCTTCATGGGCTGACCACATTGCATTTAAACCATCGCGACAGAAGTATTAGGTCATATTACACTTGCCGCTCTTCATGGGCTTGGCTGTCGGTTCTTCACAGACTGACCACATTGCATTTAAACCATTGCTACATAAGTATTAGGTTGTATTACACGTGCCGCTCTTCATAGGCTTGGCTGTCAGTTCTTCACGGACTGACCACATTGCATTTAAACCATTGCGACATAAGTATTAGGTCATATTACACGTGCCGCTCTTCATGGGCTTGGCTGTCGGTTCTTCATGGGCTGACCACATTTCATTTCAACCATCGCCACATAAGTATTAGGTCATATTACACATGCCGCTCTTCATGGCCTTGGCTGTCGGGTCTTCACAGGCTGACCACATTGCATTTAAACCATCGCGACATAAGTATTAGGTCATATTACACATGCAGCTCTTCATGGGCTTGGCTGTTGGTTCTTCATGGGCTGACCACATTGCATTTAAACCATCGCGACATAAGTATTAGGTCATATTACACATGCAGCTCTTCATGGGCTTGGCTGTTGGTTCTTCACGGGCTGACCACATTGCATTTAAATCATCGCGACATAAGTATTAGGTCATATTACACGTGCCGCTCTTCATGGGCTTGGAATTTCGGTTCTTCACGGACTGACCACATTGCATTTGACCACATTGCATTTAAACCATAGCGACATAAGTATTAGGTCGTATTACACGTGCCGCTCTTCATAGGCTTGGCTGTCGGTTCTTCACGGACTGACCACATTGCATTTAAACCATTGCGACATAAGTATTAGGTCATATTACACGTGCCACTCTTCATGGGCTTCGCTGTCGGTTCTTCACGGGCTGACCACATTGCATTTAAATCATCGCGACATAGGTATTAGGTCATATTACACATGCCGCTCTTCATGGGCTTGGCTGTCGGTTCTTCACAGACTGACCACATTGCATTTAAACCATAGCGAGATAAGTTTTTGGTCAGATTACATGTGCCGCTCTTCATGGGCTTGGCTGTCGGTTCTTCACAGACTGACCACATTGCATTTAAACCATAGCGACATAAGTATTAGGTCGTATTACATGTGCCGCTCTTCATAGGCTTGGCTGTCGGTTCTTCACGGACTGACCACATTGCATTTAAACCATTGCGACATAAGTATTAGGTCATATTACACGTGCCACTCTTCATGGGCTTCGCTGTCGGTTCTTCACGGGCTGACCACATTGCATTTAAATCATCGCGACATAAGTATTAGGTCATATTACACGTGCCGCTCTTCATGGGCTTGGCTTTCGGTTCTTCACGGACTGACCACATTGCATTTGACCACATTGCATTTAAACCATAGCGACATAAGTATTAGGTCGTATTACACGTGCCGCTCTTCATAGGCTTGGCTGTCGGTTCTTCACGGACTGACCACATTGCATTTAAACCATTGCGACATAAGTATTACGTCATATTACACGTGCCACTCTTCATGGGCTTCGCTGTCGGTTCTTCACGGGCTGACCACATTGCATTTAAATCATCGCGACATAGGTATTAGGTCATATTACACATGCCGCTCTTCATGGGCTTGGCTGTCGGTTCTTCACAGACTGACCACATTGCATTTAAACCATAGCGACATAAGTATTAGGTTATATTACACATGCCGCTCTTCATAGGCTTGGCTGTCGGTTCTTCACGGACTGACCACATTGCATTTAAACCATTGCGACATAAGTATTAGGTCATATTGCACGTGCCACTCTTCATGGGCTTCGCTGTCGGTTCTTCACGGTCTGACCACATTGCATTTAAATCATCGCGACATAAGTATTAGGTCATATTACACGTGCCGCTCTTCATGGGCTTTGCTGTCGGTTCTTCACGGGCTGACCACATTGCATTTAAATCATCGCGACATAAGTATTAGGTCATATTACACGTGCCGCTCTTCATGGGCTTGGCTTTCGGTTCTTCATGGACTGACCACATTGCATTTGAACCATCGCGACATAAGTATTAGGTCATACTACACATGCCGCTCTTCATGGGCTTCACTGTCGGTTCTTCACGGGTTGACCACATTTCATTTCAACCATCGCCACATGAGTATTAGGTCATATTACACATGCCGCTCTTCATGGGCTTGGCTGTCGGGTCTACACAGGCTGACCATATTGCATTTAAACCATCGCGACATAAGTATTAGGTCATATTACACATGCAGCTCTTCATGGGCTTGGCTGTTGGTTTTTCATGGGCTGACCACATTGCATTTAAACCATCGCGACAGAAGTATTAGGTCATATTACACGTGCCGATCTTGATGGGCTTGGCTGTCAGTTCTTCACGGGCTGACCACATTGCATTTAAACCATTGCGACATAAGTATTAGGTCATATTACAAGTGCAGCCCTTCATGGGTTTGGCTGCCGGTTCTTCACGGGCTGACGACATTGCATTTAAACCATCGTGACATAATTATTGGGTCATATTACACGTGCCGCCCGTCATGGGATTGGCTGTCGGTTCTTCATGGGCGGACCACATTGCATTTAAACCATCGCGACATAAGTATTAGGTCATATTACACGTGCCGCTCTTCATGGGCTTTGCTGTCGGTTCTTCATGGGCTGACCACATTGCATTTAAATCATCGCGACATAAGTATTAGGTCATATTACACGTGCCGCTCTTCATGGGCTTGGCTTTCGGTTCTTCATGGACTGACCACATTGCATTTGAACCAACGCGACATAAGTATTAGGTCATATTACACATGCCGCTCTTCATGGGCTTCGCTGTCGGTTCTTCACGGGTTGACCACATTTCATTTCAACCATCGCCACATAAGTATTAGGTCATATTACACATGCCGCTCTTCATGGGCTTGGCTGTCGGGTCTACACAGGCTGACCATATTGGATTTAAACCATCGCGACATTACACATGCAACTCTTCATGGGCTTGGCTGTTGGTTCTTCATGGGCTGACCACATTGCATTTAAACCATCGCGACAGAAGTATTAGGTCATATTACACGTGCCGCTCTTCATGGGCTTGGCTGTCGTTTCTTCACAGACTGACCACATTCCATTTAAACCATCGCGACATAAGTATTAGGTCGTATTACACGTGCCACTCTTCATGGGCTTCGCTGTCGGTTCTTCACGGGCTGACCACATTGCATTTAAATCATCGCGACATAAGTGTTAGGTCATATTACACGTGCCGCTCTTCATGGGCTTGGCTTTCGGTTCTTCACGGACTGACCACATTGCATTTGACCACATTGCATTTAAACCATCGCAACATAAGTATTAGGTCATATTACACGTGGTGCTCTTCATGGGCTTCGCTGTCGTTTCTTCACGGACTAACCAGATTGCATTTAAACCATCGCAACATAAGTATTAGGTCATATTACACATTCAGCTCTTTATAGGCTTGGCTATTGGTTCTTCATGGGCTGACCACATTGCATTTAAACCATCGCGACATAAGTATTAGGTCATATTTCACGTGCCGCCCTTCATGGGCTTGGCTGTCGGTTCTTCACGGACTGACCACATTGCATTTAAACCAGCGCGACATAAGTATTAGGTCATATTACACGTGCCGCTCTTCATGTGCTTGGTTGTCGGTTCTTCACGGGCTGACCACATTTCATTTCAACCATCGCCACATAAGTAATAGGTCATATTACACATGCCACTCTTCATGGGCTTGGCTGTCGGGTCTACGCAGGCTGACCATATTGCATTTAAACCATCGCGACATAAGTATTAGGTCGTATTACACATGCAGCTCTTCATGGGCTTGGCTGTTGGTTCTTCATGGGCTGACCACATTGCATTTAAACCATCGCGACAGAAGTATTAGGTCATATTACACTTGCCGCTCTTCATGGGCTTGGCTGTCGGTTCTTCACAGACTGACCACATTGCATTTAAACCATTGCTACATAAGTATTAGGTTGTATTACACGTGCCGCTCTTCATAGGCTTGGCTGTCAGTTCTTCACGGACTGACCACATTGCATTTAAACCATTGCGACATAAGTATTAGGTCATATTACACGTGCCGCTCTTCATGGGCTTGGCTGTCGGTTCTTCATGGGCTGACCACATTTCATTTCAACCATCGCCACATAAGTATTAGGTCATATTACACATGCCGCTCTTCATGGCCTTGGCTGTCGGGTCTTCACAGGCTGACCACATTGCATTTAAACCATCGCGACATAAGTATTAGGTCATATTACACATGCAGCTCTTCATGGGCTTGGCTGTTGGTTCTTCATGGGCTGACCACATTGCATTTAAACCATCGCGACATAAGTATTAGGTCATATTACACATGCAGCTCTTCATGGGCTTGGCTGTTGGTTCTTCACGGGCTGACCACATTGCATTTAAATCATCGCGACATAAGTATTAGGTCATATTACACGTGCCTCTCTTCATGGGCTTGGAATTTCGGTTCTTCACGGACTGACCACATTGCATTTGACTACATTGCATTTAAACCATAGCGACATAAGTATTAGGTCGTATTACACGTGCCGCTCTTCATAGGCTTGGCTGTCAGTTCTTCACGGACTGACCACATTGCATTTAAACCATTGCGACATAAGTATTAGGTCATATTACACGTGCCACTCTTCATGGGCTTCGCTGTCGGTTCTTCAGGGGCTGACCACATTGCATTTAAATCATCGCGACATAGGTATTAGGTCATATTACACATGCCGCTCTTCATGGGCTTGGCTGTCGGTTCTTCACAGACTGACCACATTGCATTTAAACCATAGCGACATAAGTATTAGGTCATATTACACATGCCGCTCTTCATAGGCTTGGCTGTCGGTTCTTCATGGACTGACCACATTGCATTTAAACCATTGCGACATAAGTATTAGGTCATATTACACGTGCCACTCTTCATGGGCTTCGCTGTCGGTTCTAATACTTATCATCGCGACATAAGTATTAGGTCATATTACACGTGCCGCTCTTCATGGGCTTTGCTGTCGATTCTTCACGGGCTGACCACATTGCATTTAAATCATCGCGACATAAGTATTAGGTCATATTACACGTGCCGCTCTTCATGGGCTTGGCTTTCGGTTCTTCATGGACTGACCACATTGCATTTGAACCATCGCGACATAAGTATTAGGTCATATTACACATGCCGCTCTTCATGGGCTTCACTGTCGGTTCTTCACGGGTTGACCACATTTCATTTCAACCATCGCCACATGAGTATTAGGTCATATTACGCATGCCGCTCTTCATGGGCTTGGCTGTCGGGTCTACACAGGCTGACCATATTGCATTTAAACCATCGCGACATAAGTATTAGGTCATATTACACATGCAGCTCTTCATGGGCTTGGCTGTTGGTTTTTGATGGGCTGACCACATTGCATTTAAACCATCGCGACAGAAGTATTAGGTCATATTACACGTGCCGCTCTTCATCGGCTTGGCTGTCAGTTCTTCACGGGCTGACCACATTGCATTTAAACCATTGTGACATAAGTATTAGGTCATATTACATGTGCAGCCCTTCATGGGCTTGGCTGCCGGTTCTTCACGGGCTGACGACATTGCATTTAAACAATCGTGACATAATTATTGGGTCATATTACACGTTCCGCCCTTCATGGGATTGGCTGTCGGTTCTTCATGGGCGGACCACATTGCATTTAAACCATCGCGACATAAGTATTAGGTCATTTTACACGTGCCGCTCTTCATGGGCTTGGCTGTCGGTCCTTCACGGACTAACCACATTGCATTTAAACCATCGCGACAGAAGTATTAGGTCATATTACACATGCCGATCTTCATAGGCTTGGCTGTCGGTTCTTCACAGACTGACCACATTGCATTTAAACCATAGCGACATAAGTATTAGGTCATATTACACATGCCGCTCTTCATAGGCTTGGCTGTCGGTTCTTCACGGACTGACCACATTGCATTTAAACCATTGCGACATAAGTATTAGGTCATATTACACGTGCCACTCTTCATGGGCTTCGCTGTCGGTTCTAATACTTATCATCGCGACATAAGTATTAGGTCATATTACACGTGCCGCTCTTCATGGGCTTTGCTGTCGATTCTTCACGGGCTGACCACATTGCATTTAAATCATCGCGACATAAGTATTAGGTCATATTACACGTGCCGCTCTTCATGGGCTTGGCTTTCGGTTCTTCATGGACTGACCACATTGCATTTGAACCATCGCGACATAAGTATTAGGTCATATTACACATGCCGCTCTTCATGGGCTTCACTGTCGGTTCTTCACGGGTTGACCACATTTCATTTCAACCATCGCCACATGAGTATTAGGTCATATTACGCATGCCGCTCTTCATGGGCTTGGCTGTCGGGTCTACACAGGCTGACCATATTGCATTTAAACCATCGCGACATAAGTATTAGGTCATATTACACATGCAGCTCTTCATGGGCTTGGCTGTTGGTTTTTGATGGGCTGACCACATTGCATTTAAACCATCGCGACAGAAGTATTAGGTCATATTACACGTGCCGCTCTTCATGGGCTTGGCTGTCAGTTCTTCACGGGCTGACCACATTGCATTTAAACCATTGTGACATAAGTATTAGGTCATATTACATGTGCAGCCCTTCATGGGCTTGGCTGCCGGTTCTTCACGGGCTGACGACATTGCATTTAAACAATCGTGACATAATTATTGGGTCATATTACACGTTCCGCCCTTCATGGGATTGGCTGTCGGTTCTTCATGGGCGGACCACATTGCATTTAAACCATCGCGACATAAGTATTAGGTCATTTTACACGTGCCGCTCTTCATGGGCTTGGCTGTCGGTCCTTCACGGACTAACCACATTGCATTTAAACCATCGCGACAGAAGTATTAGGTCATATTACACATGCCGATCTTCATAGGCTTGGCTGTCGGTTCTTCACGGGCTGAGCACATTGCATTTAAACCATCACGACAGAAGTGTCAGGTCATATTACACGTGCCGCTGTTCATAGGCTTGGCTGTCGGTTCTTCACGGGCTGACCACATTGCATTTAAACCATCGAGAGATAAGTTTTTGGTCATATTACATGTGCCGCTCTTCATGGGCTTGGCTGTCGGTTCTTCACAGACTGACCACATTGCATTTAAACCATAGCGACATAAGTATTATGTCGTATTACACGTGCCGCTCTTCATAGGCTTTGCTGTCGGTTCTTCACGGACTGACCACATTGCATTTAAACCATTGCGACATAAGTATTAGGTCATATTACACGTGCCACTCTTCATGGGCTTCGCTGTCGGTTCTTCACAGGCTGACCACATTGCATTTAAATCATCGCGACATAAGTATTAGGTCATATTACACGTGCTTCTCTTCATGGGCTTGGCTTTCGGTTCTTCACGGACTGACCACATTGCATTTGACCACATTGCATTTAAACCATCGCGACATAAGTATTAGGTCATATTACACGTGCCGCTCTTCATGGGCTTTGCTGTCGGTTCTTCATGGGCTGACCACATTGCATTTATATCATCGCGACATAAGTATTAGGTCATATTACACGTGCCGCTCTTCATGGGCTTGGCTTTCGGTTCTTCATGGACTGATCACATTGCATTTGAACCAACGCGACATAAGTATTAGGTCATATTACACATGACGCTCTTCATGGGCTTCGCTGTCGGTTCTTCACGGGTTGACCACATTTCATTTCAACCATCGCCACATAAGTATTAGGTCATATTACACATGCCGCTCTTCATGGGCTTGGCTGTCGGGTCTACACAGGCTGACCATATTGCATTTAAACCATTGCGACATTACACATGCAGCTCTTCATGGGCTTGGCTGTTGGTTCTTCATGGGCTGACCACATTGTATTTAAACCATCGCGACAGAAGCATTAGGTCATATTACACGTGCCGCTCTTCATGGGCTTGGCTGTCGTTTCTTCAGAGACTGACCACATTGCATTTAAACCATCGCGACATAAGTATTAGGTCGTATTACACGTTCCACTCTTCATGGGCTTCGCTGTCGGTTCTTCACGGCCTGACCACATTGCATTTAAATCATCGCGACATAAGTGTTAGGTCATATTACACGTGCCGCTCTTCATGGGCTTGGCTTTCGGTTCTTCACGGACTGACCACATTGCATTTGACCACATTGCATTTAAACCATCGCGACATAAGTATTACGTCATATTACACGTGAGGCTCTTCATGGGCTTCGCTGTCGTTTCTTCACGGACTAACCAGATTGCATTTAAACCATCGCAACATAAGTATTAGGTCATATTACACATGCAGCTCTTTATAGGCTTGGCTATTGGTTCTTCATGGGCTGACCACATTGCATTTAAACCATCGCGACATAAGTATTAGGTCATATTACACGTGCCGCCCTTCATGGGCTTGGCTGTCGGTTCTTCACGGACTGACCACATTGCATTTAAACCAGCGCGACATAAGTATTAGGTCATATTACACGTGCCGCTCTTCATGTGCTTGGTTGTCGGTTCTTCACGGGCTGACCACATTTCATTTCAACCATCGCCACATAAGTATTAGGTCATATTACACATGCCACTCTTCATGGGCTTGGCTGTCGGGTCTACACAGGCTGACCATATTGCATTTAAACCATCGCGACATAAGTATTAGGTCATATTACACATGCAGCTCTTCATGGGCTTGGCTGTTGGTTCTTCATGGGCTGACCACATTGCATTTAAACCATCGCGACATAAGTATTAGGTCATATTACACGTACCGCCCTTCATGGGCTTGGCTGTCGGTTCTTCACGGACTGACCACATTGCATTTAAACCAGCGCGACATAAGTATTAGGTCATATTACACGTGCCGCTCTTCATGTGCTTGGTTGTCGGTTCTTCACGGGCTGACCACATTTCATTTCAACCATCGCCACATAAGTATTAGGTCATATTACACATGCCACTCTTCATGGGCTTGGCTGTCGGTTCTACACAGGCTGACCATATTGCATTTAAATCATCGCGACATAAGTACTAGGTCATATTACACATGCAGCTCTTCATGGGCTTGGCTGTTGGTTCTTCATGGGCTGACCACATTGCATTTAAACTATCGCGACAGAAGTATTAGGTCATATTACACTTGCCGCTCTTCATGGGCTTGGCTGTCGGTTCTTCACAGACTGACCACATTGCATTTAAACCATTGCTACATAAGTATTAGGTCATATTACACATGCCGCTCTTCATGGGCTTCGCTGTCGGTTCTTTACGGGCTGACCACATTGCATTTAAACCATCGTGACATAATTATTAGGTCATATTACACGTGCCGCCCTTCATGGGCTTGGCTGTCGGTTCTTCATGGGCTGACCACATTGCATTTAAACCATCGTGACATAAGTATTAGGTCATATTATACGGCCCGATCTTCATGGCCTTGGCTGTCTGTTCCACACAGGCTGACCACATTGCCTTTAAACCATCCCGACATAAGTATCAGGTCATATTACACGTGTCGCTCTTCATGGGCTTGGCTGTCGGTTCTTCATGGGCTGACCACATTGCATTTAAATCATCGCGACATTAGTATTAGGTCATATTACACATGCCGCTCTTCATGGGCTTGGCTGTCGGTTCTTCACGGGCTGACTCATTTCATTTCAACCATCGCCACATAAGTATTAGGTCATATTACACGTGCCTCTCTTCATGGCCTTGGCTGTTGGGTCTTCATGGGCTGACCACATTGCATTTAAACCATCGCGAGATAAGTATTAGGTCATATTACAGATGCAGCTCTTCATGGGCTTGGCTGTCGGTTCTTCACAGACTGACCGCATTGCATTTAAACCATCGTGTCGGAAGTATTAGGTCATATTACACGGTCCGCTCTTCATGGGCTTGGCTGTCGGTTCTTCACAGACTGACCACATTGCATTTAAACCATCGCAACATAAGTATTAGGTCGTATTACATGTGCCGCTCTTCATTGGCTTTGCTGTCGGTTCTTCACAGACTGACAACATTGCATTTAAACCATCGCGACTTAATTATTAGGTCATATTACACGTGCCGCCCTTCATGGGCTTGGCTGTCAGTTCTTCACGGGCTGACCACATTGCATTTAAACCATTGCGACATAAGTATTAGGTCATATTACACGTGCAGCCCTTCATGGGCTTGGCTGCCGGTTCTTCACAGGCTGACGACATTGCATTTAAACCATCGTGACATAATTATTGGGACATATTATACGTGCCGCCCTTCATGGGATTGGCTGTCGGTTCTTCATGGGCTGACCACATTGCATTTAAACCATCGCGACATAAGTATTAGGTCATATTACACGTGCCGCTCTTCATGGGCTTGGCTGTCGGTCCTTCACGGACTAACCACATTGCATTTAAACCATCGCGACAGAAGTATTAGGTCATATTACACATGCCGATCTTCATAGGCTTGGCTGTCGGTTCTTCACGGGCTGACCACATTGCATTTAAACCATCGCGACAGAAGTATTAGGTCATATTACACGTGCCGCTCTTCATAGGCTTGGCTGTCGGTTCTTCACGGGCTGACCACATTGCATTTAAACCATCGCGAGATAAGTTTTTGGTCATATTACATGTTCCGCTCTTCATGGGCTTGGCTGTCGGTTCTTCACAGACTGACCACATTGCATTTAAACCATAGCGACATAAGTATTAGGTCGTATTACATGTGCCGCTCTTCATAGGCTTGGCTGTCGGTTCTTCACGGACTGACCACATTGCATTTAAACCATTGCGACATAAGTATTAGGTCATATTACACGTGCCACTCTTCATGGGCTTCGCTGTCGGTTCTTCACGGGCTGACCACATTGCATTTAAATCATCGCGACATAAGTATTAGGTCATATTACACGTGCCGCTCTTCATGGGCTTGGCTTTCGGTTCTTCACGGACTGACCACATTGCATTTGACCACATTGCATTTAAACCATAGCGACATAAGTATTAGGTCGTATTACACGTGCCGCTCTTCATAGGCTTGGCTGTCGGTTCTTCACGGACTGACCACATTGCATTTAATTTAAACCATCGTAACATAAGTGTTAGGTCATATTACACATGCCATCCTTCATGGGCTTGGCTGTCGGTTCTTCATGGGCTGACCACATTGCATTTAAACCATCGTGACATAAGTATTAGGTCATATTATACGGCCCGATCTTCATGGCCTTGGCTGTCTGTTCCACACAGGCTGACCACATTGCATTTAAACCATCCCGACATAAGTATCAGGTCATATTACACGTGTCGCTCTTCATGGGATTGGCTGTCGGTTCTTCACGGGCTGATCGCATTGCATTTAAATCATCACGACATAAGTATTAGGTCATATTACACGTGCCGCTCTTCATGGGCTTGGTTGTCGGTTCTTCACGGACTGACCACATTGCATTTAATTTAAACCATCGTAACATAAGTGTTAAGTCATATTACACGTGCCATCCTTCATGGCCTTGGCTGTCGGTTCTTCATGGGCTGACCACATTGCATTTAAACCATCATGACATAAGTATTAGGTCATATTATATGGCCCGATCTTCATGGCCTTGGCTGTCTGTTCCACACAGGCTGACCACATTGCATTTAAACCATCCCGACATAAGTATCAGGTCATATTACACGTGTCGCTCTTCATGTGCTTGGCTGTCGGTTCTTCACGGGCTGATCACATTGCATTTAAATCATCACGACATAAGTATTAGGTCATATTACACGTGCCGCCCTTCATGGGCTTGGCTGTCAGTTCTTCACGGGCTGACCACATTGCATTTAAACCATTGCGACATAAGTATTAGGTCATATTACACGCGCCGACCTTCATGGGCTTCGCTGCCTGTTCTTCACGGGCTGACGACATTGCATTTAAACCATCGTGACATAATTATTAGGTCATATTACACGTGCCGCCCTTCATGGGCTTGGCTGTCGGTTCTTCATGGGCTGACCACATTGCATTTAAACCATCGTGACATAAGTATTAGGTCATATTATACGGCCCGGTCTTCATGGCCTTGGCTGTCTGTTCCACACAGGCTGACCACATTGCATTTAAACCATCCCGACATAAGTATCAGGTCATATTACACGTGTCGCTCTTCATGGGCTTGGCTGTCGGTTCTTCACGGGCTGATCACGTTGCATTTAAATCATCACGACATAAGTATTAGGTCATATTACACGTGCCGCACTTCATGGGATTGGCTGTCGGTCCTTCACGGACTAACCACATTGCCTTTAAACCATCGCACCAGAAGTATTAGGTCATATTACACGTGTCGCTCTTCATAGGCTTGGCTGTCGGTTCTTCACAGGCTGACCACATTGCATTTAAACCATCGCGACAGAAGTATTGGGTCATATTACACGTGCCGCTCTTCATGGGCTTGGCTGTCGGTTCTTCACGGGCTGACCACATTGCATTTAAATCATCGCGACATAAGTATTAGGTCATATTACACGTGCCGTCCTTCATGGGATTGGCTGTCAGTTCTTCACGGGCTGACCACATTGCATTAAAACCATCGCGAGATAAGTTTTAGGTCATATTACATGTGCCGCTCTTCATGGGCTTGGCTGTCGGTTCTTCAGAGACTGACCACATTGCATTTAAACCATCGCGACATAAGTATTAGGTCGTATTACACGTGCCGCTCTTCATAGGCTTGGCTGTCGGTTCTTCACGGACTGACCACATTGCATTTAAACCATTGCGACATAAGTATTAGGTCATATTACATGTGCCGCTCTTCATGGGCTTCGCTGTCGGTTCTTCACGGGCTGACCACATTGCATTTAAATCATCGCAACATAAGTATTAGGTCATATTACACGTGCCACTCTTCATGGGCTTGGCTTTCGGTTCTTCACGGACTGACCACTTTGCATTTGACCACATTGCATTTAAACCATCGCGACATAAGTATTAGGTCATATTACACGTGTCGCTCTTCATGGGCTTCGCTGTCGGTTCTTCATGGGCTGACCACATTGCATTTAAATCATCGCGACATAAGTATTAGGCCATATTACACATGCCGCTCTTCATGGGCTTGGCTGTCGGTTCTTCACGGGCTGACTCATTTCATTTCAACCATCGCCACATAAGTATTAGGTCATATTACACGTGCCGCTCTTCATGGCCTTGGCTGTTGGGTCTTCATGGGCTGACCACATTGCATTTAAACCATCGCGAGATAAGTATTAGGTCATATTACACATGCAGCTCTTCATGGGCTTGGCTGTCGGTTCTTCACAGACTGACCGCATTGCATTTAAACCATCGTGTCAGAAGTATTAGGTCATATTACACGGTCCGCTCTTCATGGGCTTGGCTGTCGGTTCTTCACAGACTGACCACATTGCATTTAAACCATCGCAACATAAGTATTAGGTCGTATTACATGTGCCGCTCTTCATTGGCTTTGCTGTCGGTTCTTCACAGACTGACAACATTGCATTTAAACCATCGCGACATAATTATTAGGTCATATTACACGTGTGGTCCTTCATGAGCTTGGCTGTCAGTTCTTCATGGGCTGACCACATTGCATTTAAACCATCGCGACACACATTAGGTCATATTACACGTGCCGCTCTTCATTGGCTTTGCTGTCGGTTCTTCACAGTCTGACAACATTGCATTTAAACCATCGCGACATAAGTATTAGGTCATATTACACGTGCCGCCCTTCATGGGCTTGGCTTTCGGTTCTTCAAGGACTGACCACATTGCATTTGAACCATCGCGACATAAGTATTCGGTCCTATTACACATGCCGCTCTTCATGGGCTTTATATGTGCCGCTCTTCATGGGCTTCGCTGTCGGTTCTTCACGCGCTGACCACATTTCATTTCAACCATCGCCACATAAGTATTAGGTCATATTACACATGCCGCTCTTCATGGGCTTCGCTGTCGGGTCTACACAGGCTGACCATATTGCATTTAAACCATCGTGACATAAGTATTAGATCATATTACACATACAGCTCTTCATGGGCTTGGCTGTTGGTTCTTCATGGGCTGACCACATTGCATTTAAACCATCGCGACAGAAGTATTAGGTCATATTACACGTGCCGCTCTTCATGGGCTTGGCTGTCGTTTCTTCACAGACTGTCCACATTGCATTTAAACCATCGCGACATAAGTATTAGGTCGTATTACACGTGCGACTCTTCATGGGCTTCGCTGTCGGTTCTTCACGGGCTGACCACATTGCATTTAAATCATCGCGACATAAGTATTAGTTCATATTACACGTGCCGCTCTTCATGGGCTTGCCTTTCGGTTCTTCACAGACTGACCACATTGCATTTGACCACATTGCATTTAAACCATCGCAACATAAGTATTAGGTCATATTACACGTGCCGCTCTTCATGGGCTTCGCTGTCGGTTCTTTCTTCACGGGCTGACCACATTGCATTTAAATCATCGCAACATAAGTATTAGGTCATATTACACGTGCAGCACTTCATGGGCTTGGCTTTCGGTTCCTCACAGACTGACCACATTGCATTTGAACCATCGCGACATAAGTATTAGGTCATATTACACGTGCCGCTCTTCATGGGCTTGGCTGTCGGTTCTTCACGGGCTGACCACATTTCATTTCAACCATCGCCACATAAGTATTAGGTCATATTACACCTGCCGCTCTCATGGGCTTGGCTGTTGGGTCTTCACAGGCTGACCATATTGCATTTAAACCATCGCGACATAAGTATTAGGTCATATTACACATGCAGCTCTTCATGGGCTTGGCTGTTGGTTCTTCATGGGCTGACCACATTGCATTTAAACCATCGCGACATAAGTATTAGGTCATATTACACATGCAGCTCTTTATAGGCTTGGCTATTGGTTCTTCATGGGGTGACCACATTGCATTTAAAGCATCGCGACATAAGTATTAGGTCATATTACACGTGCCGCCCTTCATGGGCTTGGCTGTCGGTTCTTCACAGACTGACCACATTGCATTTAAACCAGCGCGACATAAGTATTAGGTCATATTACACGTGCCGCTCTTCATGGGCTTGGTTGTCGGTTCTTCACGGACTGACCACATTGCATTTAATTTAAACCATCGTAACATAAGTGTTAGGTCATATTACACGTGCCATCCTTCATGGGCTTGGCTGTCGGTTCTTCATGGGCTGACCACATTGCATTTAAACCATCGTGACATAAGTATTAGGTCATATTATACGGCCCGATCTTCATAGCCTTGGCTGTCTGTTCCACACAGGCTGACCACATTGCATTTAAACCATCCCGACATAAGTATCAGGTCATATTACACGTGTCGCTCTTCATGGGATTGGCTGTCGGTTCTTCACGGGCTGATCACATTGCATTTAAATCATCACGACATAAGTATTAGGTCATATTACACGTGCCGCCCTTCATGGGCTTGGCTGTCAGTTCTTCACGGGCTGACCACATTGCATTTAAACCATTGCGACATAAGTATTAGGTCATATTACACGTGCCTACCTTCATGGGCTTTGCTGCCTGTTCTTCACGGGCTGACGACATTGCATTTAAACCATCGTGACATAATTATTAGGTCATATTACTCGTGCCGCCCTTCATGGGCTTGGCTGTCGGTTCTTCATGGGCTGACCACATTGCATTTAAACCATCGTGACATAAGTATTAGGTCATATTATACGGCTCTATCTTCATGGCCTTGGCTGTCTGTTCCACACAGGCTTACCACATTGCATTTAAACCATCCCGACATAAGTATCAGGTCATATTACACGTGTCGCTCTTCATGGGCTTGGCTGTCGGTTCTTCATGGGCTGACCACATTGCATTTAAATCATCGCGACATTAGTATTAGGTCATATTACACATGCCGCTCTTCATGGGCTTGGCTGTCGGTTCTTCACGGGCTGACTCATTTCATTTCAACCATCGCCACATAAGTATTAGGTCATATTACACGTGCCTCTCTTCATGGCCTTGGCTGTTGGGTCTTCATGGGCTGACCACATTGCATTTAAACCATCGCGAGATAAGTATTAGGTCATATTACAGATACAGCTCTTCATGGGCTTGGCTGTCGGTTCTTCACAGACTGACCGCATTGCATTTAAACCATCGTGTCAGAAGTATTAGGTCATATTACACGGTCCGCTCTTCATGGGCTTGGCTGTCGGTTCTTCACAGACTGACCACATTGCATTTAAACCATCGCAACATAAGTATTAGGTCGTATTACATGTGCCGCTCTTCATTGGCTTTGCTGTCGGTTCTTCACAGACTGACAACATTGCATTTAAACCATCGCGACATAATTATTAGGTCATATTACACGTGTGGCCCTTCATGAGCTTGGCTGTCAGTTCTTCACGGGCTGACCACACTGCATTTAAACCATTGCGACATAAGTATTAGGTCATATTATACGGCTCGATCTTCATGGCCTTGGCTGTCTGTTCCACACAGGCTGACCACATTGCATTTAAACCATCCCGACATAAGTATCAGGTCATATTACACGTGTCGCTCTTCATGGGCTTGGCTGTCGGTTCTTCATGGGCTGACCACATTGCATTTAAATCATCGCGACATTAGTATTAGGTCATATTACACATGCCGCTCTTCATGGGCTTGGCTGTCGGTTCTTCACGGGCTGACTCATTTCATTTCAACCATCGCCACATAAGTATTAGGTCATATTACACGTGCCTCTCTTCATGGCCTTGGCTGTTGGGTCTTCATGGGCTGATCACATTGCATTTAAACCATCGCGAGATAAGTATTAGGTCATATTACAGATGCAGCTCTTCATGGGCTTGGCTGTCGGTTCTTCACAGACTGACCGCATTGCATTTAAACCATCGTGTCAGAAGTATTAGGTCATATTACACGGTCCGCTCTTCATGGGCTTGGCTGTCGGTTCTTCACAGACTGACCACATTGCATTTAAACCATCGCAACATAAGTATTAGGTCGTATTACATGTGCCGCTCTTCATTGGCTTTGCTGTCGGTTCTTCACAGACTGACAACATTGCATTTAAACCATCGCGACATAATTATTAGGTCATATTACACGTGCCGCCCTTCATGGGCTTGGCTGTCAGTTCTTCACGGGCTGACCACATTGCATTTAAACCATTGCGACATAAGTATTAGGTCATATTACACGTGCAGCCCTTCATGGGCTTGGCTGCCGGTTCTTCACAGGCTGACGACATTGCATTTAAACCATCGTGACATAATTATTGGGTCATATTATACGTGCTGCCCTTCATGGGATTGGCTGTCGGTTCTTCATGGGCTGACCACATTGCATTTAAACCATCGCGACATAAGTATTAGGTCATATTACACGAGCCGCTCTTCATGGGCTTGGCTGTCGGTCCTTCACGGACTAACCACATTGCATTTAAACCATCGCGACAGAAGTATTAGGTCATATTACACATGCCGATCTTCATAGGCTTGGCTGTCGGTTCTTCACGGGCTGACCACATTGCATTTAAACCATCGCGACAGAAGTATTAGGTCATATTACACGTGCCACTCTTCATAGGCTTGGCTGTCGGTTCTTCACGGGCTGACCACATTGCATTTAAACCATCGCGAGATAAGTTTTTGGTCATATTACATGTGCCGCTCTTCATGGGCTTGGCTGTCGGTTCTTCACAGACTGACCACATTGCATTTAAACCATAGCGACATAAGTATTAGGTCGTATTACATGTGCCGCTCTTCATAGGCTTGGCTGTCGGTTCTTCACGGACTGACCACATTGCATTTAAACCTTTGCGACATAAGTATTAGGTCATATTACACGTGCCACTCTTCATGGGCTTCGCTGTCGGTTCTTCACGGGCTGACCACATTGCATTTAAATCATCGCGACATAAGTATTAGGTCATATTACACGTGCCGCTCTTCATGGGCTTGGCTTTCGGTTCTTCACGGACTGACCACATTGCATTTGAGCACATTGCATTTAAACCATAGCGACATAAGTATTAGGTCGTATTACACGTGCCGCTCTTCATAGGCTTGGCTGTCGGTTCTTCACGGACTGACCACATTGCATTTAAACCATTGCGACATAAGTATTACGTCATATTACACGTGCCACTCTTCATGGGCTTCGCTGTCGGTTCTTCACGGGCTGACCACATTGCATTTAAATCATCGCGACATAGGTATTAGGTCATATTACACATGCCGCTCTTCATGGGCTTGGCTGTCGGTTCTTCACAGACTGACCACATTGCATTTAAACCATAGCGACATAAGTATTAGGTTATATTACACATGCCGCTCTTCATAGGCTTGGCTGTCGGTTCTTCACGGACTGACCACATTGCATTTAAACCATTGCGACATAAGTATTAGGTCATATTGCACGTGCCACTCTTCATGGGCTTCGCTGTCGGTTCTTCACGGTCTGACCACATTGCATTTAAATCATCGCGACATAAGTATTAGGTCATATTACACGTGCCGCTCTTCATGGGCTTTGCGGTCGGTTCTTCACGGGCTGACCACATTGCATTTAAATCATCGCGACATAAGTATTAGGTCATATTACACGTGCCGCTCTTCATGGGCTTGGCTTTCGGTTCTTCATGGACTGACCACATTGCATTTGAACCATCGCGACATAAGTATTAGGTCATATTACACATGCCGCTCTTCATGGGCTTCACTGTCGGTTCTTCACGGGTTGACCACATTTCATTTCAACCATCGCCACATGAGTATTAGGTCATATTACACATGCCGCTCTTCATGGGCTTGGCTGTCGGGTCTACACAGGCTGACCATATTGCATTTAAACCATCGCGACATAAGTATTAGGTCATATTACACATGCAGCTCTTCATGGGCTTGGCTGTTGGTTTTTCATGGGCTGACCACATTGCATTTAAACCATCGTGACAGAAGTATTAGGTCATATTACACGTGCCGCTCTTCATGGGCTTGGCTGTCAGTTCTTCACGGGCTGACCACATTGCATTTAAACCATTGCGACATAAGTATTAGGTCATATTACATGTGCAGCCCTTCATGGGCTTGGCTGCCGGTTCTTCACGGGCTGACGACATTGCATTTAAACCATCGTGACATAATTATTGGGTCATATTACACGTGCCGCCCTTCATGGGATTGGCTGTCGGTTCTTCATGGGCGGACCACATTGCATTTAAACCATCGCGACATAAGTATTAGGTCATATTACACGTGCCGCTCTTCATGGGCTTTGCTGTCGGTTCTTCATGGGCTGACCACATTGCATTTAAATCATCGCGACATAAGTATTAGGTCATATTACACGTGCCGCTCTTCATGGGCTTGGCTTTCGGTTCTTCATGGACTGACCACATTGCATTTGAACCAACGCGACATAAGTATTAGGTCATATTACACATGCCGCTCTTCATGGGCTTCGCTGTCGGTTCTTCACGGGTTGACCACATTTCATTTCAACCATCGCCACATAAGTATTAGGTCATATTACACATGCCGCTCTTCATGGGCTTGGCTGTCGGGTCTACACAGGCTGACCATATTGGATTTAAACCATCGCGACATTACACATGCAGCTCTTCATGGGCTTGGCTGTTGGTTCTTCATGGGCTGAACACATTGCATTTAAACCATCGCGACAGAAGTATTAGGTCATATTACACGTGCCGCTCTTCATGGGCTTGGCTGTCGTTTCTTCACAGACTGACCACATTGCATTTAAACCATCGCGACATAAGTATTAGGTCGTATTACACGTGCCACTCTTCATGGGCTTCGCTGTCGGTTCTTCACGGGCTGACCACATTGCATTTAAATCATCGCGACATAAGTGTTAGGTCATATTACACGTGCCGCTCTTCATGGGCTTGGCTTTCGGTTCTTCACGGACTGACCACATTGCATTTGACCACATTGCATTTAAACCATCGCAACATAAGTATTAGGTCATATTACACGTGGTGCTCTTCATGGGCTTCGCTGTCGTTTCTTCACGGACTAACCAGATTGCATTTAAACCATCGCAACATAAGTATTAGGTCATATTACACATGCAGCTCTTTATAGGCTTGGCTATTGGTTCTTCATGGGCTGACCACATTGCATTTAAACCATCGCGACATAAGTATTAGGTCATATTACACGTGCCTCTCTTCATGGCCTTGGCTGTTGGGTCTTCATGGGCTGACCACATTGCATTTAAACCATCGCGAGATAAGTATTAGGTCATATTACAGATACAGCTCTTCATGGGCTTGGCTGTCGGTTCTTCACAGACTGACCGCATTGCATTTAAACCATCGTGTCAGAAGTATTAGGTCATATTACACGGTCCGCTCTTCATGGGCTTGGCTGTCGGTTCTTCACAGACTGACCACATTGCATTTAAACCATCGCAACATAAGTATTAGGTCGTATTACATGTGCCGCTCTTCATTGGCTTTGCTGTCGGTTCTTCACAGACTGACAACATTGCATTTAAACCATCGCGACATAATTATTAGGTCATATTACACGTGTGGCCCTTCATGAGCTTGGCTGTCAGTTCTTCACGGGCTGACCACACTGCATTTAAACCATTGCGACATAAGTATTAGGTCATATTATACGGCTCGATCTTCATGGCCTTGGCTGTCTGTTCCACACAGGCTGACCACATTGCATTTAAACCATCCCGACATAAGTATCAGGTCATATTACACGTGTCGCTCTTCATGGGCTTGGCTGTCGGTTCTTCATGGGCTGACCACATTGCATTTAAATCATCGCGACATTAGTATTAGGTCATATTACACATGCCGCTCTTCATGGGCTTGGCTGTCGGTTCTTCACGGGCTGACTCATTTCATTTCAACCATCGCCACATAAGTATTAGGTCATATTACACGTGCCTCTCTTCATGGCCTTGGCTGTTGGGTCTTCATGGGCTGATCACATTGCATTTAAACCATCGCGAGATAAGTATTAGGTCATATTACAGATGCAGCTCTTCATGGGCTTGGCTGTCGGTTCTTCACAGACTGACCGCATTGCATTTAAACCATCGTGTCAGAAGTATTAGGTCATATTACACGGTCCGCTCTTCATGGGCTTGGCTGTCGGTTCTTCACAGACTGACCACATTGCATTTAAACCATCGCAACATAAGTATTAGGTCGTATTACATGTGCCGCTCTTCATTGGCTTTGCTGTCGGTTCTTCACAGACTGACAACATTGCATTTAAACCATCGCGACATAATTATTAGGTCATATTACACGTGCCGCCCTTCATGGGCTTGGCTGTCAGTTCTTCACGGGCTGACCACATTGCATTTAAACCATTGCGACATAAGTATTAGGTCATATTACACGTGCAGCCCTTCATGGGCTTGGCTGCCGGTTCTTCACAGGCTGACGACATTGCATTTAAACCATCGTGACATAATTATTGGGTCATATTATACGTGCTGCCCTTCATGGGATTGGCTGTCGGTTCTTCATGGGCTGACCACATTGCATTTAAACCATCGCGACATAAGTATTAGGTCATATTACACGAGCCGCTCTTCATGGGCTTGGCTGTCGGTCCTTCACGGACTAACCACATTGCATTTAAACCATCGCGACAGAAGTATTAGGTCATATTACACATGCCGATCTTCATAGGCTTGGCTGTCGGTTCTTCACGGGCTGACCACATTGCATTTAAACCATCGCGACAGAAGTATTAGGTCATATTACACGTGCCACTCTTCATAGGCTTGGCTGTCGGTTCTTCACGGGCTGACCACATTGCATTTAAACCATCGCGAGATAAGTTTTTGGTCATATTACATGTGCCGCTCTTCATGGGCTTGGCTGTCGGTTCTTCACAGACTGACCACATTGCATTTAAACCATAGCGACATAAGTATTAGGTCGTATTACATGTGCCGCTCTTCATAGGCTTGGCTGTCGGTTCTTCACGGACTGACCACATTGCATTTAAACCTTTGCGTCATAAGTATTAGGTCATATTACACGTGCCACTCTTCATGGGCTTCGCTGTCGGTTCTTCACGGGCTGACCACATTGCATTTAAATCATCGCGACATAAGTATTAGGTCATATTACACGTGCCACTCTTCATGGGCTTGGCTTTCGGTTCTTCACGGACTGACCACATTGCATTTGACCACATTGCATTTAAACCATAGCGACATAAGTATTAGGTCGTATTACACGTGCCGCTCTTCATAGGCTTGGCTGTCGGTTCTTCACGGACTGACCACATTGCATTTAAACCATTGCGACATAAGTATTACGTCATATTACACGTGCCACTCTTCATGGGCTTCGCTGTCGGTTCTTCACGGGCTGACCACATTGCATTTAAATCATCGCGACATAGGTATTAGGTCATATTACACATGCCGCTCTTCATGGGCTTGGCTGTCGGTTCTTCACAGACTGACCACATTGCATTTAAACCATAGCGACATAAGTATTAGGTTATATTACACATGCCGCTCTTCATAGGCTTGGCTGTCGGTTCTTCACGGACTGACCACATTGCATTTAAACCATTGCGACATAAGTATTAGGTCATATTGCACGTGCCACTCTTCATGGGCTTCGCTGTCGGTTCTTCACGGTCTGACCACATTGCATTTAAATCATCGCGACATAAGTATTAGGTCATATTACACATGCCGCTCTTCATGGGCTTTGCGGTCGGTTCTTCACGGGCTGACCACATTGCATTTAAATCATCGCGACATAAGTATTAGGTCATATTACACATGCCGCTCTTCATGGGCTTGGCTTTCGGTTCTTCATGGACTGACCACATTGCATTTGAACCATCGCGACATAAGTATTAGGTCATATTACACATGCCGCTCTTCATGGGCTTCACTGTCGGTTCTTCACGGGTTGACCACATTTCATTTCAACCATCGCCACATGAGTATTAGGTCATATTACACATGCCGCTCTTCATGGGCTTGGCTGTCGGGTCTACACAGGCTGACCATATTGCATTTAAACCATCGCGACATAAGTATTAGGTCATATTACACATGCAGCTCTTCATGGGCTTGGCTGTTGGTTTTTCATGGGCTGACCACATTGCATTTAAACCATCGTGACAGAAGTATTAGGTCATATTACACGTGCCGCTCTTCATGGGCTTGGCTGTCAGTTCTTCACGGGCTGACCACATTGCATTTAAACCATTGCGACATAAGTATTAGGTCATATTACATGTGCAGCCCTTCATGGGCTTGGCTGCCGGTTCTTCACGGGCTGACGACATTGCATTTAAACCATCGTGACATAATTATTGGGTCATATTACACGTGCCGCCCTTCATGGGATTGGCTGTCGGTTCTTCATGGGCGGACCACATTGCATTTAAACCATCGCGACATAAGTATTAGGTCATATTACACGTGCCGCTCTTCATGGGCTTTGCTGTCGGTTCTTCATGGGCTGACCACATTGCATTTAAATCATCGCGACATAAGTATTAGGTCATATTACACGTGCCGCTCTTCATGGGCTTGGCTTTCGGTTCTTCATGGACTGACCACATTGCATTTGAACCAACGCGACATAAGTATTAGGTCATATTACACATGCCGCTCTTCATGGGCTTCGCTGTCGGTTCTTCACGGGTTGACCACATTTCATTTCAACCATCGCCACATAAGTATTAGGTCATATTACACATGCCGCTCTTCATGGGCTTGGCTGTCGGGTCTACACAGGCTGACCATATTGGATTTAAACCATCGCGACATTACACATGCAGCTCTTCATGGGCTTGGCTGTTGGTTCTTCATGGGCTGAACACATTGCATTTAAACCATCGCGACAGAAGTATTAGGTCATATTACACGTGCCGCTCTTCATGGGCTTGGCTGTCGTTTCTTCACAGACTGACCACATTGCATTTAAACCATCGCGACATAAGTATTAGGTCGTATTACACGTGCCACTCTTCATGGGCTTCGCTGTCGGTTCTTCACGGGCTGACCACATTGCATTTAAATCATCGCGACATAAGTGTTAGGTCATATTACACGTGCCGCTCTTCATGGGCTTGGCTTTCGGTTCTTCACGGACTGACCACATTGCATTTGACCACATTGCATTTAAACCATCGCAACATAAGTATTAGGTCATATTACACGTGGTGCTCTTCATGGGCTTCGCTGTCGTTTCTTCACGGACTAACCAGATTGCATTTAAACCATCGCAACATAAGTATTAGGTCATATTACACATGCAGCTCTTTATAGGCTTGGCTATTGGTTCTTCATGGGCTGACCACATTGCATTTAAACCATCGCGACATAAGTATTAGGTCATATTACACGTGCCGCCCTTCATGGGCTTGGCTGTCGGTTCTTCACGGACTGACCACATTGCATTTAAACCAGCGCGACATAAGTATTAGGTCATATTACACGTGCTGCTCTTCATGTGCTTGGTTGTCGGTTCTTCACGGGCTGACCACATTTCATTTCAACCATCGCCACATAAGTATTAGGTCATATTACACATGCCACTCTTCATGGGCTTGGCTGTCGGGTCTACGCAGGCTGACCATATTGCATTTAAACCATCGCGACATAAGTATTAGGTCGTATTACACATGCAGCTCTTCATGGGCTTGGCTGTTGGTTCTTCATGGGCTGACCACATTGCATTTAAACCATCGCGACAGAAGTATTAGGTCATATTACACTTGCCGCTCTTCATGGGCTTGGCTGTCGGTTCTTCACAGACTGACCACATTGCATTTAAACCATTGCTACATAAGTATTAGGTCATATTACACATGCCGCTCTTCATGGGCTTGGCTGTCGGGTCTACACAGGCTGACCATATTGCATTTAAACCATCGCGACATAAGTATTAGGTCATATTACACATGCAGCTCTTCATGGGCTTGGCTGTTGGTTTTTCATGGGCTGACCACATTGCATTTAAACCATCGTGACAGAAGTATTAGGTCATATTACACGTGCCGCTCTTCATGGGCTTGGCTGTCAGTTCTTCACGGGCTGACCACATTGCATTTAAACCATTGCGACATAAGTATTAGGTCATATTACATGTGCAGCCCTTCATGGGCTTGGCTGCCGGTTCTTCACGGGCTGACGACATTGCATTTAAACCATCGTGACATAATTATTGGGTCATATTACACGTGCCGCCCTTCATGGGATTGGCTGTCGGTTCTTCATGGGCGGACCACATTGCATTTAAACCATCGCGACATAAGTATTAGGTCATATTACACGTGCCGCTCTTCATGGGCTTTGCTGTCGGTTCTTCATGGGCTGACCACATTGCATTTAAATCATCGCGACATAAGTATTAGGTCATATTACACGTGCCGCTCTTCATGGGCTTGGCTTTCGGTTCTTCATGGACTGACCACATTGCATTTGAACCAACGCGACATAAGTATTAGGTCATATTACACATGCCGCTCTTCATGGGCTTCGCTGTCGGTTCTTCACGGGTTGACCACATTTCATTTCAACCATCGCCACATAAGTATTAGGTCATATTACACATGCCGCTCTTCATGGGCTTGGCTGTCGGGTCTACACAGGCTGACCATATTGGATTTAAACCATCGCGACATTACACATGCAGCTCTTCATGGGCTTGGCTGTTGGTTCTTCATGGGCTGAACACATTGCATTTAAACCATCGCGACAGAAGTATTAGGTCATATTACACGTGCCGCTCTTCATGGGCTTGGCTGTCGTTTCTTCACAGACTGACCACATTGCATTTAAACCATCGCGACATAAGTATTAGGTCGTATTACACGTGCCACTCTTCATGGGCTTCGCTGTCGGTTCTTCACGGGCTGACCACATTGCATTTAAATCATCGCGACATAAGTGTTAGGTCATATTACACGTGCCGCTCTTCATGGGCTTGGCTTTCGGTTCTTCACGGACTGACCACATTGCATTTGACCACATTGCATTTAAACCATCGCAACATAAGTATTAGGTCATATTACACGTGGTGCTCTTCATGGGCTTCGCTGTCGTTTCTTCACGGACTAACCAGATTGCATTTAAACCATCGCAACATAAGTATTAGGTCATATTACACATGCAGCTCTTTATAGGCTTGGCTATTGGTTCTTCATGGGCTGACCACATTGCATTTAAACCATCGCGACATAAGTATTAGGTCATATTACACGTGCCGCCCTTCATGGGCTTGGCTGTCGGTTCTTCACGGACTGACCACATTGCATTTAAACCAGCGCGACATAAGTATTAGGTCATATTACACGTGCTGCTCTTCATGTGCTTGGTTGTCGGTTCTTCACGGGCTGACCACATTTCATTTCAACCATCGCCACATAAGTATTAGGTCATATTACACATGCCACTCTTCATGGGCTTGGCTGTCGGGTCTACGCAGGCTGACCATATTGCATTTAAACCATCGCGACATAAGTATTAGGTCGTATTACACATGCAGCTCTTCATGGGCTTGGCTGTTGGTTCTTCATGGGCTGACCACATTGCATTTAAACCATCGCGACAGAAGTATTAGGTCATATTACACTTGCCGCTCTTCATGGGCTTGGCTGTCGGTTCTTCACAGACTGACCACATTGCATTTAAACCATTGCTACATAAGTATTAGGTTGTATTACACGTGCCGCTCTTCATAGGCTTGGCTGTCAGTTCTTCACGGACTGACCACATTGCATTTAAACCATTGCGACATAAGTATTAGGTCATATTACACGTGCCGCTCTTCATGGGCTTGGCTGTCGGTTCTTCATGGGCTGACCACATTTCATTTCAACCATCGCCACATAAGTATTAGGTCATATTACACATGCCGCTCTTCATGGCCTTGGCTGTCGGGTCTTCACAGGCTGACCACATTGCATTTAAACCATCGCGACATAAGTATTAGGTCATATTACACGTGCAGCTCTTCATGGGCTTGGCTGTTGGTTCTTCATGGGCTGACCACATTGCATTTAAACCATCGCGACATAAGTATTAGGTCATATTACACATGCAGCTCTTCATGGGCTTGGCTGTTGGTTCTCCACGGGCTGACCACATTGCATTTAAATCATCGCGACATAAGTATTAGGTCATATTACACGTGCCGCTCTTCATGGGCTTGGAATTTCGGTTCTTCACGGACTGACCACATTGCATTTGACCACATTGCATTTAAACCATAGCGACATAAGTATTAGGTCGTATTACACGTGCCGCTCTTCATAGGCTTGGCTGTCGGTTCTTCACGGACTGACCACATTGCATTTAAACCATTGCGACATAAGTATTAGGTCATATTACACGTGCCACTCTTCATGGGCTTCGCTGTCGGTTCTTCACGGGCTGACCACATTGCATTTAAATCATCGCGACATAGGTATTAGGTCATATTACACATGCCGCTCTTCATGGGCTTGGCTGTCGGTTCTTCACAGACTGACCACATTGCATTTAAACCATAGCGAGATAAGTTTTTGGTCATATTACATGTGCCGCTCTTCATGGGCTTGGCTGTCGGTTCTTCACAGACTGACCACATTGCATTTAAACCATAGCGACATAAGTATTAGGTCGTATTACATGTGCCGCTCTTCATAGGCTTGGCTGTCGGTTCTTCACGGACTGACCACATTGCATTTAAACCATTGCGACATAAGTATTAGGTCATATTACACGTGCCACTCTTCATGGGCTTCGCTGTCGGTTCTTCACGGGCTGACCACATTGCATTTAAATCATCGCGACATAAGTATTAGGTCATATTACACGTGCCGCTCTTCATGGGCTTGGCTTTCGGTTCTTCACGGACTGACCACATTGCATTTGACCACATTGCATTTAAACCATAGCGACATAAGTATTAGGTCGTATTACACGTGCCGCTCTTCATAGGCTTGGCTGTCGGTTCTTCACGGACTGACCACATTGCATTTAAACCATTGCGACATAAGTATTACGTCATATTACACGTGCCACTCTTCATGGGCTTCGCTGTCGGTTCTTCACGGGCTGACCACATTGCATTTAAATCATCGCGACATAGGTATTAGGTCATATTACACATGCCGCTCTTCATGGGCTTGGCTGTCGGTTCTTCACAGACTGACCACATTGCATTTAAACCATAGCGACATAAGTATTAGGTTATATTACACATGCCGCTCTTCATAGGCTTGGCTGTCGGTTCTTCACGGACTGACCACATTGCATTTAAACCATTGCGACATAAGTATTAGGTCATATTGCACGTGCCACTCTTCATGGGCTTCGCTGTCGGTTCTTCACGGTCTGACCACATTGCATTTAAATCATCGCGACATAAGTATTAGGTCATATTACACGTGCCGCTCTTCATGGGCTTTGCTGTCGGTTCTTCACGGGCTGACCACATTGCATTTAAATCATCGCGACATAAGTATTAGGTCATATTACACGTGCCGCTCTTCATGGGCTTGGCTTTCGGTTCTTCATGGACTGACCACATTGCATTTGAACCATCGCGACATAAGTATTAGGTCATATTACACATGCCGCTCTTCATGGGCTTCACTGTCGGTTCTTCACGGGTTGACCACATTTCATTTCAACCATCGCCACATGAGTATTAGGTCATATTACACATGCCGCTCTTCATGGGCTTGGCTGTCGGGTCTACACAGGCTGACCATATTGCATTTAAACCATCGCGACATAAGTATTAGGTCATATTACACATGCAGCTCTTCATGGGCTTGGCTGTTGGTTTTTCATGGGCTGACCACATTGCATTTAAACCATCGTGACAGAAGTATTAGGTCATATTACACGTGCCGCTCTTCATGGGCTTGGCTGTCAGTTCTTCACGGGCTGACCACATTGCATTTAAACCATTGCGACATAAGTATTAGGTCATATTACATGTGCAGCCCTTCATGGGCTTGGCTGCCGGTTCTTCACGGGCTGACGACATTGCATTTAAACCATCGTGACATAATTATTGGGTCATATTACACGTGCCGCCCTTCATGGGATTGGCTGTCGGTTCTTCATGGGCGGACCACATTGCATTTAAACCATCGCGACATAAGTATTAGGTCATATTACACGTGCCGCTCTTCATGGGCTTTGCTGTCGGTTCTTCATGGGCTGACCACATTGCATTTAAATCATCGCGACATAAGTATTAGGTCATATTACACGTGCCGCTCTTCATGGGCTTGGCTTTCGGTTCTTCATGGACTGACCACATTGCATTTGAACCAACGCGACATAAGTATTAGGTCATATTACACATGCCGCTCTTCATGGGCTTCGCTGTCGGTTCTTCACGGGTTGACCACATTTCATTTCAACCATCGCCACATAAGTATTAGGTCATATTACACATGCCGCTCTTCATGGGCTTGGCTGTCGGGTCTACACAGGCTGACCATATTGGATTTAAACCATCGCGACATTACACATGCAGCTCTTCATGGGCTTGGCTGTTGGTTCTTCATGGGCTGAACACATTGCATTTAAACCATCGCGACAGAAGTATTAGGTCATATTACACGTGCCGCTCTTCATGGGCTTGGCTGTCGTTTCTTCACAGACTGACCACATTGCATTTAAACCATCGCGACATAAGTATTAGGTCGTATTACACGTGCCACTCTTCATGGGCTTCGCTGTCGGTTCTTCACGGGCTGACCACATTGCATTTAAATCATCGCGACATAAGTGTTAGGTCATATTACACGTGCCGCTCTTCATGGGCTTGGCTTTCGGTTCTTCACGGACTGACCACATTGCATTTGACCACATTGCATTTAAACCATCGCAACATAAGTATTAGGTCATATTACACGTGGTGCTCTTCATGGGCTTCGCTGTCGTTTCTTCACGGACTAACCAGATTGCATTTAAACCATCGCAACATAAGTATTAGGTCATATTACACATGCAGCTCTTTATAGGCTTGGCTATTGGTTCTTCATGGGCTGACCACATTGCATTTAAACCATCGCGACATAAGTATTAGGTCATATTACACGTGCCGCCCTTCATGGGCTTGGCTGTCGGTTCTTCACGGACTGACCACATTGCATTTAAACCAGCGCGACATAAGTATTAGGTCATATTACACGTGCTGCTCTTCATGTGCTTGGTTGTCGGTTCTTCACGGGCTGACCACATTTCATTTCAACCATCGCCACATAAGTATTAGGTCATATTACACATGCCACTCTTCATGGGCTTGGCTGTCGGGTCTACGCAGGCTGACCATATTGCATTTAAACCATCGCGACATAAGTATTAGGTCGTATTACACATGCAGCTCTTCATGGGCTTGGCTGTTGGTTCTTCATGGGCTGACCACATTGCATTTAAACCATCGCGACAGAAGTATTAGGTCATATTACACTTGCCGCTCTTCATGGGCTTGGCTGTCGGTTCTTCACAGACTGACCACATTGCATTTAAACCATTGCTACATAAGTATTAGGTTGTATTACACGTGCCGCTCTTCATAGGCTTGGCTGTCAGTTCTTCACGGACTGACCACATTGCATTTAAACCATTGCGACATAAGTATTAGGTCATATTACACGTGCCGCTCTTCATGGGCTTGGCTGTCGGTTCTTCATGGGCTGACCACATTTCATTTCAACCATCGCCACATAAGTATTAGGTCATATTACACATGCCGCTCTTCATGGCCTTGGCTGTCGGGTCTTCACAGGCTGACCACATTGCATTTAAACCATCGCGACATAAGTATTAGGTCATATTACACGTGCAGCTCTTCATGGGCTTGGCTGTTGGTTCTTCATGGGCTGACCACATTGCATTTAAACCATCGCGACATAAGTATTAGGTCATATTACACATGCAGCTCTTCATGGGCTTGGCTGTTGGTTCTCCACGGGCTGACCACATTGCATTTAAATCATCGCGACATAAGTATTAGGTCATATTACACGTGCCGCTCTTCATGGGCTTGGAATTTCGGTTCTTCACGGACTGACCACATTGCATTTGACCACATTGCATTTAAACCATAGCGACATAAGTATTAGGTCGTATTACACGTGCCGCTCTTCATAGGCTTGGCTGTCGGTTCTTCACGGACTGACCACATTGCATTTAAACCATTGCGACATAAGTATTAGGTCATATTACACGTGCCACTCTTCATGGGCTTCGCTGTCGGTTCTTCACGGGCTGACCACATTGCATTTAAATCATCGCGACATAGGTATTAGGTCATATTACACATGCCGCTCTTCATGGGCTTGGCTGTCGGTTCTTCACAGACTGACCACATTGCATTTAAACCATAGCGAGATAAGTTTTTGGTCATATTACATGTGCCGCTCTTCATGGGCTTGGCTGTCGGTTCTTCACAGACTGACCACATTGCATTTAAACCATAGCGACATAAGTATTAGGTCGTATTACATGTGCCGCTCTTCATAGGCTTGGCTGTCGGTTCTTCACGGACTGACCACATTGCATTTAAACCATTGCGACATAAGTATTAGGTCATATTACACGTGCCACTCTTCATGGGCTTCGCTGTCGGTTCTTCACGGGCTGACCACATTGCATTTAAATCATCGCGACATAAGTATTAGGTCATATTACACGTGCCGCTCTTCATGGGCTTGGCTTTCGGTTCTTCACGGACTGACCACATTGCATTTGACCACATTGCATTTAAACCATAGCGACATAAGTATTAGGTCGTATTACACGTGCCGCTCTTCATAGGCTTGGCTGTCGGTTCTTCACGGACTGACCACATTGCATTTAAACCATTGCGACATAAGTATTACGTCATATTACACGTGCCACTCTTCATGGGCTTCGCTGTCGGTTCTTCACGGGCTGACCACATTGCATTTAAATCATCGCGACATAGGTATTAGGTCATATTACACATGCCGCTCTTCATGGGCTTGGCTGTCGATTCTTCACAGACTGACCACATTGCATTTAAACCATAGCGACATAAGTATTAGGTTATATTACACATGCCGCTCTTCATAGGCTTGGCTGTCGGTTCTTCACGGACTGACCACATTGCATTTAAACCATTGCGACATAAGTATTAGGTCATATTGCACGTGCCACTCTTCATGGGCTTCGCTGTCGGTTCTTCACGGTCTGACCACATTGCATTTAAATCATCGCGACATAAGTATTAGGTCATATTACACGTGCCGCTCTTCATGGGCTTTGCTGTCGGTTCTTCACGGGCTGACCACATTGCATTTAAATCATCGCGACATAAGTATTAGGTCATATTACACGTGCCGCTCTTCATGGGCTTGGCTTTCGGTTCTTCATGGACTGACCACATTGCATTTGAACCATCGCGACATAAGTATTAGGTCATATTACACATGCCGCTCTTCATGGGCTTCACTGTCGGTTCTTCACGGGTTGACCACATTTCATTTCAACCATCGCCACATGAGTATTAGGTCATATTACACATGCCGCTCTTCATGGGCTTGGCTGTCGGGTCTACACAGGCTGACCATATTGCATTTAAACCATCGCGACATAAGTATTAGGTCATATTACACATGCAGCTCTTCATGGGCTTGGCTGTTGGTTTTTCATGGGCTGACCACATTGCATTTAAACCATCGCGACAGAAGTATTAGGTCATATTACACGTGCCGCTCTTCATGGGCTTGGCTGTCAGTTCTTCACGGGCTGACCACATTGCATTTAAACCATTGCGACATAAGTATTAGGTCATATTACAAGTGCAGCCCTTCATGGGTTTGGCTGCCGGTTCTTCACGGGCTGACGACATTGCATTTAAACCATCGTGACATAATTATTGGGTCATATTACACGTGCCGCCCTTCATGGGATTGGCTGTCGGTTCTTCATGGGCGGACCACATTGCATTTAAACCATCGCGACATAAGTATTAGGTCATATTACACGTGCCGCTCTTCATGGGCTTTGCTGTCGGTTCTTCATGGGCTGACCACATTGCATTTAAATCATCGCGACATAAGTATTAGGTCATATTACACGTGCCGCTCTTCATGGGCTTGGCTTTCGGTTCTTCATGGTCTGACCACATTGCATTTGAACCAACGCGACATAAGTATTAGGTCATATTACACATGCCGCTCTTCATGGGCTTCGCTGTCGGTTCTTCACGGGTTGACCACATTTCATTTCAACCATCGCCACATAAGTATTAGGTCATATTACACATGCCGCTCTTCATGGGCTTGGCTGTCGGGTCTACACAGGCTGACCATATTGGATTTAAACCATCGCGACATTACACATGCAACTCTTCATGGGCTTGGCTGTTGGTTCTTCATGGGCTGACCACATTGCATTTAAACCATCGCGACAGAAGTATTAGGTCATATTACACGTGCCGCTCTTCATGGGCTTGGCTGTCGTTTCTTCACAGACTGACCACATTGCATTTAAACCATCGCGACATAAGTATTAGGTCGTATTACACGTGCCACTCTTCATGGGCTTCGCTGTCGGTTCTTCACGGGCTGACCACATTGCATTTAAATCATCGCGACATAAGTGTTAGGTCATATTACACGTGCCGCTCTTCATGGGCTTGGCTTTCGGTTCTTCACGGACTGACCACATTGCATTTGACCACATTGCATTTAAACCATCGCAACATAAGTATTAGGTCATATTACACGTGGTGCTCTTCATGGGCTTCGCTGTCGTTTCTTCACGGACTAACCAGATTGCATTTAAACCATCGCAACATAAGTATTAGGTCATATTACACATGCAGCTCTTTATAGGCTTGGCTATTGGTTCTTCATGGGCTGACCACATTGCATTTAAACCATCGCGACATAAGTATTAGGTCATATTTCACGTGCCGCCCTTCATGGGCTTGGCTGTCTGTTCTTCACGGACTGACCACATTGCATTTAAACCAGCGCGACATAAGTATTAGGTCATATTACACGTGCCGTTCTTCATGGGCTTGGCTTTCGGTTCTTCACGGACTGACCACATTGCATTTGACCACATTGCATTTAAACCATCGCAACATAAGTATTAGGTCATATTACACGTGGTGCTCTTCATGGGCTTCGCTGTCGTTTCTTCACGGACTAACCAGATTGCATTTAAACCATCGCAACATAAGTATTAGGTCATATTACACATGCAGCTCTTTATAGGCTTGGCTATTGGTTCTTCATGGGCTGACCACATTGCATTTAAACCATCGCGACATAAGTATTAGGTCATATTACACGTGCCGCCCTTCATGGGCTTGGCTGTCGGTTCTTCACGGACTGACCACATTGCATTTAAACCAGCGCGACATAAGTATTAGGTCATATTACACGTGCTGCTCTTCATGTGCTTGGTTGTCGGTTCTTCACGGGCTGACCACATTTCATTTCAACCATCGCCACATAAGTATTAGGTCATATTACACATGCCACTCTTCATGGGCTTGGCTGTCGGGTCTATGCAGGCTGACCATATTGCATTTAAACCATCGCGACATAAGCATTAGGTCGTATTACACATGCAGCTCTTCATGGGCTTGGCTGTTGGTTCTTCATGGGCTGACCACATTGCATTTAAACCATCGCGACAGAAGTATTAGGTCATATTACACTTGCCGCTCTTCATGGGCTTGGCTGTCGGTTCTTCACAGACTGACTACATTGCATTTAAACCATTGCTACATAAGTATTAGGTTGTATTACACGTGCCGCTCTTCATAGGCTTGGCTGTCAGTTCTTCACGGACTGACCACATTGCATTTAAACCATTGCGACATAAGTATTAGGTCATATTACACGTGCCGCTCTTCATGGGCTTGGCTGTCGGTTCTTCATGGGCTGACCACATTTCATTTCAACCATCGCCACATAAGTATTAGGTCATATTACACATGCCGCTCTTCATGGCCTTGGCTGTCGGGTCTTCACAGGCTGACCACATTGCATTTAAACCATCGCGACATAAGTATTAGGTCATATTACACATGCAGCTCTTCATGGGCTTGGCTGTTGGTTCTTCATGGGCTGACCACATTGCATTTAAACCATCGCGACATAAGTATTAGGTCATATTACACATGCAGCTCTTCATGGGCTTGGCTGTTGGTTCTTCACGGGCTGACCACATTGCATTTAAATCATCGCGACATAAGTATTAGGTCATATTACACGTGCCGCTCTTCATGGGCTTGGAATTTCGGTTCTTCACGGACTGACCACATTGCATTTGACCACATTGCATTTAAACCATAGCGACATAAGTATTAGGTCGTATTACACGTGCCGCTCTTCATAGGCTTGGCTGTCGGTTCTTCACGGACTGACCACATTGCATTTAAACCATTGCGACATAAGTATTAGGTCATATTACACGTGCCACTCTTCATGGGCTTCGCTGTCGGTTCTTCACGGGCTGACCACATTGCATTTAAATCATCGCGACATAGGTATTAGGTCATATTACACATGCCGCTCTTCATGGGCTTGGCTGTCGGTTCTTCACAGACTGACCACATTGCATTTAAACCATAGCGAGATAAGTTTTTGGTCATATTACATGTGCCGCTCTTCATGGGCTTGGCTGTCGGTTCTTCACAGACTGACCACATTGCATTTAAACCATAGCGACATAAGTATTAGGTCGTATTACATGTGCCGCTCTTCATAGGCTTGGCTGTCGGTTCTTCACGGACTGACCACATTGCATTTAAACCATTGCGACATAAGTATTAGGTCATATTACACGTGCCACTCTTCATGGGCTTCGCTGTCGGTTCTTCACGGGCTGACCACATTGCATTTAAATCATCGCGACATAAGTATTAGGTCATATTACACGTGCCGCTCTTCATGGGCTTGGCTTTCGGTTCTTCACGGACTGACCACATTGCATTTGACCACATTGCATTTAAACCATAGCGACATAAGTATTAGGTCGTATTACACGTGCCGCTCTTCATAGGCTTGGCTGTCGGTTCTTCACGGACTGACCACATTGCATTTAAACCATTGCGACATAAGTATTACGTCATATTACACGTGCCACTCTTCATGGGCTTCGCTGTCGGTTCTTCACGGGCTGACCACATTGCATTTAAATCATCGCGACATAGGTATTAGGTCATATTACACATGCCGCTCTTCATGGGCTTGGCTGTCGGTTCTTCACAGACTGACCACATTGCATTTAAACCATAGCGACATAAGTATTAGGTTATATTACACATGCCGCTCTTCATAGGCTTGGCTGTCGGTTCTTCACGGACTGACCACATTGCATTTAAACCATTGCGACATAAGTATTAGGTCATATTGCACGTGCCACTCTTCATGGGCTTCGCTGTCGGTTCTTCACGGTCTGACCACATTGCATTTAAATCATCGCGACATAAGTATTAGGTCATATTACACGTGCCGCTCTTCATGGGCTTTGCTGTCGGTTCTTCACGGGCTGACCACATTGCATTTAAATCATCGCGACATAAGTATTAGGTCATATTACACGTGCCGCTCTTCATGGGCTTGGCTTTCGGTTCTTCATGGACTGACCACATTGCATTTGAACCATCGCGACATAAGTATTAGGTCATATTACACATGCCGCTCTTCATGGGCTTCACTGTCGGTTCTTCACGGGTTGACCACATTTCATTTCAACCATCGCCACATGAGTATTAGGTCATATTACACATGCCGCTCTTCATGGGCTTGGCTGTCGGGTCTACACAGGCTGACCATATTGCATTTAAACCATCGCGACATAAGTATTAGGTCATATTACACATGCAGCTCTTCATGGGCTTGGCTGTTGGTTTTTCATGGGCTGACCACATTGCATTTAAACCATCGCGACAGAAGTATTAGGTCATATTACACGTGCCGATCTTCATGGGCTTGGCTGTCAGTTCTTCACGGGCTGACCACATTGCATTTAAACCATTGCGACATAAGTATTAGGTCATATTACAAGTGCAGCCCTTCATGGGTTTGGCTGCCGGTTCTTCACGGGCTGACGACATTGCATTTAAACCATCGTGACATAATTATTGGGTCATATTACACGTGCCGCCCTTCATGGGATTGGCTGTCGGTTCTTCATGGGCGGACCACATTGCATTTAAACCATCGCGACATAAGTATTAGGTCATATTACACGTGCCGCTCTTCATGGGCTTTGCTGTCGGTTCTTCATGGGCTGACCACATTGCATTTAAATCATCGCGACATAAGTATTAGGTCATATTACACATGCCGCTCTTCATGGGCTTGGCTTTCGGTTCTTCATGGACTGACCACATTGCATTTGAACCAACGCGACATAAGTATTAGGTCATATTACACATGCCGCTCTTCATGGGCTTCGCTGTCGGTTCTTCACGGGTTGACCACATTTCATTTCAACCATCGCCACATAAGTATTAGGTCATATTACACATGCCGCTCTTCATGGGCTTGGCTGTCGGGTCTACACAGGCTGACCATATTGGATTTAAACCATCGCGACATTACACATGCAACTCTTCATGGGCTTGGCTGTTGGTTCTTCATGGGCTGACCACATTGCATTTAAACCATCGCGACAGAAGTATTGGGTCATATTACACGTGCCGCTCTTCATGGGCTTGGCTGTCGTTTCTTCACAGACTGACCACATTCCATTTAAACCATCGCGACATAAGTATTAGGTCGTATTACACGTGCCACTCTTCATGGGCTTCGCTGTCGGTTCTTCACGGGCTGACCACATTGCATTTAAATCATCGCGACATAAGTGTTAGGTCATATTACACGTGCCGCTCTTCATGGGCTTGGCTTTCGGTTCTTCACGGACTGACCACATTGCATTTGACCACATTGCATTTAAACCATCGCAACATAAGTATTAGGTCATATTACACGTGGTGCTCTTCATGGGCTTCGCTGTCGTTTCTTCACGGACCAACCAGATTGCATTTAAACCATCGCAACATAAGTATTAGGTCATATTACACATGCAGCTCTTTATAGGCTTGGCTATTGGTTCTTCATGGGCTCACCACATTGCATTTAAACCATCGCGACATAAGTATTAGGTCATATTTCACGTGCCGCCCTTCATGGGCTTGGCTGTCGGTTCTTCACGGACTGACCACATTGCATTTAAACCAGCGCGACATAAGTATTAGGTCATATTACACGTGCCGCTCTTCATGTGCTTGGTTGTCGGTTCTTCACGGGCTGACCACATTTCATTTCAACCATCGCCACATAAGTAATAGGTCATATTACACATGCCACTCTTCATGGGCTTGGCTGTCGGGTCTACGCAGGCTGACCATATTGCATTTAAACCATCGCGACATAAGTATTAGGTCGTATTACACATGCAGCTCTTCATGGGCTTGGCTGTTGGTTCTTCATGGGCTGACCACATTGCATTTAAACCATCGCGACAGAAGTATTAGGTCATATTACACTTGCCGCTCTTCATGGGCTTGGCTGTCGGTTCTTCACAGACTGACCACATTGCATTTAAACCATTGCTACATAAGTATTAGGTTGTATTACACGTGCCGCTCTTCATAGGCTTGGCTGTCAGTTCTTCACGGACTGACCACATTGCATTTAAACCATTGCGACATAAGTATTAGGTCATATTACACGTGCCGCTCTTCATGGGCTTGGCTGTCGGTTCTTCATGGGCTGACCACATTTCATTTCAACCATCGCCACATAAGTATTAGGTCATATTACACATGCCGCTCTTCATGGCCTTGGCTGTCGGGTCTTCACAGGCTGACCACATTGCATTTAAACCATCGCGACATAAGTATTAGGTCATATTACACATGCAGCTCTTCATGGGCTTGGCTGTTGGTTCTTCATGGGCTGACCACATTGCATTTAAACCATCGCGACATAAGTATTAGGTCATATTACACATGCAGCTCTTCATGGGCTTGGCTGTTGGTTCTTCACGGGCTGACCACATTGCATTTAAATCATCGCGACATAAGTATTAGGTCATATTACACGTGCCGCTCTTCATGGGCTTGGAATTTCGGTTCTTCACGGACTGACCACATTGCATTTGACAACATTGCATTTAAACCATAGCGACATAAGTATTAGGTCGTATTACACGTGCCGCTCTTCATAGGCTTGGCTGTCAGTTCTTCACGGACTGACCACATTGCATTTAAACCATTGCGACATAAGTATTAGGTCATATTACACGTGCCACTCTTCATGGGCTTCGCTGTCGGTTCTTCAGGGGCTGACCACATTGCATTTAAATCATCGCGACATAGGTATTAGGTCATATTACACATGCCGCTGTTCATGGGCTTGGCTGTCGGTTCTTCACAGACTGACCACATTGCATTTAAACCATAGCGACATAAGTATTAGGTCATATTACACATGCCGCTCTTCATAGGCTTGGCTGTCGGTTCTTCACGGACTGACCACATTGCATTTAAACCATTGCGACATAAGTATTAGGTCATATTACACGTGCCACTCTTCATGGGCTTCGCTGTCGGTTCTAATACTTATCATCGCGACATAAGTATTAGGTCATATTACACGTGCCGCTCTTCATGGGCTTTGCTGTCGATTCTTCACGGGCTGACCACATTGCATTTAAATCATCGCGACATAAGTATTAGGTCATATTACACGTGCCGCTCTTCATGGGCTTGGCTTTCGGTTCTTCATGGACTGACCACATTGCATTTGAACCATCGCGACATAAGTATTAGGTCATATTACACATGCCGCTCTTCATGGGCTTCACTGTCGGTTCTTCACGGGTTGACCACATTTCATTTCAACCATCGCCACATGAGTATTAGGTCATATTACGCATGCCGCTCTTCATGGGCTTGGCTGTCGGGTCTACACAGGCTGACCATATTGCATTTAAACCATCGCGACATAAGTATTAGGTCATATTACACATGCAGCTCTTCATGGGCTTGGCTGTTGGTTTTTGATGGGCTGACCACATTGCATTTAAACCATCGCGACAGAAGTATTAGGTCATATTACACGTGCCGCTCTTCATGGGCTTGGCTGTCAGTTCTTCACGGGCTGACCACATTGCATTTAAACCATTGTGACATAAGTATTAGGTCATATTACATGTGCAGCCGTTCATGGGCTTGGCTGCCGGTTCTTCACGGGCTGACGACATTGCATTTAAACAATCGTGACATAATTATTGGGTCATATTACACGTTCCGCCCTTCATGGGATTGGCTGTCGGTTCTTCATGGGCGGACCACATTGCATTTAAACCATCGCGACATAAGTATTAGATCATTTTACACGTGCCGCTCTTCATGGGCTTGGCTGTCGGTCCTTCACGGACTAACCACATTGCATTTAAACCATCGCGACAGAAGTATTAGGTCATATTACACATGCCGATCTTCATAGGCTTGGCTGTCGGTTCTTCACAGACTGACCACATTGCATTTAAACCATAGCGACATAAGTATTAGGTCATATTACACATGCCGCTCTTCATAGGCTTGGCTGTCGGTTCTTCACGGACTGACCACATTGCATTTAAACCATTGCGACATAAGTATTAGGTCATATTACACGTGCCACTCTTCATGGGCTTCGCTGTCGGTTCTAATACTTATCATCGCGACATAAGTATTAGGTCATATTACACGTGCCGCTCTTCATGGGCTTTGCTGTCGATTCTTCACGGGCTGACCACATTGCATTTAAATCATCGCGACATAAGTATTAGGTCATATTACACGTGCCGCTCTTCATGGGCTTGGCTTTCGGTTCTTCATGGACTGACCACATTGCATTTGAACCATCGCGACATAAGTATTAGGTCATATTACACATGCCGCTCTTCATGGGCTTCACTGTCGGTTCTTCACGGGTTGACCACATTTCATTTCAACCATCGCCACATGAGTATTAGGTCATATTACGCATGCCCCTCTTCATGGGCTTGGCTGTCGGGTCTACACAGGCTGACCATATTGCATTTAAACCATCGCGACATAAGTATTAGGTCATATTACACATGCAGCTCTTCATGGGCTTGGCTGTTGGTTTTTGATGGGCTGACCACATTGCATTTAAACCATCGCGACAGAAGTATTAGGTCATATTACACGTGCCGCTCTTCATGGGCTTGGCTGTCAGTTCTTCACGGGCTGACCACATTGCATTTAAACCATTGTGACATAAGTATTAGGTCATATTACATGTGCAGCCCTTCATGGGCTTGGCTGCCGGTTCTTCACGGGCTGACGACATTGCATTTAAACAATCGTGACATAATTATTGGGTCATATTACACGTTCCGCTCTTCATGGGATTGGCTGTCGGTTCTTCATGGGCGGACCACATTGCATTTAAACCATCGCGACATAAGTATTAGGTCATTTTACACGTGCCGCTCTTCATGGGCTTGGCTGTCGGTCCTTCACGGACTAACCACATTGCATTTAAACCATCGCGACAGAAGTATTAGGTCATATTACACATGCCGATCTTCATAGGCTTGGCTGTCGGTTCTTCACGGGCTGACCACATTGCATTTAAACCATCACGACAGAAGTGTCAGGTCATATTACACGTGCCGCTGTTCATAGGCTTGGCTGTCGGTTCTTCACGGGCTGACCACATTGCATTTAAACCATCGAGAGATAAGTTTTTGGTCATATTACATGTGCCGCTCTTCATGGGCTTGGCTGTCGGTTCTTCACAGACTGACCACATTGCATTTAAACCATAGCGACATAAGTATTATGTCGTATTACACGTGCCGCTCTTCATAGGCTTTGCTGTCGGTTCTTCACGGACTGACCACATTGCATTTAAACCATTGCGACATAAGTATTAGGTCATATTACACGTGCCACTCTTCATGGGCTTCGCTGTCGGTTCTTCACAGGCTGACCACATTGCATTTAAATCATCGCGACATAAGTATTAGGTCATATTACACGTGCTTCTCTTCATGGGCTTGGCTTTCGGTTCTTCACGGACTGACCACATTGCATTTGACCACATTGCATTTAAACCATCACGACATAAGTATTAGGTCATATTACACGTGCCGCTCTTCATGGGCTTTGCTGTCGGTTCTTCATGGGCTGACCACATTGCATTTATATCATCGCGACATAAGTATTAGGTCATATTACACGTGCCGCTCTTCATGGGCTTGGCTTTCGGTTCTTCATGGACTGATCACATTGCATTTGAACCAACGCGACATAAGTATTAGGTCATATTACACATGCCGCTCTTCATGGGCTTCGCTGTCGGTTCTTCACGGGTTGACCACATTTCATTTCAACCATCGCCACATAAGTATTAGGTCATATTACACATGCCGCTCTTCATGGGCTTGGCTGTCGGGTCTACACAGGCTGACCATATTGCATTTAAACCATCGCGACATTACACATGCAGCTCTTCATGGGCTTGGCTGTTGGTTCTTCATGGGCTGACCACATTGTATTTAAACCATCGCGACAGAAGCATTAGGTCATATTACACGTGCCGCTCTTCATGGGCTTGGCTGTCGTTTCTTCAGAGACTGACCACATTGCATTTAAACCATCGCGACATAAGTATTAGGTCGTATTACACGTTCCACTCTTCATGGGCTTCGCTGTCGGTTCTTCACGGCCTGACCACATTGCATTTAAATCATCGCGACATAAGTGTTAGGTCATATTACACGTGCCGCTCTTCATGGGCTTGGCTTTCGGTTCTTCACGGACTGACCACATTGCATTTGACCACATTGCATTTAAACCATCGCGACATAAGTATTACGTCATATTACACGTGGGGCTCTTCATGGGCTTCGCTGTCGTTTCTTCACGGACTAACCAGATTGCATTTAAACCATCGCAACATAAGTATTAGGTCATATTACACATGCAGCTCTTTATAGGCTTGGCTATTGGTTCTTCATGGGCTGACCACATTGCATTTAAACCATCGCGACATAAGTATTAGGTCATATTACACGTGCCGCCCTTCATGGGCTTGGCTGTCGGTTCTTCACGGACTGACCACATTGCATTTAAACCAGCGCGACATAAGTATTAGGTCATATTACACGTGCCGCTCTTCATGTGCTTGGTTGTCGGTTCTTCACGGGCTGACCACATTTCATTTCAACCATCGCCACATAAGTATTAGGTCATATTACACATGCCACTCTTCATGGGCTTGGCTGTCGGGTCTACACAGGCTGACCATATTGCATTTAAACCATCGCGACATAAGTATTAGGTCATATTACACATGCAGCTCTTCATGGGCTTGGCTGTTGGTTCTTCATGGGCTGACCACATTGCATTTAAACCATCGCGACATAAGTATTAGGTCATATTACACGTACCGCCCTTCATGGGCTTGGCTGTCGGTTCTTCACGGACTGACCACATTGCATTTAAACCAGCGCGACATAAGTATTAGGTCATATTACACGTGCCGCTCTTCATGTGCTTGGTTGTCGGTTCTTCACGGGCTGACCACATTTCATTTCAACCATCGCCACATAAGTATTAGGTCATATTACACATGCCACTCTTCATGGGCTTGGCTGTCGGTTCTACACAGGCTGACCATATTGCATTTAAACCATCGCGACATAAGTACTAGGTCATATTACACATGCAGCTCTTCATGGGCTTGGCTGTTGGTTCTTCATGGGCTGACCACATTGCATTTAAACTATCGCGACAGAAGTATTAGGTCATATTACACTTGCCGCTCTTCATGGGCTTGGCTGTCGGTTCTTCACAGACTGACCACATTGCATTTAAACCATTGCTACATAAGTATTAGGTCATATTACACATGCCGCTCTTCATGGGCTTCGCTGTCGGTTCTTTACGGGCTGACCACATTGCATTTAAACCATCGTGACATAATTATTAGGTCATATTACACGTGCCGCCCTTCATGGGCTTGGCTGTCGGTTCTTCATGGGCTGACCACATTGCATTTAAACCATCGTGACATAAGTATTAGGTCATATTATACGGCCCGATCTTCATGGCCTTGGCTGTCTGTTCCACACAGGCTGACCACATTGCCTTTAAACCATCCCGACATAAGTATCAGGTCATATTACACGTGTCGCTCTTCATGGGCTTGGCTGTCGGTTCTTCATGGGCTGACCACATTGCATTTAAATCATCGCGACATAAGTATTAGGTCATATTACACATGCCGCTCTTCATGGGCTTGGCTTTCGGTTCTTCATGGGCTGACCACATTGCATTTAAACCATAGCGACATAAGTATTAGGTCATATTACACATGCCGCTCTTCATGGGCTTGGCTGTCGGTTCTTCACGGGCTGACTCATTTCATTTCAACCATCGCCACATAAGTATTAGGTCATATTACACGTGCCTCTCTTCATGGCCTTGGCTGTTGGGTCTTCATGGGCTGACCACATTGCATTTAAACCATCGCGAGATAAGTATTAGGTCATATTACAGATGCAGCTCTTCATGGGCTTGGCTGTCGGTTCTTCACAGACTGACCGCATTGCATTTAAACCATCGTGTCAGAAGTATTAGGTCATATTACACGGTCCGCTCTTCATGGGCTTGGCTGTCGGTTCTTCACAGACTGACCACATTGCATTTAAACCATCGCAACATAAGTATTAGGTCGTATTACATGTGCCGCTCTTCATTGGCTTTGCTGTCGGTTCTTCACAGACTGACAACATTGCATTTAAACCATCGCGACTTAATTATTAGGTCATATTACACGTGCCGCCCTTCATGGGCTTGGCTGTCAGTTCTTCACGGGCTGACCACATTGCATTTAAACCATTGCGACATAAGTATTAGGTCATATTACACGTGCAGCCCTTCATGGGCTTGGCTGCCGGTTCTTCACAGGCTGACGACATTGCATTTAAACCATCGTGACATAATTATTGGGACATATTATACGTGCCGCCCTTCATGGGATTGGCTGTCGGTTCTTCATGGGCTGACCACATTGCATTTAAACCATCGCGACATAAGTATTAGGTCATATTACACGTGCCGCTCTTCATGGGCTTGGCTGTCGGTCCTTCACGGACTAACCACATTGCATTTAAACCATCGCGACAGAAGTATTAGGTCATATTACACATGCCGATCTTCATAGGCTTGGCTGTCGGTTCTTCACGGGCTGACCACATTGCATTTAAACCATCGCGACAGAAGTATTAGGTCATATTACACGTGCCGCTCTTCATAGGCTTGGCTGTCGGTTCTTCACGGGCTGACCACATTGCATTTAAACCATCGCGAGATAAGTTTTTGGTCATATTACATGTGCCGCTCTTCATGGGCTTGGCTGTCGGTTCTTCACAGACTGACCACATTGCATTTAAACCATAGCGACATAAGTATTAGGTCGTATTACATGTGCCGCTCTTCATAGGCTTGGCTGTCGGTTCTTCACGGACTGACCACATTGCATTTAAACCATTGCGACATAAGTATTAGGTCATATTACACGTGCCACTCTTCATGGGCTTCGCTGTCGGTTCTTCACGGGCTGACCACATTGCATTTAAATCATCGCGACATAAGTATTAGGTCATATTACACGTGCCGCTCTTCATGGGCTTGGCTTTCGGTTCTTCACGGACTGACCACATTGCATTTGACCACATTGCATTTAAACCATAGCGACATAAGTATTAGGTCGTATTACACGTGCCGCTCTTCATAGGCTTGGCTGTCGGTTCTTCACGGACTGACCACATTGCATTTAAACCATTGTGACATAAGTATTAGGTCATATTACACGTGCCACTCTTCATGGGCTTCGCTGTCGGTTCTTCACGGGCTGACCACATTGCATTTAAATCATCGCGACATAGGTATTAGGTCATATTACACATGCCGCTCTTCATGGGCTTGGCTGTCGGTTCTTCACAGACAGACCACATTGCATTTAAACCATAGCGACATAAGTATTAGGTCATATTACACATGCCGCTCTTCATAGGCTTGGCTGTCGGTTCTTCACGGACTGACCACATTGCATTTAAACCATTGCGACATAAGTATTAGGTCATATTACACGTGCCACTCTTCATGGGCTTCGCTGTCGGTTCTTCACGGGCTGACCACATTGCATTTAAATCATCGCAACATAAGTATTAGGTCATATTACACGTGCCGCTCTTCATGGTCTTGGCTTTCGGTTCCTCACAGACTGACCACATTGCATTTGAACCATCGCGACATAAGTATTAGGTCATATTACACGTGCCGCTCTTCATGGGCTTGGCTGTCGGTTCTTCACGGGCTGACCACATTTCATTTCAACCATCGCCACATAAGTATTAGGTCATATTACACCTGCCGCTCTCATGGGCTTGGCTGTTGGGTCTTCACAGGCTGACCATATTGCATTTAAACCATCGCGACATAAGTATTAGGTCATATTACACATGCAGCTCTTCATGGGCTTGGCTGTTGGTTCTTCATGGGCTGACCACATTGCATTTAAACCATCGCGACATAAGTATTAGGTCATATTACACATGCAGCTCTTTATAGGCTTGGCTATTGGTTCTTCATGGAGTGACCACATTGCATTTAAAGCATCGCGACATAAGTATTAGGTCATATTACACGTGCCGCCCTTCATGGGCTTGGCTGTCGGTTCTTCACGGACTGACCACATTGCATTTAAACCAGCGCGACATAAGTATTAGGTCTTATTACACGTGCCGCTCTTCATGGGCGTGGTTGTCGGTTCTTCACGGACTGACCACATTGCATTTAATTTAAACCATCGTAACATAAGTGTTAGGTCATATTACACATGCCATCCTTCATGGGCTTGGCTGTCGGTTCTTCATGGGCTGACCACATTGCATTTAAACCATCGTGACATAAGTATTAGGTCATATTATACGGCCCGATCTTCATGGCCTTGGCTGTCTGTTCCACACAGGCTGACCACATTGCATTTAAACCATCCCGACATAAGTATCAGGTCATATTACACGTGTCGCTCTTCATGGGATTGGCTGTCGGTTCTTCACGGGCTGATCACATTGCATTTAAATCATCACGACATAAGTATTAGGTCATATTACACGTGCCGCTCTTCATGGGCTTGGTTGTCGGTTCTTCACGGACTGACCACATTGCATTTAATTTAAACCATCGTAACATAAGTGTTAAGTCATATTACACGTGCCATCCTTCATGGCCTTGGCTGTCGGTTCTTCATGGGCTGACCACATTGCATTTAAACCATCATGACATAAGTATTAGGTCATATTATATGGCCCGATCTTCATGGCCTTGGCTGTCTGTTCCACACAGGCTGACCACATTGCATTTAAACCATCCCGACATAAGTATCAGGTCATATTACACGTGTCGCTCTTCATGGGCTTGGCTGTCGGTTCTTCACGGGCTGATCACATTGCATTTAAATCATCACGACATAAGTATTAGGTCATATTACACGTGCCGCCCTTCATGGGCTTGGCTGTCAGTTCTTCACGGGCTGACCACATTGCATTTAAACCATTGCGACATAAGTATTAGGTCATATTACACGTGCCGACCTTCATGGGCTTCGCTGCCTGTTCTTCACGGGCTGACGACATTGCATTTAAACCATCGTGACATAATTATTAGGTCATATTACACGTGCCGCCCTTCATGGGCTTGGCTGTCGGTTCTTCATGGGCTGACCACATTGCATTTAAACCATCGTGACATAAGTATTAGGTCATATTATACGGCCCGGTCTTCATGGCCTTGGCTGTCTGTTCCACACAGGCTGACCACATTGCATTTAAACCATCCCGACATAAGTATCAGGTCATATTACACGTGTCGCTCTTCATGGGCTTGGCTGTCGGTTCTTCACGGGCTGATCACGTTGCATTTAAATCATCACGACATAAGTATTAGGTCATATTACACGTGCCGCACTTCATGGGATTGGCTGTCGGTCCTTCACGGACTAACCACATTGCCTTTAAACCATCGCACCAGAAGTATTAGGTCATATTACACGTGTCGCTCTTCATAGGCTTGGCTGTCGGTTCTTCACAGGCTGACCACATTGCATTTAAACCATCGCGACAGAAGTATTGGGTCATATTACACGTGCCGCTCTTCATGGGCTTGGCTGTCGGTTCTTCACGGGCTGACCACATTGCATTTAAATCATCGCGACATAAGTATTAGGTCATAATACACGTGCCGTCCTTCATGGGATTGGCTGTCAGTTCTTCACGGGCTGACCACATTGCATTAAAACCATCGCGAGATAAGTTTTAGGTCATATTACATGTGCCGCTCTTCATGGGCTTGGCTGTCGGTTCTTCAGAGACTGACCACATTGCATTTAAACCATCGCGACATAAGTATTAGGTCGTATTACACGTGCCGCTCTTCATAGGCTTGGCTGTCGGTTCTTCACGGACTGACCACATTGCATTTAAACCATTGCGACATAAGTATTAGGTCATATTACATGTGCCGCTCTTCATGGGCTTCGCTGTCGGTTCTTCACGGGCTGACCACATTGCATTTAAATCATCGCGACATAAGTATTAGGTCATATTACACGTGCCACTCTTCATGGGCTTGGCTTTCGGTTCTTCACGGACTGACCACTTTGCATTTGACCACATTGCATTTAAACCATCGCGACATAAGTATTAGGTCATATTACACGTGTCGCTCTTCATGGGCTTCGCTGTCGGTTCTTCATGGGCTGACCACATTGCATTTAAATCATCGCGACATAAGTATTAGGCCATATTACACATGCCGCTCTTCATGGGCTTGGCTGTCGGTTCTTCACGGGCTGACTCATTTCATTTCAACCATCGCCACATAAGTATTAGGTCATATTACACGTGCCGCTCTTCATGGCCTTGGCTGTTGGGTCTTCATGGGCTGACCACATTGCATTTAAACGTGCCACTCGTCATGGGCTTGGCTTTCGGTTCTTCACGGACTGACCACTTTGCATTTGACCACATTGCATTTAAACCATCGCGACATAAGTATTAGGTCATATTACACGTGTCGCTCTTCATGGGCTTCGCTGTCGGTTCTTCATGGGCTGACCACATTGCATTTAAATCATCGCGACATAAGTATTAGGCCATATTACACATGCCGCTCTTCATGGGCTTGGCTGTCGGTTCTTCACGGGCTGACTCATTTCATTTCAACCATCGCCACATAAGTATTAGGTCATATTACACGTGCCGCTCTTCATGGCCTTGGCTGTTGGGTCTTCATGGGCTGACCACATTGCATTTAAACCATCGCGAGATAAGTATTAGGTCATATTACACATGCAGCTCTTCATGGGCTTGGCTGTCAGTTCTTCACAGACTGACCGCATTGCATTTAAACCATCGTGTCAGAAGTATTAGGTCATATTACACGGTCCGCTCTTCATGGGCTTGGCTGTCGGTTCTTCACAGACTGACCACATTGCATTTAAACCATCGCAACATAAGTATTAGGTCGTATTACATGTGCCGCTCTTCATTGGCTTTGCTGTCGGTTCTTCACAGACTGACAACATTGCATTTAAACCATCGCGACATAATTATTAGGTCATATTACACGTGTGGTCCTTCATGAGCTTGGCTGTCAGTTCTTCATGGGCTGACCACATTGCATTTAAACCATCGCGACACACATTAGGTCATATTACACGTGCCGCTCTTCATTGGCTTTGCTGTCGGTTCTTCACAGTCTGACAACATTGCATTTAAACCATCGCGACATAAGTATTAGGTCATATTACACGTGCCGCCCTTCATGGGCTTGGCTTTCGGTTCTTCAAGGACTGACCACATTGCATTTGAACCATCGCGACATAAGTATTCGGTCATATTACACATGCCGCTCTTCATGGGCTTTACATGTGCCGCTCTTCATGGGCTTCACTGTCGGTTCTTCACGCGCTGACCACATTTCATTTCAACCATCGCCACATAAGTATTAGGTCATATTACACATGCCGCTCTTCATGGGCTTCGCTGTCGGGTCTACACAGGCTGACCATATTGCATTTAAACCATCGTGACATAAGTATTAGATCATATTACACATACAGCTCTTCATGGGCTTGGCTGTTGGTTCTTCATGGGCTGACCACATTGCATTTAAACCATCGCGACAGAAGTATTAGGTCATATTACACGTGCCGCTCTTCATGGGCTTGGCTGTCGTTTCTTCACAGACTGACCACATTGCATTTAAACCATCGCGACATAAGTATTAGGTCGTATTACACGTGCGACTCTTCATGGGCTTCGCTGTCGGTTCTTCATGGGCTGACCACATTGCATTTAAATCATCGCGACATAAGTATTAGTTCATATTACACGTGCCGCTCTTCATGGGCTTGCCTTTCGGTTCTTCACAGACTGACCACATTGCATTTGACCACATTGCATTTAAACCATCGCAACATAAGTATTAGGTCATATTACACGTGCCGCTCTTCATGGGCTTCGCTGTCGGTTCTTCACGGGCTGACCACATTGCATTTAAATCATCGCAACATAAGTATTAGGTCATATTACACGTGCAGCACTTCATGGGCTTGGCTTTCGGTTCCTCACAGACTGACCACATTGCATTTGAACCATCGCGACATAAGTATTAGGTCATATTACACGTGCCGCTCTTCATGGGCTTGGCTGTCGGTTCTTCACGGGCTGACCACATTTCATTTCAACCATCGCCACATAAGTATTAGGTCATATTACACCTGCCGCTCTCATGGGCTTGGCTGTTGGGTCTTCACAGGCTGACCATATTGCATTTAAACCATCGCGACATAAGTATTAGGTCATATTACACATGCAGCTCTTCATGGGCTTGGCTGTTGGTTCTTCATGGGCTGACCACATTGCATTTAAACCATCGCGACATAAGTATTAGGTCATATTACACATGCAGCTCTTTATAGGCTTGGCTATTGGTTCTTCATGGGGTGACCACATTGCATTTAAAGCATCGCGACATAAGTATTAGGTCATATTACACGTGCCGCCCTTCATGGGCTTGGCTGTCGGTTCTTCACGGACTGACCACATTGCATTTAAACCAGCGCGACATAAGTATTAGGTCATATTACACGTGCTGCTCTTCATGGGCTTGGTTGTCGGTTCTTCACGGACTGACCACATTGCATTTAATTTAAACCATCGTAACATAAGTGTTAGGTCATATTACACGTGCCATCCTTCATGGGCTTGGCTGTCGGTTCTTCATGGGCTGACCACATTGCATTTAAACCATCGTGACATAAGTATTAGGTCATATTATACGGCCCGATCTTGATAGCCTTGGCTGTCTGTTCCACACAGGCTGACCACATTGCATTTAAACCATCCCGACATAAGTATCAGGTCATATTACACGTGTCGCTCTTCATGGGATTGGCTGTCGGTTCTTCACGGGCTGATCACATTGCATTTAAATCATCACGACATAAGTATTAGGTCATATTACACGTGCCGCCCTTCATGGGCTTGGCTGTCAGTTCTTCACGGGCTGACCACATTGCATTTAAACCATTGCGACATAAGTATTAGGTCATATTACACGTGCCTACCTTCATGGGCTTTGCTGCCTGTTCTTCACGGGCTGACGACATTGCATTTAAACCATCGTGACATAATTATTAGGTCATATTACTCGTGCCGCCCTTCATGGGCTTGGCTGTCGGTTCTTCATGGGCTGACCACATTGCATTTAAACCATCGTGACATAAGTATTAGGTCATATTATACGGCTCTATCTTCATGGCCTTGGCTGTCTGTTCCACACAGGCTTACCACATTGCATTTAAACCATCCCGACATAAGTATCAGGTCATATTACACGTGTCGCTCTTCATGGGCTTGGCTGTCGGTTCTTCATGGGCTGACCACATTGCATTTAAATCATCGCGACATTAGTATTAGGTCATATTACACATGCCGCTCTTCATGGGCTTGGCTGTCGGTTCTTCACGGGCTGACTCATTTCACTTCAACCATCGCCACATAAGTATTCGGTCATATTACACGTGCCTCTCTTCATGGCCTTGGCTGTTGGGTCTTCATGGGCTGACCACATTGCATTTAAACCATCGCGAGATAAGTATTAGGTCATATTACAGATACAGCTCTTCATGGGCTTGGCTGTCGGTTCTTCACAGACTGACCGCATTGCATTTAAACCATCGTGTCAGAAGTATTAGGTCATATTACACGGTCCGCTCTTCATGGGCTTGGCTGTCGGTTCTTCACAGACTGACCACATTGCATTTAAACCATCGCAACATAAGTATTAGGTCGTATTACATGTGCCGCTCTTCATTGGCTTTGCTGTCGGTTCTTCACAGACTGACAACATTGCATTTAAACCATCGCGACATAATTATTAGGTCATATTACACGTGTGGCCCTTCATGAGCTTGGCTGTCAGTTCTTCACGGGCTGACCACACTGCATTTAAACCATTGCGACATAAGTATTAGGTCATATTATACGGCTCGATCTTCATGGCCTTGGCTGTCTGTTCCACACAGGCTGACCACATTGCATTTAAACCATCCCGACATAAGTATCAGGTCATATTACACGTGTCGCTCTTCATGGGCTTGGCTGTCGGTTCTTCATGGGCTGACCACATTGCATTTAAATCATCGCGACATTAGTATTAGGTCATATTACACATGCCGCTCTTCATGGGCTTGGCTGTCGGTTCTTCACGGGCTGACTCATTTCATTTCAACCATCGCCACATAAGTATTAGGTCATATTACACGTGCCTCTCTTCATGGCCTTGGCTGTTGGGTCTTCATGGGCTGACCACATTGCATTTAAACCATCGCGAGATAAGTATTAGGTCATATTACAGATGCAGCTCTTCATGGGCTTGGCTGTCGGTTCTTCACAGACTGACCGCATTGCATTTAAACCATCGTGTCAGAAGTATTAGGTCATATTACACGGTCCGCTCTTCATGGGCTTGGCTGTCGGTTCTTCACAGACTGACCACATTGCATTTAAACCATCGCAACATAAGTATTAGGTCGTATTACATGTGCCGCTCTTCATTGGCTTTGCTGTCGGTTCTTCACAGACTGACAACATTGCATTTAAACCATCGCGTCATAATTATTAGGTCATATTACACGTGCCGCCCTTCATGGGCTTGGCTGTCAGTTCTTCACGGGCTGACCACATTGCATTTAAACCATTGCGACATAAGTATTAGGTCATATTACACGTGTAGCCCTTCATGGGCTTGGCTGCCGGTTCTTCACAGGCTGACGACATTGCATTTAAACTATCGTGACATAATTATTGGGTCATATTATACGTGCTGCCCTTCATGGGATTGGCTGTCGGTTCTTCATGGGCTGACCACATTGCATTTAAACCATCGCGACATAAGTATTAGGTCATATTACACGTGCCGCTCTTCATCGGCTTGGCTGTCGGTCCTTCACGGACTAACCACATTGCATTTAAACCATCGCGACAGAAGTATTAGGTCATATTACACATGCCGATCTTCATAGGCTTGGCTGTCGGTTCTTCACGGGCTGACCACATTGCATTTAAACCATCGCGACAGAAGTATTAGGTCATATTACATGTGCCGCTCTTCATAGGCTTGGCTGTCGGTTCTTCACGGGCTGACCACATTGCATTTAAACCATCGCGAGATAAGTTTTTGGTCATATTACATGTGCCGCTCTTCATGGGCTTGGCTGTCGGTTCTTCACAGACTGACCACATTGCATTTAAACCATAGCGACATAAGTATTAGGTCGTATTACATGTGCCGCTCTTCATAGGCTTGGCTGTCGGTTCTTCACGGACTGACCACATTGCATTTCAACCATTGCGACATAAGTATTAGGTCATATTACACGTGCCACTCTTCATGGGCTTCGCTGTCGGTTCTTCACGGGCTGACCACATTGCATTTAAATCATCGCGACATAAGTATTAGGTCATATTACACGTGCCGCTCTTCATGGGGTTGGCTTTCGGTTCTTCACGGACTGACCACATTGCATTTGACCACATTGCATTTAAACCATAGCGACATAAGTATTAGGTCGTATTACACGTGCCGCTCTTCATAGGCTTGGCTGTCGGTTCTTCACGGACTGACCACATTGCATTTAAACCATTGCGACATAAGTATTACGTCATATTACACGTGCCACTCTTCATGGGCTTCGCTGTCGGTTCTTCACGGGCTGACCACATTGCATTTAAATCATCGCGACATAGGTATTAGGTCATATTACACATGCCGCTCTTCATGGGCTTGGCTGTCGGTTCTTCACAGACTGACCACATTGCATTTAAACCATAGCGACATAAGTATTAGGTTATATTACACATGCCGCTCTTCATAGGCTTGGCTGTCGGTTCTTCACGGACTGACCACATTGCATTTAAACCATTGCGACATAAGTATTAGGTCATATTGCACATGCCACTCTTCATGGGCTTCGCTGTCGGTTCTTCACGGTCTGACCACATTGCATTTAAATCATCGCGACATAAGTATTAGGTCATATTACACGTGCCGCTCTTCATGGGCTTTGCTGTCGGTTCTTCACGGGCTGACCACATTGCATTTAAATCATCGCGACATAAGTATTAGGTCATATTACACGTGCTGCTCTTCATGGGCTTGGCTTTCGGTTCTTCATGGACTGACCACATTGCATTTGAACCATCGCGACATAAGTATTAGGTCATATTACACATGCCGCTCTTCATGGGCTTCACTGTCGGTTCTTCACGGGTTGACCACATTTCATTTCAACCATCGCCACATGAGTATTAGGTCATATTACACATGCCGCTCTTCATGGGCTTGGCTGTCGGGTCTACACAGGCTGACCATATTGCATTTAAACCATCGCGACATAAGTATTAGGTCATATTACACATGCAGCTCTTCATGGGCTTGGCTGTTGGTTTTTCATGGGCTGACCACATTGCATTTAAACCATCGCGACAGAAGTATTAGGTCATATTACACGTGCCGCTCTTCATGGGCTTGGCTGTCAGTTCTTCACGGGCTGACCACATTGCATTTAAACCATTGCGACATAAGTATTAGGTCATATTACATGTGCAGCCCTTCATGGGCTTGGCTGCCGGTTCTTCACGGGCTGACGACATTGCATTTAAACCATCGTGACATAATTATTGGGTCATATTACACGTGCCGCCCTTCATGGGATTGGCTGTCGGTTCTTCATGGGCGGACCACATTGCATTTAAACCATTGCGACATAAGTATTAGGTCATATTACACGTGCCGCTCTTCATGGGCTTTGCTGTCGGTTCTTCATGGGCTGACCACATTGCATTTAAATCATCGCGACATAAGTATTAGGTCATATTACACGTGCCGCTCTTCATGGGCTTGGCTTTCGGTTCTTCATGGACTGACCACATTGCATTTGAACCAACGCGACATAAGTATTAGGTCATATTACACATGCCGCTCTTCATGGGCTTCGCTGTCGGTTCTTCACGGGTTGACCACATTTCATTTCAACCATCGCCACATAAGTATTAGGTCATATTACACATGCCGCTCTTCATGGGCTTGGCTGTCGGGTCTACACAGGCTGACCATATTGGATTTAAACCATCGCGACATTACACATGCAGCTCTTCATGGGCTTGGCTGTTGGTTCTTCATGGGCTGACCACATTGCATTTAAACCATCGCGACAGAAGTATTAGGTCATATTACACGTGCCGCTCTTCATGGGCTTGGCTGTCGTTTCTTCACAGACTGACCACATTGCATTTAAACCATCGCGACATAAGTATTAGGTCGTATTACACGTGCCACTCTTCATGGGCTTCGCTGTCGGTTCTTCACGGGCTGACCACATTGCATTTAAATCATCGCGACATAAGTGTTAGGTCATATTACACGTGCCGCTCTTCATGGGCTTGGCTTTCGGTTCTTCACGGACTGACCACATTGCATTTGACCACATTGCATTTAAACCATCGCAACATAAGTATTAGGTCATATTACACGTGGTGCTCTTCATGGGCTTCGCTGTCGTTTCTTCACGGACTAACCAGATTGCATTTAAACCATCGCAACATAAGTATTAGGTCATATTACACATGCAGCTCTTTATAGGCTTGGCTATTGGTTCTTCATGGGCTGACCACATTGCATTTAAACCATCGCGACATAAGTATTAGGTCATATTACACGTGCCGCCCTTCATGGGCTTGGCTGTCGGTTCTTCACGGACTGACCACATTGCATTTAAACCAGCGCGACATAAGTATTAGGTCATATTACACGTGCCGCTCTTCATGTGCTTGGTTGTCGGTTCTTCACGGGCTGACCACATTTCATTTCAACCATCGCCACATAAGTATTAGGTCATATTACACATGCCACTCTTCATGGGCTTGGCTGTCGGGTCTACGCAGGCTGACCATATTGCATTTAAACCATCGCGACATAAGTATTAGGTCGTATTACACATGCAGCTCTTCATGGGCTTGGCTGTTGGTTCTTCATGGGCTGACCACATTGCATTTAAACCATCGCGACAGAAGTATTAGGTCATATTACACTTGCCGCTCTTCATGGGCTTGGCTGTCGGTTCTTCACAGACTGACCACATTGCATTTAAACCATTGCTACATAAGTATTAGGTTGTATTACACGTGCCGCTCTTCATAGGCTTGGCTGTCAGTTCTTCACGGACTGACCACATTGCATTTAAACCATTGCGACATAAGTATTAGGTCATATTACACGTGCCGCTCTTCATGGGCTTGGCTGTCGGTTCTTCATGGGCTGACCACATTTCATTTCAACCATCGCCACATAAGTATTAGGTCATATTACACATGCCGCTCTTCATGGCCTTGGCTGTCGGGTCTTCACAGGCTGACCACATTGCATTTAAACCATCGCGACATAAGTATTAGGTCATATTACACATGCAGCTCTTCATGGGCTTGGCTGTTGGTTCTTCATGGGCTGACCACATTGCATTTAAACCATCGCGACATAAGTATTAGGTCATATTACACATGCAGCTCTTCATGGGCTTGGCTGTTGGTTCTTCACGGGCTGACCGCATTGCATTTAAATCATCGCGACATAAGTATTAGGTCATATTACACGTGCCGCTCTTCATGGGCTTGGAATTTCGTTTCTTCACGGACTGACCACATTGCATTTGACCACATTGCATTTAAACCATAGCGACATAAGTATTAGGTCGTATTACACGTGCCGCTCTTCATAGGCTTGGCTGTCGGTTCTTCACGGACTGACCACATTGCATTTAAACCATTGCGACATAAGTATTAGGTCATATTACACGTGCCACTCTTCATGGGCTTCGCTGTCGGTTCTTCACGGGCTGACCACATTGCATTTAAATCATCGCGACATAGGTATTAGGTCATATTACACATGCCGCTCTTCATGGGCTTGGCTGTCGGTTCTTCACAGACTGACCACATTGCATTTAAACCATAGCGACATAAGTATTAGGTCATATTACACATGCCGCTCTTCATAGGCTTGGCTGTCGGTTCTTCACGGACTGACCACATTGCATTTAAACCATTGCGACATAAGTATTAGGTCATATTACACGTGCCACTCTTCATGGGCTTCGCTGTCGGTTCTTCACGGGCTGACCACATTGCATTTAAATCATCGCGACATAAGTATTAGGTCATATTACACGTGCCGCTCTTCATGGGCTTTGCTGTCGGTTCTTCACGGGCTGACCACATTGCATTTAAATCATCGCGACATAAGTATTAGGTCATATTACACGTGCCGCTCTTCATGGGCTTGGCTTTCGGTTCTTCATGGACTGACCACATTGCATTTGAACCATCGCGACATAAGTATTAGGTCATATTACACATGCCGCTCTTCATGGGCTTCACTGTCGGTTCTTCACGGGTTGACCACATTTCATTTCAACCATCGCCACATGAGTATTAGGTCATATTACGCATGCCGCTCTTCATGGGCTTGGCTGTCGGGTCTACACAGGCTGACCATATTGCATTTAAACCATCGCGACATAAGTATTAGGTCATATTACACATGCAGCTCTTCATGGGCTTGGCTGTTGGTTTTTGATGGGCTGACCACATTGCATTTAAACCATCGCGACAGAAGTATTAGGTCATATTACACGTGCCGCTCTTCATGGGCTTGGCTGTCAGTTCTTCACGGGCTGACCACATTGCATTTAAACCATTGTGACATAAGTATTAGGTCATATTACATGTGCAGCCCTTCATGGGCTTGGCTGCCGGTTCTTCACGGGCTGACGACATTGCATTTAAACAATCGTGACATAATTATTGGGTCATATTACACGTTCCGCCCTTCATGGGATTGGCTGTCGGTTCTTCATGGGCGGACCACATTGCATTTGAACCATCGCGACATAAGTATTAGGTCATTTTACACGTGCCGCTCTTCATGGGCTTGGCTGTCGGTCCTTCACGGACTAACCACATTGCATTTAAACCATCGCGACAGAAGTATTAGGTCATATTACACATGCCGATCTTCATAGGCTTGGCTGTCGGTTCTTCACGGGCTGACCACATTGCATTTAAACCATCACGACAGAAGTGTCAGGTCATATTACACGTGCCGCTGTTCATAGGCTTGGCTGTCGGTTCTTCACGGGCTGACCACATTGCATTTAAACCATCGAGAGATAAGTTTTTGGTCATATTACATGTGCCGCTCTTCATGGGCTTGGCTGTCGGTTCTTCACAGACTGACCACATTGCATTTAAACCATAGCGACATAAGTATTATGTCGTATTACACGTGCCGCTCTTCATAGGCTTTGCTGTCGGTTCTTCACGGACTGACCACATTGCATTTAAACCATTGCGACATAAGTATTAGGTCATATTACACGTGCCACTCTTCATGGGCTTCGCTGTCGGTTCTTCACAGGCTGACCACATTGCATTTAAATCATCGCGACATAAGTATTAGGTCATATTACACGTGCTTCTCTTCATGGGCTTGGCTTTCGGTTCTTCACGGACTGACCACATTGCATTTGACCACATTGCATTTAAACCATCGCGACATAAGTATTAGGTCATATTACACGTGCCGCTCTTCATGGGCTTTGCTGTCGGTTCTTCATGGGCTGACCACATTGCATTTATATCATCGCGACATAAGTATTAGGTCATATTACACGTGCCGCTCTTCATGGGCTTGGCTTTCGGTTCTTCATGGACTGATCACATTGCATTTGAACGAACGCGACATAAGTATTAGGTCATATTACACATGCCGCTCTTCATGGGCTTCGCTGTCGGTTCTTCACGGGTTGACCACATTTCATTTCAACCATCGCCACATAAGTATTAGGTCATATTACACATGCCGCTCTTCATGGGCTTGGCTGTCGGGTCTACACAGGCTGACCATATTGCATTTAAACCATCGCGACATTACACATGCAGCTCTTCATGGGCTTGGCTGTTGGTTCTTCATGGGCTGACCACATTGTATTTAAACCATCGCGACAGAAGCATTAGGTCATATTACACGTGCCGCTCTTCATGGGCTTGGCTGTCGTTTCTTCAGAGACTGACCACATTGCATTTAAACCATCGCGACATAAGTATTAGGTCGTATTACACGTTCCACTCTTCATGGGCTTCGCTGTCGGTTCTTCACGGGCTGACCACATTGCATTTAAATCATCGCGACATAAGTGTTAGGTCATATTACACGTGCCGCTCTTCATGGGCTTGGCTTTCGGTTCTTCACGGACTGACCACATTGCATTTGACCACATTGCATTTAAACCATCGCGACATAAGTATTACGTCATATTACACGTGGGGCTCTTCATGGGCTTCGCTGTCGTTTCTTCACGGACTAACCAGATTGCATTTAAACCATCGCAACATAAGTATTAGGTCATATTACACATGCAGCTCTTTATAGGCTTGGCTATTGGTTCTTCATGGGCTGACCACATTGCATTTAAACCATCGCGACATAAGTATTAGGTCATATTACACGTGCCGCCCTTCATGGGCTTGGCTGTCGGTTCTTCACGGACTGACCACATTGCATTTAAACCAGCGCGACATAAGTATTAGGTCATATTACACGTGCCGCTCTTCATGTGCTTGGTTGTCGGTTCTTCACGGGCTGACCACATTTCATTTCAACCATCGCCACATAAGTATTAGGTCATATTACACATGCCACTCTTCATGGGCTTGGCTGTCGGGTCTACACAGGCTGACCATATTGCATTTAAACCATCGCGACATAAGTATTAGGTCATATTACACATGCAGCTCTTCATGGGCTTGGCTGTTGGTTCTTCATGGGCTGACCACATTGCATTTAAACCATCGCGACATAAGTATTAGGTCATATTACACGTACCGCCCTTCATGGGCTTGGCTGTCGGTTCTTCACGGACTGACCACATTGCATTTAAACCAGCGCGACATAAGTATTAGGTCATATTACACGTGCCGCTCTTCATGTGCTTGGTTGTCGGTTCTTCACGGGCTGACCACATTTCATTTCAACCATCGCCACATAAGTATTAGGTCATATTACACATGCCACTCTTCATGGGCTTGGCTGTCGGTTCTACACAGGCTGACCATATTGCATTTAAACCATCGCGACATAAGTACTAGGTCATATTACACATGCAGCTCTTCATGGGCTTGGCTGTTGGTTCTTCATGGGCTGACCACATTGCATTTAAACTATCGCAACAGAAGTATTAGGTCATATTACACTTGCCGCTCTTCATGGGCTTGGCTGTCGGTTCTTCACAGACTGACCACATTGCATTTAAACCATTGCTACATAAGTATTAGGTCATATTACACATGCCGCTCTTCATGGGCTTCGCTGTCGGTTCTTCACGGGCTGACCACATTGCATTTAAACCATCGTGACATAATTATTAGGTCATATTACACGTGCCGCCCTTCATGGGCTTGGCTGTCGGTTCTTCATGGGCTGACCACATTGCATTTAAACCATCGTGACATAAGTATTAGGTCATATTATACGGCCCGATCTTCATGGCCTTGGCTGTCTGTTCCACACAGGCTGACCACATTGCCTTTAAACCATCCCGACATAAGTATCAGGTCATATTACACGTGTCGCTCTTCATGGGCTTGGCTGTCGGTTCTTCACGGGCTGATCACATTGTATTTAAATCATCACGACATTAGTATTAGGTCATATTACACGTGCCGCACTTCATGGGATTGGCTGTCGGTCCTTCACGGACTAACCACATTGCCTTTAAACCATCGCAACAGAAGTATTAGGTCATATTACACGTGTCGCTCTTCATAGGCTTGGCTGTCGGTTCTTCACAAGCTGACCACATTGCATTTAAACCATCGCGACAGATGTATTGGGTCATATTACACGTGCCGCTCTTCATGGGCTTGGCTGTTGGTTCTTCACTGGCTGACCACATTGCATTTAAATCATCGCGACATAAGTATTAGGTCATATTACACGTGCCGTCCTTCATGGGATTGGCTGTCAGTTCTTCACGGGCTGACCACATTGCATTTAAACCATTGCGACATAAGTATTAGGTCATATTACATGTGCCGCTCTTCATGGGCTTCGCTGTCGGTTCTTCACGGGCTGACCACATTGCATTTAAATCATCGCGACATAAGTATTAGGTCATATTACACGTTCCACTCTTCATGGGCTTGGCTTTCGGTTCTTCACGGACTGACCACATTGCATTTAAACCATTGCGACATAAGTATTAGGTCATATTACATGTGCCGCTCTTCATGGGCTTCGCTGTCGGTTCTTCACGGCCTGACCACATTGCATTTAAAGCATCGCGACATAAGTATTAGGTCATATTACACGTGCCACTCTTCATGGGCTTGGCTTTCGGTTCTTCACGGACTGACCACATTGCATTTGACCACATTGCATTTAAACCATTGCGACATAAGTATTAGGTCATATTACACGTGTCGCTCTTCATGGGCTTCGCTGTCGGTTCTTCATGGGCTGACCACATTGCATTTAAATCATCGCGACATAAGTATTAGGTCATATTACACATGCTGCTCTTCATGGGCTTGGCTGTCGGTTCTTCACGGGCTGACTCATCTCATTTCAACCATCGCCACATAAGTATTAGGTCATATTACACGTGCCTCTCTTCATGGCCTTGACTGTTGGGTCTTCATGGGCTGACCACATTGCATTTAAACCATCGCGAGATAAGTATTAGGTCATATTACACATGCAGCTCTTCATGGGCTTGGCTGTCGGTTCTTCACAGACTGACCGCATTGCATTTAAACCATCGTGTCAGATGTATTAGGTCATATTACATGGTCCGCTCTGCATGGGCTTGGCTGTCGGTTCTTCACGGACTGACCACATTGCATTTAAACCATCGCAACATAAGTATTAGGTCGTATTACATGTGCCGCTCTTCATTGGCTTGGCTGTCAGTTCTTCATGGGCTGACCACATTGCATTTAAACCATCGCGGCATAAGTATTAGGTCATATTACACGTGCCGCTCTTCATTGGCTTTGCTGTCGGTTCTTCACAGACTGACAACATTGCATTTAAACCATCGTGACATAAGTATTAGGTCATATTACACGTGCCGCCCTTCATGGGCTTGGCTTTCGGTTCTTCACGGACTGACCACATTGCATTTGAACCATCGCGACATAAGTATTAGGTCATATTACACATACCGCTCTTCATGGGCTTGGCTGTCGGTTCTTCATGGGCTGACCACATTTCATTTCAACCATCGCGACATAAGTATTAGGTCATATTACACGTGCCGCTCTTCATGGGCTTCGCTGTAGGTTCTTCACGGGCTGACCACATTTCATTTCAACCATCGCCACATAAGTATTAGGTCATATTACACATGCCGCTCTTCATGGGCTTGGCTGTCGGGTCTACACAGGCTGACCATATTGCATTTAAACCATCGCGACATACGTATTAGGTCATATTACACATGCAGCTCTTCATGGGCTTGGCTGTTGGTTCTTCATGTGCTGACCACATTGCATTTAAACCATCGCGACAGACGTATTAGGTCATATTACACGTGCCGCTCTTCATGGGCTTGGCTGTCGTTTCTTCACAGACTGACCACATTGCATTTAAACCATTACGACATAAGTATTAGGTCGTATTACACGTGCCACTCTTCATGGGCTTCGCTGTCGGTTCTTCACGGGCTGACCACATTGCATTTAAATTTTCGCGGCATAAGTATTAGGTCATATTACACGTGCCGCTCTTCATGGGCTTGGCTTTCGGTTCTTCACGGACTGACCACATTGCATTTGACCACATTGCATTTAAACCATTGCGACATAAGTATTAGGTCATATTACACGTGCCGCTCTTCATGGGCTTCGCTGTCGGTTCTTCACGGGCTGACCACATTGCATTTAAATCATCGCAACATAAGTATTAGGTCATATTACACGTGCCGCTCTTCATGGGCTTGGCTTTCGGTTCTTCACGGACTGACCGCATTGCATTTGAACCATCGCGACATAAGTATTAGGTCATATTACACGTGCCGCTCTTCATGGGCTTGGCTGTCAGTTCTTCACGGGCTGACCACACTTCATTTCAACCATCGCCACATAAGTATTAGGTCATATTACACATGCCGATCTTCATGGGCTTGGCTGTCGGGTCTACACAGGCTGACCATATTGCATTTAAACCATCGCGACATAAGTATTAGGTCATATTACACATTCCGCTCTTCATTGGCTTGGCTGTCGGTTCTTCACGGACTAACCACATTGCCTTTAAACCATCGCAACAGAAGTATTAGGTCATATTACACGTGTCGCTCTTCATAGGCTTGGCTGTCGGTTCTTCACGGGCTGACCACATTGCATTTAAACCATCGCGACAGAAGTATTGGGTCATATTACACGTGCCGCTCTTCATGGGCTTGGCTGTCGGTTCTTCACGGGCTGACCACATTGCATTTAAATCATCGCGACATAAGTATTAGGTCATATTACACATGCCGCACTTCATGGGCTTTGCTGTCAGTTCTTCACGGGCTGACCACATTGCATTTAAACCATCGCGAGATAAGTTTTAGGTCGTATTACATGTGCCGCTCTTCATGGGCTTGGCTGTCGGTTCTTCAGGGGCTGACCACATTGCACTTAAACCATTTCGAAAGAAGTATTAGGTCATATTACACATGCAGCTCTTCATGGGCTTGGCTGTTGGTTCTTCATGGGCTTACCACATTGCATTTAAACCATCGCGACAGAAGTATTAGGTCATATTACACTTGACGCTCTTCATGGGCTTGGCTGTCGGTTCTTCACGGACTAACCACATTGCATTTGAACCATCCCGACATAAGTATTAGGTCATATTGCACGTGCCGCTCTTCATGGGCTTGGCTGTCGGTTCTTCACGGGCTGACCACATTTCATTTCAACCATCGCGACATAAGTATTAGGTCATATTACACATGCCGCTCTTCATGGGCTTGGCTGTCGGTTCTTCACGGACTAACCACATTGCTTTTGAACCATCGCGACATAAGTATTAGGTCATATTGCACGTGCCGCTCTTCATGGGCTTGGCTGTCGGTTCTTCACGGGCTGACCACATTTCATTTCAACCATCGCGACATAAGTATTAGGTCATATTACACATGCCGCTCTTCATGGGCTTGGCTGTCGGTTCTTCACGGACTAACCACATTGCATTTAAACCATCGCGACAGAAGTGTTAGGTCATATTACACGTGCCGCTCTTCATAGGCTTGGCTGTCGGTTCTTCACGGGCTGACCACATTGCATTTAAACCATCGTGACATAAGTATTAGGTCATATTACACATCCCGCTCTTCATGGCCTTGGCTGTCTGTTCCACGCAGGCTGACCACATTGCATTTAAACCATCCCGACATAAGTATCACGTCATATTACACGTGTCGCTCTTCATGGGCTTGGCTGTCGGTTCTTTACGCGCTGATCACATTGCATTTAAATCATCACGACATAAGTATTAGGTCATATTACACGTGCCGCACTTCATGGGATTGGCTGTCGGTCCTTCACGGACTAACCACATTGCCTTTAAACCATCGCAACAGAAGTATTAGGTCATATTACACGTGTCGCTCTTCATAGGCTTGGCTGTCGGTTCTTCACGGGCTGACCACATTGCATTTAAACCATCGCGACAGAAGTATTGGGTCATATTACACGTGCCGCTCTTCATGGGCTTGGCTGTCGGTTCTTCACGGGCTGACCACATTGCATTTAAATCATCGCGACATAAGTATTAGGTCATATTACACATGCCGCACTTCATGGGCTTGGCTGTCAGTTCTTCACGGGCTGGCCACATTGCATTTAAACCATCGCGAGATAAGTTTTAGGTCGTATTACATGTGCTGCTCTTCATGGGCTTGGCTGTCGGTTCTTCACAGACTGACCACATTGCATTTAAACCATCGCGACATAAGTATTAGGTCGTATTACACGTGCCGCTCTTCATAGGCTTGGCTGTCGGTTCTTCACGGACTGACCACATTGCATTTAAACCATCGCGACATAAGTATTAGGTCATATTACACATGCCGCTCTTCATGGGCTTCGCTGTCGGTTCTTCATGAGCTGACCACATTGCATTTAAATCATCGCGACATAAGTATTAGGTCATATTACACGTGACGCTCTTCATGGGCTTGGCTTTCGGTTCTTCACGGACTGACCACATTGCATTTAAACCGTCGCGCCATAAGTATTAGGTCATATTACACATGCCGCTCTTCATGGGCTTCGCTGTCGGTTCTTCACGGACTGACCACATTGCATTTAAATCCTCGCGACATAAGTATTAGGTCATATTACACATGCCGCTCTTCATGGGCTTGGCTTTCGGTTCTACATGGACTGACCACTTTGCATTTGAACCATCGCGACATAAGTATTAGGTCATATTACACATGCCGCCCTTCATGGGCTTGGCTGTCAGTTCTTCACGGGCTGACCACATTGCATTTAAACCATTGCGACATAAGTATTAGGTCATATTACACTTGCCGCACTTCATGGGCTTCGCTGTCGGTTCTTCACGGGCTGACCACATTGCATTTAAATCATCGCGACATAAGTATTAGGTCATATTACACGTGACGCTCTTCATGGGCTTGGCTTTCGGTTCTTCACGGACTGACCACATTGCATTTGACCACATTGCATTTAAACCGTCGTGCCATAAGTATTAGGTCATATTACACGTGCCGCTCTTCATGGGCTTGGCTGTCGGTTCTTCACGGGCTGACCACATTGCATTTGAACCATCGCGACGTAAGTATTAGGTCATATTACACGTGCCGCTCTTCATGGGCTTGGCTGTCGGTTCGTCATGGGCTGACCACATTTCATTTCAACCATCGCCAAATAAGTATTAGGTCATATTACACATGCCGCTCTTCATGGGCTTGTCTGTCGGGTCTTCACAGGCTGACCGTATTGCATTTAAACCATCGCGACATAAGTATTAGGTCATATTACACATGCCGCTCTTCATAGGCTTGGCTGTCGGTTCTTCACGCGCTGACCACATTGCATTTAAACCATAGCAACATAAGTATTAGGTCATATTACACGTGCCACCCTTCATGGGCTTGGCTGTCGGTTCTTCATGGGCTGACCACATTGCATTTAAACCATCGCGACATAAGTATTAGGTCATATTACACGTGCCGCTCTTCATGGGCTTGGCTGTCGGTTCTTCACGGACTAACCACATTGCATTTAAACCATCGCGACAGAAGTATTAGGTCATATTACACGTGCCGCTCTTCATAGGCTTGGCTGTCGGTTCTTCACGGGCTGACCACATTGCATTTAACCCATCGCGACAGAAGTATTAGGTCATATTACAAGTGCCGCTCTTCATGGGCTTGGCTGTCGGTTCTTCACGGGCTGACCAAATTGCATTTAAATCATCGCGACATAAGTATTAGGTCATATTACACATGCCGCACTTCATGGGCTTGGCTGTCAGTTCTTCACGGGCTGACCACATTGCATTTAAACCATCGCGAGATAAGTCTTAGGTCGTATTACATGTGCCGCTCTTCATGGGCTTGGCTGTCGGTTCTTCACAGACTGACCACATTGCATTTAAACCATCGCGACATAAGTATTAGGTCGTATTACACGTGCCGCTCTTCATAGGCTTGGCTGTCGGTTCTTCATGGACTGACCACATTGCATTTAAACCATCGCGACATAAGTATTAGGTCATATTACACATGCCGCCCTTCATGGGCTTCGCTGTCGGTTCTTCATGAGCTGACCACATTGCATTTAAATCATCGCGACATAAGTATTAGATCATATTACACGTGACGCTCATCATGGGCTTGGCTTTCGGTTCTTCACGGACTGACCACATTTCATTTAAACCGTCGCGCCATAAGTGTTAGGTCATATTACATGTTCCGCTCTTCATGGGCTTCGCTGTCGGTTCTTCACGGACTGACCACATTGCATTTAAATCCTCGCGACATAAGTATTAGGTCATATTACACGTGCCGCTCTTCATGGGCTTGGCTTTCGGTTCTTCACGGACTGACCACATTGCATTTGAACCATCGCGACATAAGTATTAGGTCATATTACACATGCCGCCCTTCATGGGCTTGGCTGTCAGTTCTTCACGGGCTGACCACATTGCATTTAAACCATTGCCACATAAGTATTAGGTCATATTACACTTGCTGCTCTTCATGGGCTTCGCTGTCGGTTCTTCACGGGCTGACCACATTGCATTTAAATCATCGCGACATAAGTATTAGGTCATATTACACGTGACGCTCTTCATGGGCTTGGCTTTCGGTTCTTCACGGACTGACCACATTGCATTTGACCACATTGCATTTAAACCGTCGCGCCATAAGTATTAGGTCATATTACACGTGCCGCTCTTCATGGGCTTGGCTGTCGGTTCTTCACGGGCTGACCACATTGCATTTGAACCATTGCGATGTAAGTATTAGGTCATATTACACGTGCCGCTCTTCATGGGCTTGGCTGTCGGTTCGTCACGGGCTGACCACATTTCATTTCAACCATTGCCACATAAGTATTAGGTCATATTACACGTGACGCCCTTCATGGGCTTGGCTGTCAGTTCTTCACGGGCTGACCACATTGGATTTAAACCATTGCGACATAAGTATTGGGTCATATTACACGTGCCGCTCATCATGGGCTTGGTTGTTGGTTCTTCACGGACTGCACACATTGCATTTAATTTAAAGCATCGCAACATAAGTGTTAGGTCATATTACACATGCCATCCTTCATGGGCTTGGCTGTCGGTTCTTCATGGGCTGACCACATTGCATTTAAACCATCGTGACATAAGTATTAGGTCATATTATACGGCCCGATGTTCATGGCCTTGGCTCTCGGTTCCACACAGGCTGACCACATTGCATTTAAACCATCCCGACATAAGTATCAGGTCATATTACACGTGTCGCTCTTCATGGGCTTGGCTGTCGGTTCTTCTCGAGCTGATCACATTGCATTTAAATCATCGCGACATAAGTATTAGGTCATATTACACGTGACGCCCTTCATGGGCTTGGCTGTCAGTTCTTCACGGGCTGACCACATTGGATTTAAACCATTGCGACATAAGTATTGGGTCATATTACACGTGCCCCCCTTCATGGGCTTGGCTGCCGGTTCTTCACGGGCTGACGACATTGCATTTAAACCATCGTGACATAATTATTATGTCATATTACACATGCCGCTCTTCATGGGCTTGGCTGGCGGGTCTTCACAGGCTGACCACATTGCATTTAAACCATCGCGACATAAGTATTAGGTCATATTACACATGCAGCTCTTCATGGGCTTGGCTGTTGGTTCTTCATGGGCTGACCACAATGCATTTAAACCATCGCGACATAAGTATTAGGTCATATTACACGTGCCGCTCTTCATGGGCTTGGCTGTCGGTTCTTCCCGGACTAACCACATTGCATTTAAACCATCGCGACAGAAGTATTAGGTCATATTACACGTGCCGCTCTTCATAGGCTTGGCTGTCCGTTCTTCATGGGCTGACCACATTCCATTTAAACCATCGCGACATAAGAATTAGGTCATATTACACGTGCCGCTCTTCATGGGCTTGGCTGTCAGTTCTTCAAGGGCTGACCACATTGCATTTAAATCATCGCGACATAAGTATTAGGTCATATTACACATGCCGCTCTTCATGGGCTTGGCTGTCGGTTCTTCACAGACTGACCACATTGCATTTAATTTAAACCATCGCAACATAAGTGTTAGGTCATATTACACATGCCATCCTTCATGGGCTTGGCTGTCGGTTCTTCATGGGCTGACCACATTGCATTTGAACCATCGCGACATAAGTATTAGGTCATATTACACGTGCCGCTCTTCATGGGCTTGGCTGTCGGTTCTTCACGGGCTGACCACATTGCATTTGAAGCATTGCGATGTAAGTATTAGGTCATATTACACGTGCCGCTCTTCATGGGCTTGGCTGTCGGTTCGTCACGGGCTGACCACATTTCATTTCAACCATTGCCACATAAGTATTAGGTCATATTACACATGCCGCTCTTCATGGGCTTGTCTGTCGGGTCTTCACAGGCTGACCGTATTGCATTTAAACCATCGCGACATAAGTATTAGGTCATATTACACATGCAGCTCTTCATAGGCTTGGCTGTCGGTTCTTCACGCGCTGACCACATTGCATTTAAACCATCGCGACAGAAGTATTAGGTCATATTACACATGCCGCTCTTCATAGGCTTGGCTGTCGGTTCTTCACGCGCTGACCACATTGCATTTAAACCATAGCAACATAAGTATTAGGTCATATTACACGTGCCGCCCTTCATGGGCTTGGCTTTCGGTTCTTCACGGACTGACCACATTGCATTTGAACCATCGCGACATAAGTATTAGGTCATATTACACATGCCGCCCTTCATGGGCTTGGCTGTCAGTTCTTCACGGGCTGACCACATTGCATTTAAACCATTGCGACATAAGTATTAGGTCATATTACACTTGCCGCTCTTCATGGGCTTTGCTGTCGGTTCTTCATGGGCTGACCACATTGCATTTAAATCATCGCGACATAAGTATTAGGTCATATTACACGTGACGCTCTTCATGGGCTTGGCTTTCGGTTCTTCGCGGACTGACCACGTTGCATTTGACCACATTGCATTTAAACCATCGCGACAGAAGTATTAGGTCATATTACACATGCCGCTCTTCATAGGCTTGGCTGTCGGTTCTTCACGTGCTGACCACATTGCATTTAAACCATAGCAACATAAGTATTAGGTCATATTACACGTGCCGCCCTTCATGGGCTTGGCTTTCGGTTCTTCACGGACTGACCACATTGCATTTGAACCATCGCGACATAAGTATTAGGTCATATTACACATGCCGCCCTTCATGGGCTTGGCTGTCAGTTCTTCACGGGCTGACCACATTGCATTTAAACCATTGCGACATAAGTATTAGGTCATATTACACTTGCCGCTCTTCATGGGCTTTGCTGTCGGTTCTTCACGGGCTGACCACATTGCATTTGAACCATCGCGACGTAAGTATTAGGTCATATTACACGTGCCGCTCGTCATGGGCTTGGCTGTCGGTTCGTCACGGGCTGACCACATTTCATTTCAACCATCGCCACATAAGTATTAGGTCATATTACACATGCCGCTCTTCATGGGCTTGTCTGTCGGGTCTTCACAGGCTGACCGTATTGCATTTAAACCATCGCGACATAAGTATTAGGTCATATTACACATGCAGCTCTTCATGGGCTTGTCTGTCGGTTCTTCACGGACTGACCACATTGCATTTAAACCAGCACGACATAAGTATTAGGTCATATTACACGTGCCGCTCATCATGGGCTTGGTTGTTGGTTCTTCACGGACTGACCACATTGCATTTAATTTAAAGCATCGCAACATAAGTGTTAGGTCATATTACACATGCCATCCTTCATGGGCTTGGCTGTCGGTTCTTCATGGGCTGACCAGATTGCATTTAAACCATCGTGACATAAGTTTTAGGTCATATTATACGGCCCGATGTTCATGGCCTTGGCTCTCGGATCCACACAGGCTGACCACATTGCATTTAAACCATCCCGACATAAGTATCAGGTCATATTACACGTGTCGCTCTTCATGGGCTTGGCTGTCGGTTCTTCTCGAGCTGATCACATTGCATTTAAATCATCGCGACATAAGTATTAGGTCATATTACACGTGACGCCCTTCATGGGCTTGGCTGTCAGTTCTTCACGGGCTGACCACATTGGATTTAAACCATTGCGACATAAGTATTAGGTCATATTACACGTGCCCCCCTTCATGGGCTTGGCTGCCGGTTCTTCACGGGCTGACGACATTGCATTTAAACCATCGTGACATAATTATTAGGTCATATTACACGTGCCGCCCTTCATGGGCTTGGCTGTCGGTTCTTCATGGGCTGACCACATTGCATTTAAACCATCGCGACGGAAGTGTTAGGTCATATTACACGTGCCGCTCTTCATAGGCTTGGCTGTCGGTTCTTCACGGGTTGACCACATTTCATTTCAACCATCGCCACATAAGTATTAGGTCATATGACACATCCCGCTCTTCATGGGCTTGGCTGTCGGTTCCTCACGGGCTGACCACATTGCATTTAAACCATCCCGACCTAAGTATTAGGTCATATTACACGTGTCGCTCTTCATGGGCTTGGCTGTCGGTTCTTCACGGGCTGACCACATTGCATTTAAACCATCATGACATAAGTATTAGGTCATATTACACGTGCCGCCCTTCATGGGCTTGGCTGTCGGTTCTTCATGGGCTGACCACATTGCATTTAAACCATCGCGACAGAAGTATTAGGTCATATTACACATGCCGCTCTTCATAGGCTTGGCTGTCGGTTCTTCACGGACTGACCACATTGCATTTAAACCATTGCGACATAAGTATTAGGTCATATTACACGTGCCACTCTTCATGGGCTTCGCTGTCGGTTCTTCACGGGCTGACCACATTGCATTTAAATCATCACGACATAAGTATTAGGTCATATTACATGTGCCGCTCTTCATGGGCTTGGCTTTCGGTTCTTCACGGACTGACCACATTGCATTTGACCACATTGCATTTAAACCATAGCGACATTAGTATTAGGTCGTATTACACGTGCCGCTCTTCATAGGCTTGGCTGTCGGTTCTTCACGGACTGACCACATTGCATTTAAACCATTGCGACATAAGTATTAGGTCATATTACACGTGCCACTCTTCATGGGCTTCGCTGTCGGTTCTTCACGGGCTGACCACATTGCATTTAAATCATCGCGACATAAGTATTAGGTCATATTACACGTGCCGCTCTTCATGGGCTTGGCTGTCGGTTCTTCACAGACTGACCACATTGCATTTAAACCATAGCGACATAAGTATTAGGTCATATTACACGTGCCGCTCTTCATAGGCTTGGCTGTCGGTTCTTCACGGACTGACCACATTGCATTTAAACCATTGCGACATAAGTATTAGGTCATATTACACGTGCCACTCTTCATGGGCTTCGCTGTCGGTTCTTCACGGGCTGACCACATTGCATTTAAATCATCGCGACATAAGTATTAGGTCATATTACACGTGCCGCTCTTCATGGGCTTTGCTGTCGGTTCTTCACGGGCTGACCACATTGCATTTAAATCATCGCGACATAAGTATTAGGTCATATTACACGGCTTGGCTTTCGGTTCCTCACGGACTGACCACATTGCATTTGAATCATCGTGACATAAGTATTAGGTCATATTATACGGCCCGATCTTCATGGCCTTGGCTGTCTGTTCCACACAGGCTGACCACATTGCATTTAAACCATCCCGACATAAGTATCAGGTCATATTACACGTGTCGCTCTTCATGGGCTTGGCTGTCGGTTCGTCACGGGCTGACCACATTTCATTTCAACCATTGCCACATATGTATTAGGTCATATTACACATGCCGCTCTTCATGGGCTTGTCTGTCGGGTCTTCACAGGCTGACCGTATTGCATTTAAACCATCGCGACATAAGTATTAGGTCATATTACACATGCAGCTCTTCATAGGCTTGGCTGTCGGTTCTTCACGCGCTGACCACATTGCATTTAAACCATCGCGACAGAAGTATTAGGTCATATTACACATGCCGCTCTTCATAGGCTTGGCTGTCGGTTCTTCACGCGCTGACCACATTGCATTTAAACCATAGCAACATAAGTATTAGGTCATATTACACGTGCCGCCCTTCATGGGCTTGGCTTTCGGTTCTTCACGGACTGACCACATTGCATTTGAACCATCGCGACATAAGTATTAGGTCATATTACACATGCCGCCCTTCATGGGCTTGGCTGTCAGTTCTTCACGGGCTGACCACATTGCATTTAAACCATTGCGACATAAGTATTAGGTCATATTACACTTGCCGCTCTTCATGGGCTTTGCTGTCGGTTCTTCATGGGCTGACCACATTGCATTTAAATCATCGCGACATAAGTATTAGGTCATATTACACGTGACGCTCTTCATGGGCTTGGCTTTCGGTTCTTCGCGGACTGACCACGTTGCATTTGACCACATTGCATTTAAACTGTCGCGCCATAAGTATTAGGTCATATTACACGTGCCGCTCTTCATGGGCTTGGCTGTCGGTTCTTCACGGGCTGACCACATTGCATTTGAACCATCGCGACGTAAGTATTAGGTCATATTACACGTGCCGCTCATCATGGGCTTGGCTGTCGGTTCGTCACGGGCTGACCACATTTCATTTCAACCATCGCCACATAAGTATTAGGTCATATTACACATGCCGCTCTTCATGGGCTTGTCTGTCGGGTCTTCACAGGCTGACCGTATTGCATTTAAACCATCGCGACATAAGTATTAGGTCATATTACACATGCAGCTCTTCATGGGCTTGTCTGTCGGTTCTTCACGGACTGACCACATTGCATTTAAACCAGCACGACATAAGTATTAGGTCATATTACACGTGCCGCTCATCATGGGCTTGGTTGTTGGTTCTTCACGGACTGACCACATTGCATTTAATTTAAAGCATCGCAACATAAGTGTTAGGTCATATTACACATGCCATCCTTCATGGGCTTGGCTGTCGGTTCTTCATGGGCTGACCACATTGCATTTAAACCATCGTGACATAAGTTTTAGGTCATATTATACGGCCCGATGTTCATGGCCTTGGCTCTCGGTTCCACACAGGCTGACCACATTGCATTTAAACCATCCCGACATAAGTATCAGGTCATATTACACGTGTCGCTCTTCATGGGCTTGGCTGTCGGTTCTTCTCGAGCTGATCACATTGCATTTAAATCATCGCGACATAAGTATTAGGTCATATTACACGTGACGCCCTTCATGGGCTTGGCTGTCAGTTCTTCACGGGCTGACCACATTGGATTTAAACCATTGCGACATAAGTATTAGGTCATATTACACATGCTCCCCTTCATGGGCTTGGCTGCCGGTTCTTCACGGGCTGACGACATTGCATTTAAACCATCGTGACATAATTATTAGGTCATATTACACGTGCCGCCCTTCATGGGCTTGGCTGTCGGTTCTTCATGGGCTGACCACATTGCATTTAAACCATCGCGACAGAAGTGTTAGGTCATATTACACGTGCCGCTCTTCATAGGCTTGGCTGTCGGTTCTTCACGGGTTGACCACATTTCATTTCAACCATCGCCACATAAGTATTAGGTCATATGACACATCCCGCTCTTCATGGCCTTGGCTGTCGGTTCCTCACGGGCTGACCACATTGCATTTAAACCATCCCGACCTAAGTATTAGGTCATATTACACGTGTCGCTCTTCATGGGCTTGGCTGTCGGTTCTTCACGGGCTGACCACATTGCATTTAAACCATCATGACATAAGTATTAGGTCATATTACACGTGCCGCCCTTCATGGGCTTGGCTGTCGGTTCTTCATGGGCTGACCACATTGCATTTAAACCATCGCGACAGAAGTATTAGGTCATATTACACATGCCGCTCTTCATAGGCTTGGCTGTCGGTTCTTCACGGACTGACCACATTGCATTTAAACCATTGCGACATAAGTATTAGGTCATATTACACGTGCCACTCTTCATGGGCTTCGCTGTCGGTTCTTCACGGGCTGACCACATTGCATTTAAATCATCACGACATAAGTATTAGGTCATATTACATGTGCCGCTCTTCATGGGCTTGGCTTTCGGTTCTTCACGGACTGACCACATTGCATTTGACCACATTGCATTTAAACCATAGCGACATTAGTTTTAGGTCGTATTACACGTGCCGCTCTTCATAGGCTTGGCTGTCGGTTCTTCACGGACTGACCACATTGCATTTAAACCATTGCGACATAAGTATTAGGTCATATTACACGTGCCACTCTTCATGGGCTTCGCTGTCGGTTCTTCACGGGCTGACCACATTGCATTTAAATCATCGCGACATAAGTATTAGGTCATATTACACGTGCCGCTCTTCATGGGCTTGGCTGTCGGTTCTTCACAGACTGACCACATTGCATTTAAACCATAGCGACATAAGTATTAGGTCATATTACACGTGCCACTCTTCATAGGCTTGGCTGTCGGTTCTTCACGGACTGACCACATTGCATTTAAACCATTGCGACATAAGTATTAGGTCATATTACACGTGCCACTCTTCATGGGCTTCGCTGTCGGTTCTTCACGGGCTGACCACATTGCATTTAAATCATCGCGACATAAGTATTAGGTCATATTACACGTGCCGCTCTTCATGGGCTTTGCTGTCGGTTCTTCACGGGCTGACCACATTGCATTTAAATCATCGCGACATAAGTATTAGGTCATATTACACGGCTTGGCTTTCGGTTCCTCACGGACTGACCACATTGCATTTGAATCATCGTGACATAAGTATTAGGTCATATTATACGGCCCGATCTTCATGGCCTTGGCTGTCTGTTCCACACAGGCTGACCACATTGCATTTAAACCATCCCGACATAAGTATCAGGTCATATTACAAGTGTCGCTCTTCATGGGCTTGGCTGTCGGTTCTTCACGGGCTGATCACATTGCATTTAAATCATCACGACATAAGTATTAGGTCATATTACACGTGCCGCCCTTCATGGGCTTGGCTGTCAGTTCTTCACAGGCTGACCACATTGCATTTAAACCATTGCGACATAAGTATTAGGTCATATTACACGTGCCGACCTTCATGGGCTTCGATGCCTGTTCTTCACGGGCTGACGACATTGCATTTAAACCATCGTGACATAATTATTAGGTCATATTACACGTGCCGCCCTTCATGGGCTTGGCTGTCGGTTCTTCATGGGCTGACCACATTGCATTTAAACCATCGTGACATAAGTATTTGGTCATATTATACGGCCCGATCTTCATGGCCTTGGCTGTCTGTTCCACACAGGCTGACCACATTGGATTTAAACCATCCCGACATAAGTATCAGGTCATATTACACGTGTCGCTCTTCATGGGCTTGGCTGTCGGTTCTTCACGGGCTGATCACATTGCATTTAAATCATCCCGACATAAGTATTAGGTCATATTACACGTGCCGCACTTCATGGGATTGGCTGTCGGTCCTTCACGGACTAACCACATTGCCTTTAAACCATCGCAACAGAAGTATTAGGTCATATTACACGTGTCGCTCTTCATAGGCTTGGCTGTCGGTTCTTCACGGGCTGACCACATTGCATTTAAACCATCGCGACAGAAGTATTGGGTCATATTACACGTGCCGCTGTTCATGGGCTTGGCTGTCGGCTCTTCACGGGCTGACCACATTGCATTTAAATCATCGCGACATAAGTATTAGCTCATGTTACACGTGCCGCTCTTCATAGGCTTGGCTGTCGGTTCTTCACGGGTTGACCACATTTCATTTCAACCATCGCCACATAAGTATTAGGTCATATTACACATCCCGCTCTTCATGGCCTTGGCTGTCGGTTCCTCACGGGCTGACCACATTGCATTTAAACCATCCCGACCTAAGTATTAGTTCATATTACACGTGTCGATCTTCATGGGCTTGGCTGTCGGTTCTTCACGGGCTGACCACATTGCATTTAAACCATCATGACATAAGTATTAGGTCATATTACACGTGCCGCCCTTCATGGGCTTGGCTGTCGGTTCTTCATGGGCTGACCACATTGCATTTAAACCATCGCGACAGAAGTATTAGGTCATATTACACATGCCGCTCTTCATAGGCTTGGCTGTCGGTTCTTCACGGACTGACCACATTGCATTTAAACCATTGCGACATAAGTATTAGGTCATATTACACGTGCCACTCTTCATGGGCTTCGCTGTCGGTTCTTCACGGGCTGACTACATTGCATTTAAATCATCGCGACATAAGTATTAGGTCATATTACACGTGCCGCTTTTTATGGGCTTGGCTTTCAGTTCTTCACGGACTGACCACATTGCATTTGACCACATTCCATTTAAACCATAGCGACATTAGTATTAGGTCGTATTACACGTGCCGCTCTTCATAGGCTTGGCTGTCGGTTCTTCACGGACTGACCACATTGCATTTAAACCATTGCGACATAAGTATTAGGTCATATTACACGTGCCACTCTTCATGGGCTTCGCTGTCGGTTCTTCACGGGCTGACCACATTGCATTTAAATCATTGCGACATAAGTATTAGGTCATATTACACGTGCCGCTCTTCATGGGCTTGGCTGTCGGTTCTTCACAGACTGACCACATTGCATTTAAACCATAGCGACATAAGTATTAGGTCATATTACACGTGCTGCTCTTCATAGGCTTGGCTGTCGGTTCTTCACGGACTGACCACATTGCATTTAAACCATTGCGACATAAGTATTAGGTCATATTACACGTGCCACTCTTCATGGGCTTCGCTGTCGGTTCTTCACGGGCTGACCACATTGCATTTAAATCATCGCGACATAAGTATTAGGTCATATTACACGTGCCGCTCTTCATGGGCTTTGCTGTCGGTTCTTCACGGGCTGACCACATTGCATTTAAATCATCGCGACATAAGTATTAGGTCATATTACACGGCTTGGCTTTCGGTTCCTCACGGACTGACCACATTGCATTTGAATCATCGTGACATAAGTATTAGGTCATATTATACGGCCCGATCTTCATGGCCTTGGCCGTCTGTTCCACACAGGCTGACCACATTGCATTTAAACCATCCCGACATAAGTATCAGGTCATATTACACGTGTCGCTCTTCATGGGCTTGGCTGTCGGTTCTTCACGGGCTGATCACATTGCATTTAAATCATCACGACATAAGTATTAGGTCATATTACACGTGCCGCCCTTCATGGGCTTGGCTGTCAGTTCTTCACAGGCTGACCACATTGCATTTAAACCATTGCGACATAAGTATTAGGTCATATTACACGTGCCGACCTTCATGGGCTTCGCTGCCTGTTCTTCACGGGCTGACGACATTGCATTTAAACCATCGTGACATAATTATTAGGTCATATTACACGTGCCGCCCTTCATGGGCTTGGCTGTCGGTTCTTCATGGGCTGACCACATTGCATTTAAACCATCGTGACATAAGTATTAGGTCATATTATACGGCCCGATCTTCATGGCCTTGGCTGTCTGTTCCACACAGGCTGACCACATTGCATTTAAACCATCCCGACATAAGTATCAGGTCATATTACACGTGTCGCTCTTCATGGGCTTGGCTGTCGGTTCTTCACGGGCTGATCACATTGCATTTAAATCATCCCGACATAAGTATTAGGTCATATTACACGTGCCGCACTTCATGGGATTGGCTGTCGGTCCTTCACGGACTAACCACATTGCCTTTAAACCATCGCAACAGAAGTATTAGGTCATATTACACGTGTCGCTCTTCATAGGCTTGGCTGTCGGTTCTTCACGGGCTGACCACATTGCATTTAAACCATCGCGACAGAAGTATTGGGTCATATTACACGTGCCGCTGTTCATGGGCTTGGCTGTCGGCTCTTCACGGGCTGACCCCATTGCATTTAAATCATCGCGACATAAGTATTAGCTCATGTTACACGTGCCGCTCTTCATAGGCTTGGCTGTCGGTTCTTCACGGGTTGACCACATTTCATTTCAACCATCGCCACATAAGTATTAGGTCATATTACACATCCCGCTCTTCATGGCCTTGGCTGTCGGTTCCTCACGGGCTGACCACATTGCATTTAAACCATCCCGACCTAAGTATTAGGTCATATTACACGTGTCGATCTTCATGGGCTTGGCTGTCGGTTCTTCACGGGCTGACCACATTGCATTTAAACCATCATGACATAAGTATTAGGTCATATTACACGTGCCGCCCTTCATGGGCTTGGCTGTCGGTTCTTCATGGGCTGACCACATTGCATTTAAACCATCGCGACAGAAGTATTAGGTCATATTACACATGCCGCTCTTCATAGGCTTGGCTGTCGGTTCTTCACGGACTGACCACATTGCATTTAAACCATTGCGACATAAGTATTAGGTCATATTACACGTGCCACTCTTCATGTGCTTCGCTGTCGGTTCTTCACGGGCTGACTACATTGCATTTAAATCATCGCGACATAAGTATTAGGTCATATTACACGTGCCGCTCTTTATGGGCTTGGCTTTCAGTTCTTCACGGACTGACCACATTGCATTTGACCACATTCCATTTAAACCATAGCGACATTAGTATTAGGTCGTATTACACGTGCCGCTCTTCATAGGCTTGGCTGTCGGTTCTTCACGGACTGACCACATTGCATTTAAACCATTGCGACATAAGTATTAGGTCATATTACACGTGCCACTCTTCATGGGCTTCGCTGTCGGTTCTTCACGGGCTGACCACATTGCATTTAAATCATCGCGACATAAGTATTAGGTCATATTACACGTGCCGCTCTTCATGGGCTTGGCTGTCGGTTCTTCACAGACTGACCACATTGCATTTAAACCATAGCGACATAAGTATTAGGTCATATTACACGTGCTGCTCTTCATAGGCTTGGCTGTCGGTTCTTCACGGACTGACCACATTGCATTTAAACCATTGCGACATAAGTATTAGGTCATATTACACGTGCCACTCTTCATGGGCTTCGCTGTCGGTTCTTCACGGGCTGACCACATTGCATTTAAATCATCGCGACATAAGTATTAGGTCATATTACACGTGCCGCTCTTCATGGGCTTTGCTGTCGGTTCTTCACGGGCTGACCACATTGCATTTAAATCATCGCGACATAAGTATTAGGTCATATTACACGGCTTGGCTTTCGGTTCCTCACGGACTGACCACATTGCATTTGAATCATCGTGACATAAGTATTAGGTCATATTATACGGCCCGATCTTCATGGCCTTGGCCGTCTGTTCCACACAGGCTGACCACATTGCATTTAAACCATCCCGACATAAGTATCAGGTCATATTACACGTGTCGCTCTTCATGGGCTTGGCTGTCGGTTCTTCACGGGCTGATCACATTGCATTTAAATCATCACGACATAAGTATTAGGTCATATTACACGTGCCGCCCTTCATGGGCTTGGCTGTCAGTTCTTCACAGGCTGACCACATTGCATTTAAACCATTGCGACATAAGTATTAGGTCATATTACACGTGCCGACCTTCATGGGCTTCGCTGCCTGTTCTTCACGGGCTGACGACATTGCATTTAAACCATCGTGACATAATTATTAGGTCATATTACACGTGCCGCCCTTCATGGGCTTGGCTGTCGGTTCTTCATGGGCTGACCACATTGCATTTAAACCATCGTGACATAAGTATTAGGTCATATTATACAGCCCGATCTTCATGGCCTTGGCTGTCTGTTCCACACAGGCTGACCACATTGCATTTAAACCATCCCGACATAAGTATCGGGTCATATTACACGTGTCGCTCTTCATGGGCTTGGCTGTCGGTTCTTCACGGGCTGATCACATTGCATTTAAATCATCCCGACATAAGTATTAGGTCATATTACACGTGCCGCACTTCATGGGATTGGCTGTCGGTCCTTCATGGACTAACCACATTGCCTTTAAACCATCGCAACAGAAGTATTAGGTCATATTACACGTGTCGCTCTTCATAGGCTTGGCTGTCGGTTCTTCACGGGCTGACCACATTGCATTTAAACCATCGCGACAGAAGTATTGGGTCATATTACACGTGCCGCTGTTCATGGGCTTGGCTGTCGGTTCTTCACGGGCTGACCACATTGCATTTAAATCATCACGACATAAGTATTAGGTCATATTACATGTGCCGCTCTTCATGGGCTTGGCTTTCGGTTCTTCACGGACTGACCACATTGCATTTGACCACATTGCATTTAAACCATAGCGACATTAGTATTAGGTCGTATTACACGTGCCGCTCTTCATAGGCTTGGCTGTCGGTTCTTCACGGACTGACCACATTGCATTTAAACCATTGCGACATAAGTATTAGGTCATATTACACGTGCCACTCTTCATGGGCTTCGCTGTCGGTTCTTCACGGGCTGACCACATTGCATTTAAATCATCGCGACATAAGTATTAGGTCATATTACACGTGCCGCTCTTCATGGGCTTGGCTGTCGGTTCTTCACAGACTGACCACATTGCATTTAAACCATAGCGACATAAGTATTAGGTCATATTACACGTGCCGCTCTTCATAGGCTTGGCTGTCGGTTCTTCACGGACTGACCACATTGCATTTAAACCATTGCGACATAAGTATTAGGTCATATTACACGTGCCACTCTTCATGGGCTTCGCTGTCGGTTCTTCACGGGCTGACCACATTGCATTTAAATCATCGCGACATAAGTATTAGGTCATATTACACGTGCCGCTCTTCATGGGCTTTGCTGTCGGTTCTTCACGGGCTGACCACATTGCATTTAAATCATCGCGACATAAGTATTAGGTCATATTACACGGCTTGGCTTTCGGTTCCTCACGGACTGACCACATTGCATTTGAATCATCGTGACATAAGTATTAGGTCATATTATACGGCCCGATCTTCATGGCCTTGGCTGTCTGTTCCACACAGGCTGACCACATTGCATTTAAACCATCCCGACATAAGTATCAGGTCATATTACACGTGTCGCTCTTCATGGGCTTGGCTGTCGGTTCGTCACGGGCTGACCACATTTCATTTCAACCATTGCCACATATGTATTAGGTCATATTACACATGCCGCTCTTCATGGGCTTGTCTGTCGGGTCTTCACAGGCTGACCGTATTGCATTTAAACCATCGCGACATAAGTATTAGGTCATATTACACATGCAGCTCTTCATAGGCTTGGCTGTCGGTTCTTCACGCGCTGACCACATTGCATTTAAACCATCGCGACAGAAGTATTAGGTCATATTACACATGCCGCTCTTCATAGGCTTGGCTGTCGGTTCTTCACGCGCTGACCACATTGCATTTAAACCATAGCAACATAAGTATTAGGTCATATTACACGTGCCGCCCTTCATGGGCTTGGCTTTCGGTTCTTCACGGACTGACCACATTGCATTTGAACCATCGCGACATAAGTATTAGGTCATATTACACATGCCGCCCTTCATGGGCTTGGCTGTCAGTTCTTCACGGGCTGACCACATTGCATTTAAACCATTGCGACATAAGTATTAGGTCATATTACACTTGCCGCTCTTCATGGGCTTTGCTGTCGGTTCTTCATGGGCTGACCACATTGCATTTAAATCATCGCGACATAAGTATTAGGTCATATTACACGTGACGCTCTTCATGGGCTTGGCTTTCGGTTCTTCGCGGACTGACCACGTTGCATTTGACCACATTGCATTTAAACTGTCGCGCCATAAGTATTAGGTCATATTACACGTGCCGCTCTTCATGGGCTTGGCTGTCGGTTCTTCACGGGCTGACCACATTGCATTTGAACCATCGCGACGTAAGTATTAGGTCATATTACACGTGCCGCTCATCATGGGCTTGGCTGTCGGTTCGTCACGGGCTGACCACATTTCATTTCAACCATCGCCACATAAGTATTAGGTCATATTACACATGCCGCTCTTCATGGGCTTGTCTGTCGGGTCTTCACAGGCTGACCGTATTGCATTTAAACCATCGCGACATAAGTATTAGGTCATATTACACATGCAGCTCTTCATGGGCTTGTCTGTCGGTTCTTCACGGACTGACCACATTGCATTTAAACCAGCACGACATAAGTATTAGGTCATATTACACGTGCCGCTCATCATGGGCTTGGTTGTTGGTTCTTCACGGACTGACCACATTGCATTTAATTTAAAGCATCGCAACATAAGTGTTAGGTCATATTACACATGCCATCCTTCATGGGCTTGGCTGTCGGTTCTTCATGGGCTGACCACATTGCATTTAAACCATCGTGACATAAGTTTTAGGTCATATTATACGGCCCGATGTTCATGGCCTTGGCTCTCGGTTCCACACAGGCTGACCACATTGCATTTAAACCATCCCGACATAAGTATCAGGTCATATTACACGTGTCGCTCTTCATGGGCTTGGCTGTCGGTTCTTCTCGAGCTGATCACATTGCATTTAAATCATCGCGACATAAGTATTAGGTCATATTACACGTGACGCCCTTCATGGGCTTGGCTGTCAGTTCTTCACGGGCTGACCACATTGGATTTAAACCATTGCGACATAAGTATTAGGTCATATTACACATGCTCCCCTTCATGGGCTTGGCTGCCGGTTCTTCACGGGCTGACGACATTGCATTTAAACCATCGTGACATAATTATTAGGTCATATTACACGTGCCGCCCTTCATGGGCTTGGCTGTCGGTTCTTCATGGGCTGACCACATTGCATTTAAACCATCGCGACAGAAGTGTTAGGTCATATTACACGTGCCGCTCTTCATAGGCTTGGCTGTCGGTTCTTCACGGGTTGACCACATTTCATTTCAACCATCGCCACATAAGTATTAGGTCATATGACACATCCCGCTCTTCATGGCCTTGGCTGTCGGTTCCTCACGGGCTGACCACATTGCATTTAAACCATCCCGACCTAAGTATTAGGTCATATTACACGTGTCGCTCTTCATGGGCTTGGCTGTCGGTTCTTCACGGGCTGACCACATTGCATTTAAACCATCATGACATAAGTATTAGGTCATATTACACGTGCCGCCCTTCATGGGCTTGGCTGTCGGTTCTTCATGGGCTGACCACATTGCATTTAAACCATCGCGACAGAAGTATTAGGTCATATTACACATGCCGCTCTTCATAGGCTTGGCTGTCGGTTCTTCACGGACTGACCACATTGCATTTAAACCATTGCGACATAAGTATTAGGTCATATTACACGTGCCACTCTTCATGGGCTTCGCTGTCGGTTCTTCACGGGCTGACCACATTGCATTTAAATCATCACGACATAAGTATTAGGTCATATTACATGTGCCGCTCTTCATGGGCTTGGCTTTCGGTTCTTCACGGACTGACCACATTGCATTTGACCACATTGCATTTAAACCATAGCGACATTAGTATTAGGTCGTATTACACGTGCCGCTCTTCATAGGCTTGGCTGTCGGTTCTTCACGGACTGACCACATTGCATTTAAACCATTGCGACATAAGTATTAGGTCATATTACACGTGCCACTCTTCATGGGCTTCGCTGTCGGTTCTTCACGGGCTGACCACATTGCATTTAAATCATCGCGACATAAGTATTAGGTCATATTACACGTGCCGCTCTTCATGGGCTTGGCTGTCGGTTCTTCACAGACTGACCACATTGCATTTAAACCATAGCGACATAAGTATTAGGTCATATTACACGTGCCACTCTTCATAGGCTTGGCTGTCGGTTCTTCACGGACTGACCACATTGCATTTAAACCATTGCGACATAAGTATTAGGTCATATTACACGTGCCACTCTTCATGGGCTTCGCTGTCGGTTCTTCACGGGCTGACCACATTGCATTTAAATCATCGCGACATAAGTATTAGGTCATATTACACGTGCCGCTCTTCATGGGCTTTGCTGTCGGTTCTTCACGGGCTGACCACATTGCATTTAAATCATCGCGACATAAGTATTAGGTCATATTACACGGCTTGGCTTTCGGTTCCTCACGGACTGACCACATTGCATTTGAATCATCGTGACATAAGTATTAGGTCATATTATACGGCCCGATCTTCATGGCCTTGGCTGTCTGTTCCACACAGGCTGACCACATTGCATTTAAACCATCCCGACATAAGTATCAGGTCATATTACAAGTGTCGCTCTTCATGGGCTTGGCTGTCGGTTCTTCACGGGCTGATCACATTGCATTTAAATCATCACGACATAAGTATTAGGTCATATTACACGTGCCGCCCTTCATGGGCTTGGCTGTCAGTTCTTCACAGGCTGACCACATTGCATTTAAACCATTGCGACATAAGTATTAGGTCATATTACACGTGCCGACCTTCATGGGCTTCGATGCCTGTTCTTCACGGGCTGACGACATTGCATTTAAACCATCGTGACATAATTATTAGGTCATATTACACGTGCCGCCCTTCATGGGCTTGGCTGTCGGTTCTTCATGGGCTGACCACATTGCATTTAAACCATCGTGACATAAGTATTAGGTCATATTATACGGCCCGATCTTCATGGCCTTGGCTGTCTGTTCCACACAGGCTGACCACATTGGATTTAAACCATCCCGACATAAGTATCAGGTCATATTACACGTGTCGCTCTTCATGGGCTTGGCTGTCGGTTCTTCACGGGCTGATCACATTGCATTTAAATCATCCCGACATAAGTATTAGGTCATATTACACGTGCCGCACTTCATGGGATTGGCTGTCGGTCCTTCACGGACTAACCACATTGCCTTTAAACCATCGCAACAGAAGTATTAGGTCATATTACACGTGTCGCTCTTCATAGGCTTGGCTGTCGGTTCTTCACGGGCTGACCACATTGCATTTAAACCATCGCGACAGAAGTATTGGGTCATATTACACGTGCCGCTGTTCATGGGCTTGGCTGTCGGCTCTTCACGGGCTGACCACATTGCATTTAAATCATCGCGACATAAGTATTAGCTCATGTTACACGTGCCGCTCTTCATAGGCTTGGCTGTCGGTTCTTCACGGGTTGACCACATTTCATTTCAACCATCGCCACATAAGTATTAGGTCATATTACACATCCCGCTCTTCATGGCCTTGGCTGTCGGTTCCTCACGGGCTGACCACATTGCATTTAAACCATCCCGACCTAAGTATTAGTTCATATTACACGTGTCGATCTTCATGGGCTTGGCTGTCGGTTCTTCACGGGCTGACCACATTGCATTTAAACCATCATGACATAAGTATTAGGTCATATTACACGTGCCGCCCTTCATGGGCTTGGCTGTCGGTTCTTCATGGGCTGACCACATTGCATTTAAACCATCGCGACAGAAGTATTAGGTCATATTACACATGCCGCTCTTCATAGGCTTGGCTGTCGGTTCTTCACGGACTGACCACATTGCATTTAAACCATTGCGACATAAGTATTAGGTCATATTACACGTGCCACTCTTCATGGGCTTCGCTGTCGGTTCTTCACGGGCTGACTACATTGCATTTAAATCATCGCGACATAAGTATTAGGTCATATTACACGTGCCGCTTTTTATGGGCTTGGCTTTCAGTTCTTCACGGACTGACCACATTGCATTTGACCACATTCCATTTAAACCATAGCGACATTAGTATTAGGTCGTATTACACGTGCCGCTCTTCATAGGCTTGGCTGTCGGTTCTTCACGGACTGACCACATTGCATTTAAACCATTGCGACATAAGTATTAGGTCATATTACACGTGCCACTCTTCATGGGCTTCGCTGTCGGTTCTTCACGGGCTGACCACATTGCATTTAAATCATCGCGACATAAGTATTAGGTCATATTACACGTGCCGCTCTTCATGGGCTTGGCTGTCGGTTCTTCACAGACTGACCACATTGCATTTAAACCATAGCGACATAAGTATTAGGTCATATTACACGTGCTGCTCTTCATAGGCTTGGCTGTCGGTTCTTCACGGACTGACCACATTGCATTTAAACCATTGCGACATAAGTATTAGGTCATATTACACGTGCCACTCTTCATGGGCTTCGCTGTCGGTTCTTCACGGGCTGACCACATTGCATTTAAATCATCGCGACATAAGTATTAGGTCATATTACACGTGCCGCTCTTCATGGGCTTTGCTGTCGGTTCTTCACGGGCTGACCACATTGCATTTAAATCATCGCGACATAAGTATTAGGTCATATTACACGGCTTGGCTTTCGGTTCCTCACGGACTGACCACATTGCATTTGAATCATCGTGACATAAGTATTAGGTCATATTATACGGCCCGATCTTCATGGCCTTGGCCGTCTGTTCCACACAGGCTGACCACATTGCATTTAAACCATCCCGACATAAGTATCAGGTCATATTACACGTGTCGCTCTTCATGGGCTTGGCTGTCGGTTCTTCACGGGCTGATCACATTGCATTTAAATCATCACGACATAAGTATTAGGTCATATTACACGTGCCGCCCTTCATGGGCTTGGCTGTCAGTTCTTCACAGGCTGACCACATTGCATTTAAACCATTGCGACATAAGTATTAGGTCATATTACACGTGCCGACCTTCATGGGCTTCGCTGCCTGTTCTTCACGGGCTGACGACATTGCATTTAAACCATCGTGACATAATTATTAGGTCATATTACACGTGCCGCCCTTCATGGGCTTGGCTGTCGGTTCTTCATGGGCTGACCACATTGCATTTAAACCATCGTGACATAAGTATTAGGTCATATTATACGGCCCGATCTTCATGGCCTTGGCTGTCTGTTCCACACAGGCTGACCACATTGCATTTAAACCATCCCGACATAAGTATCAGGTCATATTACACGTGTCGCTCTTCATGGGCTTGGCTGTCGGTTCTTCACGGGCTGATCACATTGCATTTAAATCATCCCGACATAAGTATTAGGTCATATTACACGTGCCGCACTTCATGGGATTGGCTGTCGGTCCTTCACGGACTAACCACATTGCCTTTAAACCATCGCAACAGAAGTATTAGGTCATATTACACGTGTCGCTCTTCATAGGCTTGGCTGTCGGTTCTTCACGGGCTGACCACATTGCATTTAAACCATCGCGACAGAAGTATTGGGTCATATTACACGTGCCGCTGTTCATGGGCTTGGCTGTCGGCTCTTCACGGGCTGACCCCATTGCATTTAAATCATCGCGACATAAGTATTAGCTCATGTTACACGTGCCGCTCTTCATAGGCTTGGCTGTCGGTTCTTCACGGGTTGACCACATTTCATTTCAACCATCGCCACATAAGTATTAGGTCATATTACACATCCCGCTCTTCATGGCCTTGGCTGTCGGTTCCTCACGGGCTGACCACATTGCATTTAAACCATCCCGACCTAAGTATTAGGTCATATTACACGTGTCGATCTTCATGGGCTTGGCTGTCGGTTCTTCACGGGCTGACCACATTGCATTTAAACCATCATGACATAAGTATTAGGTCATATTACACGTGCCGCCCTTCATGGGCTTGGCTGTCGGTTCTTCATGGGCTGACCACATTGCATTTAAACCATCGCGACAGAAGTATTAGGTCATATTACACATGCCGCTCTTCATAGGCTTGGCTGTCGGTTCTTCACGGACTGACCACATTGCATTTAAACCATTGCGACATAAGTATTAGGTCATATTACACGTGCCACTCTTCATGTGCTTCGCTGTCGGTTCTTCACGGGCTGACTACATTGCATTTAAATCATCGCGACATAAGTATTAGGTCATATTACACGTGCCGCTCTTTATGGGCTTGGCTTTCAGTTCTTCACGGACTGACCACATTGCATTTGACCACATTCCATTTAAACCATAGCGACATTAGTATTAGGTCGTATTACACGTGCCGCTCTTCATAGGCTTGGCTGTCGGTTCTTCACGGACTGACCACATTGCATTTAAACCATTGCGACATAAGTATTAGGTCATATTACACGTGCCACTCTTCATGGGCTTCGCTGTCGGTTCTTCACGGGCTGACCACATTGCATTTAAATCATCGCGACATAAGTATTAGGTCATATTACACGTGCCGCTCTTCATGGGCTTGGCTGTCGGTTCTTCACAGACTGACCACATTGCATTTAAACCATAGCGACATAAGTATTAGGTCATATTACACGTGCTGCTCTTCATAGGCTTGGCTGTCGGTTCTTCACGGACTGACCACATTGCATTTAAACCATTGCGACATAAGTATTAGGTCATATTACACGTGCCACTCTTCATGGGCTTCGCTGTCGGTTCTTCACGGGCTGACCACATTGCATTTAAATCATCGCGACATAAGTATTAGGTCATATTACACGTGCCGCTCTTCATGGGCTTTGCTGTCGGTTCTTCACGGGCTGACCACATTGCATTTAAATCATCGCGACATAAGTATTAGGTCATATTACACGGCTTGGCTTTCGGTTCCTCACGGACTGACCACATTGCATTTGAATCATCGTGACATAAGTATTAGGTCATATTATACGGCCCGATCTTCATGGCCTTGGCCGTCTGTTCCACACAGGCTGACCACATTGCATTTAAACCATCCCGACATAAGTATCAGGTCATATTACACGTGTCGCTCTTCATGGGCTTGGCTGTCGGTTCTTCACGGGCTGATCACATTGCATTTAAATCATCACGACATAAGTATTAGGTCATATTACACGTGCCGCCCTTCATGGGCTTGGCTGTCAGTTCTTCACAGGCTGACCACATTGCATTTAAACCATTGCGACATAAGTATTAGGTCATATTACACGTGCCGACCTTCATGGGCTTCGCTGCCTGTTCTTCACGGGCTGACGACATTGCATTTAAACCATCGTGACATAATTATTAGGTCATATTACACGTGCCGCCCTTCATGGGCTTGGCTGTCGGTTCTTCATGGGCTGACCACATTGCATTTAAACCATCGTGACATAAGTATTAGGTCATATTATACGGCCCGATCTTCATGGCCTTGGCTGTCTGTTCCACACAGGCTGACCACATTGCATTTAAACCATCCTGACATAAGTATCGGGTCATATTACACGTGTCGCTCTTCATGGGCTTGGCTGTCGGTTCTTCACGGGCTGATCACATTGCATTTAAATCATCCCGACATAAGTACTAGGTCATATTACACGTGCCGCACTTCATGGGATTGGCTGTCGGTCCTTCATGGACTAACCACATTGCCTTTAAACCATCGCAACAGAAGTATTAGGTCATATTACACGTGTCGCTCTTCATAGGCTTGGCTGTCGGTTCTTCACGGGCTGACCACATTGCATTTAAACCATCGCGACAGAAGTATTGGGTCATATTACACGTGCCGCTGTTCATGGGCTTGGCTGTCGGTTCTTCACGGGCTGACCACATTGCATTTAAATCATCGCGACATAAGTATTAGGTCATATTACATGTGCCGTCCTTCATGGGATTGGCTGTCAGTTCTTCACGGGCTGACCACATTGCATTTAAACCATCGCGAGATAAGTTTTAGGTCATATTACATGTGCCGCTCTTCATGGGCTTGGCTGTCGGTTCTTCACAGACTGACCACATTGCATTTAAACCATCGCGACATAAGTATTAGGTCGTATTACACGTGCCGCTCTTCATAGGCTTGGCTGTCGGTTCTTCACGGACTGACCACATTGCATTTAAACCATTGCGACATAAGTATTAGGTCATATTACATGTGCCGCTCTTCATGGGCTTCGCTGTCGGTTCTTAACGGGCTGACCACATTGCATTTAAATCATCGCGACATAAGTATTAGGTCATATTACACGTGCCACTCTTCATGGGCTTGGCTTTCGGTTCTTCACTGACTGACCACATTGCATTTGACCACATTGCATTTAAACCATCGCAACATAAGTATTAGGTCATATTACACGTGTCGCTCTTCATGGGCTTCGCTGTCGGTTCTTCATGGGCTGACCACATTGCATTTAAATCATCGCGACATAAGTATTAGGTCATATTACACATGCCGCTCTTCATGGGCTTGGCTGTCGGTTCTTCACGGGCTGACTCATTTCATTTCAACCATCGCCACATAAGTATTAGGTCATTTTACACGTGCCTCTCTTCATGGCCTTGGCTGTTGGGTCTTCATGGGCTGACCACATTGCATTTAAACCATCGCGAGATAAGTATTAGGTCATATTACACATGCAGCTCTTCATGGGCTTGTCTGTCGCTTCTTCACAGACTGACCGCATTGCATTTAAACCATAGCGACATAAGTATTAGGTCATATTACACGTGCCTCTCTTCATGGCCTTGGCTGTTGGGTCTTCATGGGCTGACCACATTGCATTTAAACCATCGCGAGATAAGTATTAGGTCATATTACACATGCAGCTCTTCATGGGCTTGTCTGTCGCTTCTTCACAGACTGACCACATTGCATTTAAACCATAGCGACATAAGTATTAGGTCATATTACACGTGCTGCTCTTCATAGGCTTGGCTGTCGGTTCTTCACGGACTGACCACATTGCATTTAAACCATTGCGACATAAGTATTAGGTCATATTACACGTGCCACTCTTCATGGGCTTCGCTGTCGGTTCTTCACGGGCTGACCACATTGCATTTAAATCATCGCGACATAAGTATTAGGTCATATTACACGTGCCGCTCTTCATGGGCTTTGCTGTCGGTTCTTCACGGGCTGACCACATTGCATTTAAATCATCGCGACATAAGTATTAGGTCATATTACACGGCTTGGCTTTCGGTTCCTCACGGACTGACCACATTGCATTTGAATCATCGTGACATAAGTATTAGGTCATATTATACGGCCCGATCTTCATGGCCTTGGCCGTCTGTTCCACACAGGCTGACCACATTGCATTTAAACCATCCCGACATAAGTATCAGGTCATATTACACGTGTCGCTCTTCATGGGCTTGGCTGTCGGTTCTTCACGGGCTGATCACATTGCATTTAAATCATCACGACATAAGTATTAGGTCATATTACACGTGCCACCCTTCATGGGCTTGGCTGTCAGTTCTTCACAGGCTGACCACATTGCATTTAAACCATTGCGACATAAGTATTAGGTCATATTACACGTGCCGACCTTCATGGGCTTCGCTGCCTGTTCTTCACGGGCTGACGACATTGCATTTAAACCATCGTGACATAATTATTAGGTCATATTACACGTGCCGCCCTTCATGGGCTTGGCTGTCGGTTCTTCATGGGCTGACCACATTGCATTTAAACCATCGTGACATAAGTATTAGGTCATATTATACGGCCCGATCTTCATGGCCTTGGCTGTCTGTTCCACACAGGCTGACCACATTGCATTTAAACCATCCCGACATAAGTATCAGGTCATATTACACGTGTCGCTCTTCATGGGCTTGGCTGTCGGTTCTTCACGGGCTGATCACATTGCATTTAAATCATCCCGACATAAGTATTAGGTCATATTACACGTGCCGCACTTCATGGGATTGGCTGTCGGTCCTTCATGGACTAACCACATTGCCTTTAAACCATCGCAACAGAAGTATTAGGTCATATTACACGTGTCGCTCTTCATAGGCTTGGCTGTCGGTTCTTCACGGGCTGACCACATTGCATTTAAACCATCGCGACAGAAGTATTGGGTCATATTACACGTGCCGCTGTTCATGGGCTTGGCTGTCGGTTCTTCACGGGCTGACCACATTGCATTTAAATCATCGCGACATAAGTATTAGGTCATATTACACGTGCCGTCCTTCATGGGATTGGCTGTCAGTTCTTCACGGGCTGACCACATTGCATTTAAACCATCGCGAGATAAGTTTTAGGTCATATTACATGTGCCGCTCTTCATGGGCTTGGCTGTCGGTTCTTCACAGACTGACCACATTGCATTTAAACCATCGCGACATAAGTATTAGGTCGTATTACACGTGCCGCTCTTCATAGGCTTGGCTGTCGGTTCTTCACGAACTGACCACATTGCATTTAAACCATTGCGACATAAGTATTAGGTCATATTACATGTGCCGCTCTTCATGGGCTTCGCTGTCGGTTCTTAACGGGCTGACCACATTGCATTTAAATCATCGCGACATAAGTATTAGGTCATATTACACGTGCCACTCTTCATGGGCTTGGCTTTCGGTTCTTCACTGACTGACCACATTGCATTTGACCACATTGCATTTAAACCATCGCGACAGAAGTATTAGGTCATATTACACGTGCCGCTCTTCATAGGCTTGTCTGTCGGGTCTTCACGGGCTGACCACATTGCATTTAAACCATCGCGAGATAAGTTTTTGGTCATATTACATGTGCCGCTCTTCATGGGCTTGGCTGTCGGTTCTTCACAGACTGACCACATTGCATTTAAACCATAGCGACATAAGTATTAGGTCGTATTACATGTGCCGCTCTTCATAGGCTTGGCTGTCGGTTCTTCACGGACTGACCACATTGCATTTAAACCATTGCGACATAAGTATTAGGTCATATTACACGTGCCACTCTTTATGGGCTTCGCTGTCGGTTCTTCACGGGCTGACCACATTGCATTTAAATCATCGCGACATAAGTATTAGGTCATATTACACGTGCCGCTCTTCATGGGCTTGGCTTTCGGTTCTTCACGGACTGACCACATTGCATTTGACCACATTGCATTTAAACCATAGCGACATAAGTATTAGGTCGTATTACACGTGCCGCTCTTCATAGGCTTGGCTGTCGGTTCTTCACGGACTGACCACATTGCATTTAAACCATTGCGACATAAGTATTAGGTCATATTACACGTGCCACTCTTCATGGGCTTGGCTGTCGGTTCTTCACGGGCTGACCACATTGCATTTAAATCATCGCCACATAAGTATTAGGTCATATTACACGTGCCGCTCTTCATGGGCTTGGCTGTCGGTTCTTCACAGACTGACCACATTGCATTTAAACCATAGCGACATAAGTATTAGGTCATATTACACGTCCCGCTCTTCATAGGCTTGGCTGTCGGTTCTTCACGGACTGACCACATTGCATTTAAACCATTGCGACATAAGTATTAGGTCATATTACATGTGCCGCTCTTCATGGGCTTCGCTGTCGGTTCTGAACGGGCTGACCACATTGCATTTAAATCATCGCGACATAAGTATTAGGTCATATTACACGTGCCACTCTTCATGGGCTTGGCTTTCGGTTCTTCACTGACTGACCACATTGCATTTGACCACATTGCATTTAAACCATCGCAACATATGTGTTAGGTCATATTACACGTGTCGCTCTTCATGGGCTTCGCTGTCGGTTCTTCATGGGCTGACCACATTGCATTTAAATCATCGCGACATAAGTATTAGGTCATATTACACATGCCGCTCTTCATGGGCTTGGCTGTCGGTTCTTCACGGGCTGACTCATTTCATTTCAACCATCGCCACATAAGTATTAGGTCATATTACACGTGCCTCTCTTCATGGCCTTGGCTGTTGGGTCTTCATGGGCTGACCACATTGCATTTAAACCATCGCGAGATGAGTATTAGGTCATATTACACATGCAGCTCTTCATGGGCTTGGCTGTCGCTTCTTCACAGACTGACCGCATTGCATTTAAACCATCGTGTCAGAAGTATTAGGTCATATTACACGGTCCGCTCTGCATGGGCTTGGCTGTCGGTTCTTCACAGACTGACCACATTGCATTTAAACCATCGCAACATAAGTATTAGGTCGTATTACATGTGCCGCTCTTCATTGGCTTTGCTGTCGGTTCTTCACCGACTGAAAACATTGCATTTAAACCATCGCGACATAATTATTAGGTCATATTACACGTGTGGCCCTTCATGAGCTTGGCTGTCTGTTCTTCATGGGCTGACCACATTGCATTTAAACCATCGCGACATAAGTATTAGGTCATATTACACGTGCCGCTCTTCATTGGCTTTGCTGTCGGTTCTTCACAGACTGACAACATTGCATTTAAACCATCGCGACATAAGTATTAGGTCATATTACACGTGCCGCCCTTCATGGGCTTGGCTTTCGGTTCTTCACGGACTGACCACAATGCATTTGAACCATCGCGACATAAGTATTAGGTCATATTACACATGCCGCTCTTCATGGGCTTGGCTGTCGGTTCTTCATGGGCTGACCACATTTCATTTCAACCATCGCCACATAAGTATTAGGTCATATTACACATGCCGCTCTTCATGGCCTTGGCTGTCGGGTCTTCACAGGCTGACCACATTGCATTTAAACCATCGCGACATAAGTATTAGGTCATATTACACATGCAGCTCTTCATGGGCTTGGCTGTTGGTTCTTCATGGGCTGACCACATTGCATTTAAATCATCGCGACATAAGTATTAGGTCATATTAGACGTGCCGCCCTTCATGGGCGTGGCTGTCAGTTCTTCACGGGCTGACCACATTGCATTTAAACCATTGCGACATAAGTATTAGGTCATATTACACGTGCAGCCCTTCATGGGCTTGGCTGCCGGTTCTTCACAGGCTGACGACATTGCATTTAAACCATCGTGACATAATTATTGGGTCATATTATACGTGCTGCCCTTCATGGGATTGGCTGTCGGTTCTTCATGGGCTGACCACATTGCATTTAAACCATCGCGACATAAGTATTTGGTCATATTACACGTGCAGCTCTTCATGGGCTTTGCTGTCGGTCCTTCACGGACTAACCACATTGCATTTAAACCATCGCGACAGAAGTATTAGGTCATATTACACATGCCGATCTTCATAGGCTTGGCTGTCGGTTCTTCACGGGCTGACCACATTGCATTTAAACCATCGCGACAGAAGTATTAGGTCATATTACATGTGCCGCTCTTCATCGGCTTGTCTGTCGGGTCTTCACGGGCTGACCACATTGCATTTAAACCATCGCGAGATAAGTTTTTGGTCATATTACATGTGCCGCTCTTCATGGGCTTGGCTGTCGGTTCTTCACAGACTGACCACATTGCATTTAAACCATAACGACATAAGTATTAGGTCGTATTACATGTGCCGCTCTTCATAGGCTCGGCTGTCGGTTCTTCACGGACTGACCACATTGCATTTAAACCATTGCGACATAAGTATTAGGTCATATTACACGTGCCACTCTTTATGGGCTTCGCTGTCGGTTCTTCACGGGCTGACCACATTGCATTTAAATCATCGGGACATAAGTATTAGGTCATATTACACGTGCCGCTCTTCATGGGCTTGGCTTTCGGTTCTTCACGGACTGACCACATTGCATTTGACCACATTGCATTTAAACCATAGCGACATAAGTATTAGGTCGTATTACACGTGCCGCTCTTCATAGGCTTGGCTGTCAGTTCTTCACGGACTGACCACATTGCATTTAAACCATTGCGACATAAGTATTAGGTCATATTACACGTGCCACTCTTCATGGGCTTCGCTGTCGGTTCTTCACGGGCTGACCACATTGCATTTAAATCATCGCCACATAAGTATTAGGTGATATTACACGTGCCGCTCTTCATGGGCTTGGCTGTCGGTTCTTCACAGACTGACCACATTGCATTTAAACCATAGCGACATAAGTATTAGGTCATATTACACGTGCCGCTCTTCTTAGGCATGGCTGTCTGTTCTTCACGGACTGACCACATTGCATTTAAACCATTGCGACATAAATATTAGGTCATATTACACGTGCCACTCTGCATGGGCTTCGCTGTCGGTTCTTCACGGGCTGACCACATTGCATTTAAATCATCGCGACATAAGTATTAGGTCATATTACACGTGCCGCTCTTCATGGGCTTTGCTGTCGGTTCTTCACGGGCTGACCACATTGCATTTAAATCATCGCGACATAAGTATTAGGTCATATTACACGTGCCGCTCTTCATGGGCTTGGCTTTCGGTTCTTCCTGGACTGACCACATTGCATTTGAACCATCGCGACATAAGTATTAGGTCATATTACACATGCCGCTCTTCATGGGCTTCACTGTCGGTTCTTCACGGGTTGACCACATTTCATTTCAACCATCGCCACATAAGTATTAGGTCATATTACACATGCCGCTCTTCATGGGCTTGGCTGTCGGGTCTACACAGGCTGACCATATTGCATTTAAACCATCGCGACATAAGTATTAGGTCATATTACACATGCAGCTCTTCATGGGCTTGGCTGTTGGTTCTTCATGGGCTGACCACATTGCATTTAAACCATCGCGACAGAAGTATTAGGTCATATTACACGTGCCGCTCTTCATGGGCTTGGCTGTCAATTCTTCACGGGCTTACCACATTGCATTTAAACCATTGCGACATAAGTATTAGGTCATATTACACGTGCAGCCCTTCATGGGCTTGGCTGCCGGTTCTTCACGGGCTGACGACATTGCATTTAAACCATCGTGACATAATTATTGGATCATATTACACGTGCCGCCCTTCATGGGATTGGCTGTCGGTTCTTCATGGGCTGACCACATTGCATTTAAACCATCGCGACATAAGTATTAGGTCATATTACACGTGCCGCTCTTCATGGGCTTGGCTGTCGGTCCTACACGGACTAACCACATTGCATTTAAACCATCGCGACAGAAGTATTAGGTCATATTACACATGCCGATCTTCATAGGCTTGGCTGTCGGTTCTTCACGGGCTGACCACATTGCATTTAAACCATCGCGACAGAAGTATTAGGTCATATTACACGTGCCGCTCTTCATAGGCTTGGCTGTCGGTTCTTCACGGGCTGACCACATTGCATTTAAACCATCGCGAGATAAGTTTTTGGTCATATTACATGTGCCGCTCTTCATGGGCTTGGCTGTCGGTTCTTCACAGACTGACCACATTGCATTTAAACCATAGCGACATAAGTATTAGGTCGTATTACACGTTCTGCTCTTCATAGGCTTGGCTGTCGGTTCTTCACGGACTGACCACATTGCATTTAAACCATTGCGACATAAGTATTAGGTCATATTACACGTGCCACTCTTCATGGGCTTCGCTGTCGGTTCTTCACGGGCTGACCACATTGCATTTAAATCATCGCGACATAAGTATTAGGTCATATTACACGTGCCGCTCTTCATGGGCTTGGCTTTCGGTTCTTCACGGACTGACCACATTGCATTTGACCACATTGCATTTAAACCATAGCAACATAAGTATTAGGTCGTATTACACGTGCCGCTCTTCATAGGCTTGGCTGTCGGTTCTTCACGGACTGACCACATTGCATTTAAACCATTGCGACATAAGTATTAGGTCATATTACATGTGCCACTCTTCATGGGCTTCGCTGTCGGTTTTTCACAGGCTGACCACATTGCTTTTAAATCATCGCGACATAAGTATTAGGTCATATTACACGTGCCGCTCTTCATGGGCTTGGCTGTCGGTTCTTCACAGACTGACCACATTGCATTTAAACCATAGCGACATAAGTATTAGGTCATATTACACGTGCCGCTCTTCGTAGGCTTGGCTGTCGGTTCTTCACGGACTGACCACATTGCATTTAAACCATTGCGACATAAGTATTAGGTCATATTACACGTGCCACTCTTCATGGGCTTCGCTGTCGGTTCTTCACGGGCTGACCACATTGCATTTAAATCATCGCGACATAAGTATTAGGTCATATTACACGTGCCACTCTTCATGGGCTTTGCTGTCGGTTCTTCACGGGCTGACCACATTGCATTTAAATCATCGCGACATAAGTATTAGGTCATATTACACATGCCGCTCTTCATGGGCTTCACTGTCGGTTCTTCACGGGTTGACCACATTTCATTTCAACCATCGCCACATAAGTATTAGGTCATATTACACATGCCGCTCTTCATGGGCTTGGCTGTCGGGTCTACACAGGCTGACCATATTGCATTTAAACCATCGCGACATAAGTATTAGGTCATATTACACATGCAGCTCTTCATGGGCTTGGCTGTTGGTTCTTCATGGGCTGACCACATTGCATTTAAACCATCGCGACAGAAGTATTAGGTCATATTACACGTGCCGCTCTTCATGGGCTTGGCTGTCAGTTCTTCACGGGCTGACCACATTGCATTTAAACCGTTGCGACATAAGTATTAGGTCATATTACACGTGCCGATCTTCATAGGCTTGGCTGTCGGTTCTTCACGGGCTGACGACATTGCATTTAAACCATCGTGACATAATTATTGGGTCATATTACACGTGCCGCTCTTCATAGGCTTGGCTGTCGGTTCTTCACGGGCTGACCACATTGCATTTAAACCATCGCGACAGAAGTATTAGGTCATATTACACGTGCCGCTCTTCATAGGCTTGGCTGTCGGTTCTTCACGGGCTGACCACATTGCATTTAAACCATCGCGACAGAAGTATTAGGTCATATTACACGTGCCGCTCTTCATAGGCTTGGCTGTCGGTTCTTCACGGGCTGACCACATTGCATTTAAACGATCGCGAGATAAGTTTTTGGTCATATTACATGTGCCGCTCTTCATGGGCTTGGCTGTCGGTTCTTCACAGACTGACCACATTGCATTTAAACCATAGCGACATAAGTATTATGTCGTATTACACGTGCCGCTCTTCATAGGCTTGGCTGTCGGTTCTTCACGGACTGACCACATTGCATTTAAACCATTGCGACATAAGTATTAGGTCATATTACACGTGCCACTCTTCATGGGTTTCGCTGTCGGTTCTTCACGGGCTGACCACATTGCATTTAAATCATCGCGACATAAGTATTAGGTCATATTACACGTGCTGCTCTTCATGGGCTTGGCTTTCGGTTCTTCACGGACTGACCACATTGCATTTGACCACATTGCATTTAAACCGTCGCGACATAAGTATTAGGTCATATTACACGTGCCGCTCTTCATGGGCTTTGCTGTCGGTTCTTCACGGGCTGACCACATTGCATTTAAATCATCGCGACATAAGTATTAGGTCATATTACACATGCCGCTCTTCATGGGCTTGGCTTTCGGTTCTTCATGGACTGACCACATTGCATTTGAACTGTCGCGACATAAGTATTAGGTCATATTACACATGCCGCTCTTCATGGGCTTCGCTGTCGGTTCTTCACGGGTTGACCACATTTCATTTCAACCATCGCCACATAAGTATTAGGTCATATTACACATGCCACTCTTCATGGGCTTGGCTGTCGGGTCTACACAGGCTGACCATATTGCATTTAAACCATCGCGACATTACTCATGCAGCTCTTCATGGGCTTGGCTGTTGGTTCTTCATGGGCTGACCACATTGCATTTAAACCATCGCGACAGAAGTATTAGGTCATATTACACGTGCCGCTCTTCATGGGCTTGGCTGTCGTTTCTTCACAGACTGACCACATTGCATTTAAACCATCGCGACATAAGTATTAGGTCGTAGTACACGTGCCACTCTTCATGGGCTTCGCTGTCGGTTCTTCACGGGCTGACCACATTGCATTTAAATCATCGCGACATAAGTATTAGGTCATATTACACGTGCCGCTCTTCATAGGGTTGGCTTTCGGTTCTTCACGGACTGACCATATTGCATTTGACCACATTGCATTTAAACCATCGCGACATAAGTATTAGGCCATATTACACGTGCCGCTCTTCATGGGCTTCGCTGTCGGTTCTTCACGGACTAACCAGATTGCATTTAAACCATCGCAACATAAGTATTAGGTCATATTACACATGCAGCTCTTTATAGGCTTGGCTATTGGTTCTTCATGGGCTGACCACATTGCATTTAAACCATCGCGACATAAGTATTAGGTCATATTACAAGTGCCGCCCTTCATGGGCTTGGCTGTCGGTTCTTCACGGACTGACCACATTGCATTTAAACCAGCGCGACATAAGTATTAGGTCATATTACACGTGCCGCTCTTCATGTGCTTGGTTGTCGGTTCTTCACGGGCTGACCACATTTCATTTCAACCATCGCCACATAAGTATTAGGTCATATTACACATGCCGCTCTTCATGGGCTTGGCTGTCGGGTCTACACAGGGTGACCAGATTGCATTTAAACCATCGCGACATAAGTATTAGGTCATATTACACATGCAGCTCTTCATGGGCTTGGCTGTTGGTTCTTCATGGGCTGACCACATTGCATTTAAACCTTCGCGACAGAAGTATTAGGTCATATTACACTTGCCGCTCTTCATGGGCTTGGCTGTCGGTTCTTCACAGACTGACCACATTGCATTTAAACCATTGCTACATAAGTATTAGGTCGTATTACACGTGCCGCTCTTCATAGGCTTGGCTGTCGGTTCTTCACGGAATGACCACATTGCATTTAAACCATTGCGACATAAGTATTAGGTCATATTACACGTGCCGCTCTTCATGGGCTTCGCTGTCGGTTCTTCACGGGCTGACCACATTGCATTTAAATCATCGCAACATAAGTATTAGGTCATATTACACGTGCCGCTCTTCATGGGCTTGGCTTTCGGTTCCTCACGGACTGACCACATTGCATTTGAACCATCGCGACATAAGTATTAGGTCATATTACACGTGCCGCTCTTCATGGGCTTGGCTGTCTGTTCTTCACGGGCTGACCACATTTCATTTCAACCATCGCCACATAAGTATTAGGTCATATTACACCTGCCGCTCTCATGGGCTTGGCTGTCGGGTCTTCACAGGCTGACCATATTGCATTTAAACCATCGCGACATAAGTATTAGGTCATATTACACATGCAGCTCTTCATGGGCTTGGCTGTTGGTTCTTCATGGGCTGACCACATTGCATTTAAACCATCGCGACATAAATATTAGGTCATATTACACATGCAGCTGTTTATAGGCTTGGCTATTGGTTCTTCATGGTCTGACCACATTCCATTTAAACCATCGCGACAAAAGTATTAGGTCATATTACACGTGCCGCCCTTCATGGGCTTGGCTGTCGGTTCTTCACGGACTGACCACATTGCATTTAAACCAGCACGACATAAGTATTAGGTCATATTACACGTGCCGCTCTTCATGGGCTTGGTTGTCGGTTCTTCACGGACTGACCACATTGCATTTAATTTAACCCATCGTAACATAAGTGTTAGGTCATATTACACGTGCCATCCTTCATGGGCTTGGCTGTCGGTTATTCATGGGCTGACCACATTACATTTAAACCATCGTGACATAAGTATTAGGTCATATTATACGGCCCGATCTTCATGGCCTTGGCTGTCTGTTCCACACAGGCTGACCACATTGCATTTAAACCATCCCTACATAAGTATCAGGTCATATTACACGTGTCGCTCTTCATGGGCTTGGCTGTCGGTTCTTCACGGGCTGATCACATTGCATTTAAATCATCACGACATAAGTATCAGGTCATATTACACGTGCCGCCCTTCATGGGCTTGGCTGTCAGTTCTTCACAGGCTGACCACATTGCATTTAAACCATTGCGACATAAGTATTAGGTCATATTACATGTGCCGACCTTCATGGGTTTCGCTGCCTGTTCTTCACGGGCTGACGACATTGCATTTAAACCATCGTGACAAAATTATTAGGTCATATTACACGTGCCGCCCTTCATGGGCTTGGATGTCGGTTCTTCATGGGCTGACCACATTGCTTTTAAACCATCGTAACATAAGTATTAGGTCATATTATCCCGCCCGATCTTCATGGCCTTGGCAGTCTGTTCCACACAGGCTGACCACATTGCATTTAAACCATCCCGACATAAGTATCAGGTCATATTACACGTGTCGCTCTTCATGGGCTTGGCTGTCGGTTCTTCACGGGCTGATCACATTGCATTTTAATCATCTCGACATAAGTATTAGGTCATATTACACGTGCCGCACTTCATGGGATTGGCTGTCGGTCCTTCACGGACTAACCACATTGCCTTTAAACCATCGCAACAGAAGTATTAGGTCATATTACACGTGTCGCTCTTCATAGGCTTGGCTGTCGGTTCTTCACGGGCTGACCACATTGCATTTAAACCATCGCGACAAAAGTATTGGGTCATATTACAGGTGCCGCTCTTCATGGGCTTGGCTGTCGGTTCTTCACGGGCTGACCACATTGCATTTAAATCATCGCGACATGATTATTAGGTCATATTACACGTGCCGTCCTTCATGGGATTGGGTGTCAGTTCTTCACGGGCTGACCACATTGCATTTAAACCATCGCGACATAAGTATTTGGTCATATTACACGTGCCGCTCTTCATGGGCTTTGCTGTCGGTCCTTCACGGACTAACCACATTGCATTTAAACCATCGCGACAGAACTATTAGGTCATATTACACATGCCGATCTTCATAGGCTTGGCTGTCGGTTCTTCACGGGCTGACCACATTGCATTTAAACCATCGCGACAGAAGTATTAGGTCATATTACATGTGCCGCTCTTCATCGGCTTGTCTGTCGGGTCTTCACGGGCTGACCACATTGCATTTAAACCATCGCGAGATAAGTTTTTGGTCATATTACATGTGCCGCTCTTCATGGGCTTGGCTGTCGGTTCTTCACAGACTGACCACATTGCATTTAAACCATAACGACATAAGTATTAGGTCGTATTACATGTGCCGCTCTTCATAGGCTCAGCTGTCGGTTCTTCACGGACTGACCACATTGCATTTAAACCATTGCGACATAAGTATTAGGTCATATTACACGTGCCACTCTTTATGGGCTTCGCTGTCGGTTCTTCACGGGCTGACCACATTGCATTTAAATCATCGCGACATAAGTATTAGGTCATATTACACGTGCCGCTCTTCATGGGCTTGGCTTTCGGTTCTTCATGGACTGACCACATTGCATTTGACCACATTGCATTTAAACCATAGCGACATAAGTATTAGGTCGTATTACACGTGCCGCTCTTCATAGGCTTGGCTGTCAGTTCTTCACGGACTGACCACATTGCATTTAAACCATTGCGACATAAGTATTAGGTCATATTACACGTGCCACTCTTCATGGGCTTCGCTGTCGGTTCTTCACGGGCTGACCACATTGCATTTAAATCATCGCCACATAAGTATTAGGTGATATTACACGTGCCGCTCTTCATGGGCTTGGCTGTGGGTTCTTCACAGACTGACCACATTGCATTTAAACCATAGCGACATAAGTATTAGGTCATATTACACGTGCCGCTCTTCTTAGGCTTGGCTGTCGGTTCTTCACGGACTGACCACATTGCATTTAAACCATTGCGACATAAATATTAGGTCATATTACACGTGCCACTCTGCATGGGCTTCGCTGTCGGTTCTTCACGGGCTGACCACATTGCATTTAAATCATCGCGACATAAGTATTAGGTCATATTACACGTGCCGCTCTTCATGGGCTTTGCTGTCGGTTCTTCACGGGCTGACCACATTGCATTTAAATCATCGCGACATAAGTATTAGGTCATATTACACGTGCCGCTCTTCATGGGCTTGGCTTTCGGTTCTTCCTGGACTGACCACATTGCATTTGAACCATCGCGACATAAGTATTAGGTCATATTACACATGCCGCTCTTCATGGGCTTCACTGTCGGTTCTTCACGGGTTGACCACATTTCATTTCAACCATCGCCACATAAGTATTAGGTCATATTACACATGCCGCTCTTCATGGGCTTGGCTGTCGGGTCTACACAGGCTGACCATATTGCATTTAAACCATCGCGACATAAGTATTAGGTCATATTACACATGCAGCTCTTCATGGGCTTGGCTGTTGGTTCTTCATGGGCTGACCACATTGCATTTAAACCATCGCGACAGAAGTATTAGGTCATATTACACGTGCCGCTCTTCATGGGCTTGGCTGTCAATTCTTCACGGGCTTACCACATTGCATTTAAACCATTGCGACATAAGTATTAGGTCATATTACACGTGCAGCCCTTCATGGGCTTGGCTGCCGGTTCTTCACGGGCTGACGACATTGCATTTAAACCATCGTGACATAATTATTGGATCATATTACACGTGCCGCCCTTCATGGGATTGGCTGTCGGTTCTTCATGGGCTGACCACATTGCATTTAAACCATCGCGACATAAGTATTAGGTCATATTACATGTGCCGCTCTTCATGGGCTTGGCTGTCGGTCCTACACGGACTAACCACATTGCATTTAAACCATCGCGACAGAAGTATTAGGTCATATTACACATGCCGATCTTCATAGGCTTGGCTGTCGGTTCTTCACGGGCTGACCACATTGCATTTAAACCATCGCGACAGAAGTATTAGGTCATATTACACGTGCCGCTCTTCATAGGCTTGGCTGTCGGTTCTTCACGGGCTGACCACATTGCATTTAAACCATCGCGAGATAAGTTTTTGGTCATATTACATGTGCCGCTCTTCATGGGCTTGGCTGTCGGTTCTTCACAGACTGACCACATTGCATTTAAACCATAGCGACATAAGTATTAGGTCGTATTACACGTTCTGCTCTTCATAGGCTTGGCTGTCGGTTCTTCACGGACTGACCACATTGCATTTAAACCATTGCGACATAAGTATTAGGTCATATTACACGTGCCACTCTTCATGGGCTTCGCTGTCGGTTCTTCATGGGCTGACCACATTGCATTTAAATCATCGCGACATAAGTATTAGGTCATATTACACGTGCCGCTCTTCATGGGCTTGGCTTTCGGTTCTTCACGGACTGACCACATTGCATTTGACCACATTGCATTTAAACCATAGCAACATAAGTATTAGGTCGTATTACACGTGCCGCTCTTCATAGGCTTGGCTGTCGGTTCTTCACGGACTGACCACATTGCATTTAAACCATTGCGACATAAGTATTAGGTCATATTACATGTGCCACTCTTCATGGGCTTCGCTGTCGGTTTTTCACAGGCTGACCACATTGCATTTAAATCATCGCGACATAAGTATTAGGTCATATTACACGTGCCGCTCTTCATGGGCTTGGCTGTCGGTTCTTCACAGACTGACCACATTGCATTTAAACTATAGCGACATAAGTATTAGGTCATATTACACGTGCCGCTCTTCGTAGGCTTGGCTGTCGGTTCTTCACGGACTGACCACATTGCATTTAAACCATTGCGACATAAGTATTAGGTCATATTACACGTGCCACTCTTCATGGGCTTCGCTGTCGGTTCTTCACGGGCTGACCACATTGCATTTAAATCATCGCGACATAAGTATTAGGTCATATTACACGTGCCACTCTTCATGGGCTTTGCTGTCGGTTCTTCACGGGCTGACCACATTGCATTTAAATCATCGCGACATAAGTATTAGGTCATATTACACATGCCGCTCTTCATGGGCTTCACTGTCGGTTCTTCACGGGTTGACCACATTTCATTTCAACCATCGCCACATAAGTATTAGGTCATATTACACATGCCGCTCTTCATGGGCTTGGCTGTCGGGTCTACACAGGCTGACCATATTGCATTTAAACCATCGCGACATAAGTATTAGGTCATATTACACATGCAGCTCTTCATGGGCTTGGCTGTTGGTTCTTCATGGGCTGACCACATTGCATTTAAACCATCGCGACAGAAGTATTAGGTCATATTACACGTGCCGCTCTTCATGGGCTTGGCTGTCAGTTCTTCACGGGCTGACCACATTGCATTTAAACCGTTGCGACATAAGTATTAGGTCATATTACACGTGCCGATCTTCATAGGCTTGGCTGTCGGTTCTTCACGGGCTGACGACATTGCATTTAAACCATCGTGACATAATTATTGGGTCATATTACACGTGCCGCTCTTCATAGGCTTGGCTGTCGGTTCTTCACGGGCTGACCACATTGCATTTAAACCATCGCGACAGAAGTATTAGGTCATATTACACGTGCCGCTCTTCATAGGCTTGGCTGTCGGTTCTTCACGGGCTGACCACATTGCATTTAAACGATCGCGAGATAAGTTTTTGGTCATATTACATGTGCCGCTCTTCATGGGCTTGGCTGTCGGTTCTTCACAGACTGACCACATTGCATTTAAACCATAGCGACATAAGTATTATGTCGTATTACACGTGCCGCTCTTCATAGGCTTGGCTGTCGGTTCTTCACGGACTGACCACATTGCATTTAAACCATTGCGACATAAGTATTAGGTCATATTACACGTGCCACTCTTCATGGGCTTCGCTGTCGGTTCTTCACGGGCTGACCACATTGCATTTAAATCATCGCGACATAAGTATTAGGTCATATTACACGTGCTGCTCTTCATGGGCTTGGCTTTCGGTTCTTCACGGACTGACCACATTGCATTTGACCACATTGCATTTAAACCGTCGCGACATAAGTATTAGGTCATATTACACGTGCCGCTCTTCATGGGCTTTGCTGTCGGTTCTTCACGGGCTGACCACATTGCATTTAAATCATCGCGACATAAGTATTAGGTCATATTACACATGCCGCTCTTCATGGGCTTGGCTTTCGGTTCTTCATGGACTGACCACATTGCATTTGAACTGTCGCGACATAAGTATTAGGTCATATTACACATGCCGCTCTTCATGGGCTTCGCTGTCGGTTCTTCACGGGTTGACCACATTTCATTTCAACCATCGCCACATAAGTATTAGGTCATATTACACATGCCACTCTTCATGGGCTTGGCTGTCGGGTCTACACAGGCTGACCATATTGCATTTAAACCATCGCGACATTACTCATGCAGCTCTTCATGGGCTTGGCTGTTGGTTCTTCATGGGCTGACCACATTGCATTTAAACCATCGCGACAGAAGTATTAGGTCATATTACACGTGCCGCTCTTCATGGGCTTGGCTGTCGTTTCTTCACAGACTGACCACATTGCATTTAAACCATCGCGACATAAGTATTAGGTCGTAGTACACGTGCCACTCTTCATGGGCTTCGCTGTCGGTTCTTCACGGGCTGACCACATTGCATTTAAATCATCGCGACATAAGTATTAGGTCATATTACACGTGCCGCTCTTCATAGGGTTGGCTTTCGGTTCTTCACGGACTGACCATATTGCATTTGACCACATTGCATTTAAACCATCGCGACATAAGTATTAGGCCATATTACACGTGCCGCTCTTCATGGGCTTCGCTGTCGGTTCTTCACGGACTAACCAGATTGCATTTAAACCATCGCAACATAAGTATTAGGTCATATTACACATGCAGCTCTTTATAGGCTTGGCTATTGGTTCTTCATGGGCTGACCACATTGCATTTAAACCATCGCGACATAAGTATTAGGTCATATTACAAGTGCCGCCCTTCATGGGCTTGGCTGTCGGTTCTTCACGGACTGACCACATTGCATTTAAACCAGCGCGACATAAGTATTAGGTCATATTACACGTGCCGCTCTTCATGTGCTTGGTTGTCGGTTCTTCACGGGCTGACCACATTTCATTTCAACCATCGCCACATAAGTATTAGGTCATATTACACATGCCGCTCTTCATGGGCTTGGCTGTCGGGTCTACACAGGGTGACCAGATTGCATTTAAACCATCGCGACATAAGTATTAGGTCATATTACACATGCAGCTCTTCATGGGCTTGGCTGTTGGTTCTTCATGGGCTGACCACATTGCATTTAAACCTTCGCGACAGAAGTATTAGGTCATATTACACTTGCCGCTCTTCATGGGCTTGGCTGTCGGTTCTTCACAGACTGACCACATTGCATTTAAACCATTGCTACATAAGTATTAGGTCGTATTACACGTGCCGCTCTTCATAGGCTTGGCTGTCGGTTCTTCACGGAATGACCACATTGCATTTAAACCATTGCGACATAAGTATTAGGTCATATTACACGTGCCGCTCTTCATGGGCTTCGCTGTCGGTTCTTCACGGGCTGACCACATTGCATTTAAATCATCGCAACATAAGTATTAGGTCATATTACACGTGCCGCTCTTCATGGGCTTGGCTTTCGGTTCCTCACGGACTGACCACATTGCATTTGAACCATCGCGACATAAGTATTAGGTCATATTACACGTGCCGCTCTTCATGGGCTTGGCTGTCTGTTCTTCACGGGCTGACCACATTTCATTTCAACCATCGCCACATAAGTATTAGGTCATATTACACCTGCCGCTCTCATGGGCTTGGCTGTCGGGTCTTCACAGGCTGACCATATTGCACTTAAACCATCGCGACATAAGTATTAGGTCATATTACACATGCAGCTCTTCATGGGCTTGGCTGTTGGTTCTTCATGGGCTGACCACATTGCATTTAAACCATCGCGACATAAATATTAGGTCATATTACACATGCAGCTCTTTATAGGCTTGGCTATTGGTTCTTCATGGTCTGACCACATTCCATTTAAACCATCGCGACATAAGTATTAGGTCATATTACACGTGCCGCCCTTCATGGGCTTGGATGTCGGTTCTTCATGGGCTGACCACATTGCTTTTAAACCATCGTGACATAAGTATTAGGTCATATTATCCCGCCCGATCTTCATGGCCTTGGCAGTCTGTTCCACACAGGCTGACCACATTGCGTTTAAACCATCCCGACATAAGTATCAGGTCATATTACACGTGTCGCTCTTCATGGGCTTGGCTGTCGGTTCTTCACGGGCTGATCACATTGCATTTTAATCATCTCGACATAAGTATTAGGTCATATTACACGTGCCGCACTTCATGGGATTGGCTGTCGGTCCTTCACGGACTAACCACATTGCCTTTAAACCATCGCAACAGAAGTATTAGGTCATATTACACGTGTCGCTCTTCATAGGCTTGGCTGTCGGTTCTTCACGGGCTGACCACATTGCATTTAAACCATCGCGACAAAAGTATTGGGTCCTATTACAGGTGCCGCTCTTCATGGGCTTGGCTGTCGGTTCTTCACGGGCTGACCACATTGCATTTAAATCATCGCGACATGATTATTAGGTCATATTACACGTGCCGTCCTTCATGGGATTGGGTGTCAGTTCTTCACGGGCTGACCACATTGCATTTAAACCATCGCGAGATAAGTTTTAGGTCATATTACATGTGCCGCTCTTCATGGGCTTGGCTGTCGGTTCTTCACAGACTGACCACATTGCATTTAAACCATCGCGACATAAGTATTAGGTCGTATTACACGTGCCGCTCTTCATAGGCTTGGCTGTCGGTTCTTCACGGACTGACCACATTGCATTTAAACCATTGCGACATAAGTATTAGGTCATATTACATGTGCCGCTCTTCATGGGCTTCACTGTCGGTTCTTCACGGGCTGACCACATTGCATTTAAATCATCGCGACATAAGTATTAGGTCATATTACACGTGCCACTCTTCATGGGCTTGGCTTTCGGTTCTTCACGGACTGACCACATTGCATTTGACCACATTGCATTTAAACCATCGTGACATAAGTATTAGGTCATATTACACGTGTCGCTCTTCATGGGCTTCGCTGTCGGTTCTTCATGGGCTGACCACATTGCATTTAAATCATCGCGACATAAGTATTAGGTCATATTACACATGCCGCTCTTCATGGGCTTGGCTGTCGGTTCTTCACGGGCTGACTCATTTCATTTCAACCATCGCCACATAAGTATTAGGTCATATTACATGTGCCTCTCTTCATGGCCTTGGCTGTTGGGTCTTCATGGGCTGACCACATTGCATTTAAACCATCGCGAGATAAGTATTAGGTCATATTACACATGCAGCTCTTCATGGGCTTGGCTGTCGGTTCTTCACAGACTGACCGCATTGCATTTAAACCATCGTGTCAGAAGTATTAGGTCATATTACACGGTCCGCTCTTCATGGGCTTGGCTGTCGGTTCTTCACACACTGACCACATTGCATTTAAACCATCGCAACATAAGTATTAGGTCGTATTACATGTGCCGCTCTTCATTGGCTTTGCTGTCGGTTCTTCACAGACTGACAACATTGCATTTAAACCATCGCGACATAATTATTAGGTCATATTACACGTGTGGCCCTTCATGAGCTTGGCTGTCAGTTCTTCATGGGCTGACCACATTGCATTTAAACCATCGCGACATAAGTATTAGGTCATATTACACGTGCCGCCCTTCATGGGCTTGGCTTTCGGTTCTTCACGGACTGACCACTTTGCATTTGAACCATCGCGACATAAGTATTAGGTCATATTGCACATGCCGCTCTTCATGGGCTTGGCTGTCGGTTCTTCATGGGCTGACCACATTGCATTTAAATCATCACGACATAAGTATTAGGTCATATTACACGTGCCGCCCTTCCTGGGCTTGGCTGTCAGTTCTTCACGGGCTGACCACATTGCATTTAAACCATTTCGACATAAGTATTAGGTCATATTACACGTGCAGCCCTTCATGGGCTTGGCTGCCGGTTCTTCACGGGCTGACGACATTGCATTTAAACCATCGTGACATAATTATTGGTTCATATTACTCGTGCCGCCCTTCATGGGATTGGCTGTCGGTTCTTCATGGGCTGACCACATTGCATTTAAACCATCGCGACATAAGTATTAGGTCATATTACACGTGCCGCTCTTCATGGGCTTGGCTGTCGGTCCTTCACGGACTAACCACATTGCATTTAAACCATCGCGACAGAAGTATTAGGTCATATTACACATGCCGATCTTCATAGGCTTGGCTGTCGGTTCTTCACGGACTGACCACATTGCATTTAAACCATTGCGACATAAGTGTTAGGTCATATTACATGTGCCGCTCTTCATGGGCTTCGCTGTCGGTTCTTCACGGGCTGACCACATTGCATTTAAATCATCGCGACATAAGTATTAGGTTATATTACACGTGCCACTCTTCATGGGCTTGGCTTTCGGTTCTTCACGGACTGACCACATTGCATTTGACCACATTGCATTTAAACCATCGCGACATAAGTATTAGGTCATATTACACATGTCGCTCTTCATGGGCTTCGCTGTCGGTTCTTCATGGGCTGACCACATTGCATTTAAATCATCGCGACATAAGTATTAGGTCATATTACACATGCCGCTCTTCATGGGCTTGGCTGTCGGTTCTTCACGGGCTGACTCATTTCATTTCAACCATCGCCACATAAGTATTAGGTCATATTACATGTGCCTCTCTTCATGGCCTTGGCTGTTGGGTCTTTATGGGCTGACCACATTGCATTTAAACCATCGCGAGATAAGTATTAGGTCATATTACACATGCAGCTCTTCATGGGCTTGGCTGTCGGTTCTTCACAGACTGACCGCATTGCATTTAAACCATCGTGTCAGAAGTATTAGGTCATATTACACGGTCCGCTCTTCATGGGCTTGGCTGTCGGTTCTTCACAGACTGACCACATTGCATTTTAAACCATCGCAACATAAGTATTAGGTCGTATTACATGTGCCGCTCTTCATTGGCTTTGCTGTCGGTTCTTCACAGACTGACAACATTGCATTTAAACCATCGCGACATAATTGTTAGGTCATATTACACGTGTGGCCCTTCATGAGCTTGGCTGTCAGTTCTTCATGGGCTGACCACATTGCATTTAAACCATCGCGACATAAGTATTAGGTCATATTACACGTGCCGCTCTTCATTGGCTTTGCTGTCGGTTCTTCACAGACTGACAACATTGCATTTAAACCATCGCGACATAAGTATTAGGTCATATTACACGTGCCGCCCTTCATGGGCTTGGCTTTCGGTTCTTCACGGACTGACCACTTTGCATTTGAACCATCGCGACATAAGTATTAGGTCATATTACACATGCCGCTCTTCGTGGGCTTGGCTGTCGGTTCTTCATGGGCTGACCACATTTCATTTCAACCATCGCCACATAAGTATTAGGTCATATTACACATGCCGCTCTTCATGGCCTTGGCTGTCGGGTCTTCTCAGGCTGACCACATTGCATTTAAACCATCGCGACATAAGTATTAGGTCATATTACACATGCAGCTCTTCATGGGCTTGGCTGTTGGTTCTTCATGGGCTGACCACAATGCATTTAAACCATCGCGACATAAGTATTAGGTCATATTACACATGCCGCTCTTCATGGGCTTTGCTGTCGGGTCTACACAGGGTGACCAGATTGCATTTAAACCATCGCGACATAAGTATTAGGTCATATTACACATGCAGCTCTTCATGGGCTTGGCTGTTGGTTCTTCATGGGCTGACCACATTGCATTTAAACCATCGCGACAGAAGTATTAGGTCATATTACACTTGCCGCTCTTCATGGGCTTGGCTGTCGGTTCTTCACAGACTGACCACATTGCATTTAAACCATTGCTACATAAGTGTTAGGTCGTATTACACGTGCCACTCTTCATAGGCTTGGCTGTCGGTTCTTCACGGAATGAACACATTGCATTTAAACCATTGCGACATAAGTATTAGGTCATATTACACGTGCCGCTCTTCATGGGCTTCGCTGTCGGTTCTTCACGGGCTGACCACATTGCATTTAAATCATCGCAACATAAGTATTAGGTCATATTACACGTGCCGCTCTTCATGGGCTTGGCTTTCGGTTCCTCACGGACTGACCACATTGCATTTGAACCATCGCGACATAAGTATTAGGTCATATTACACGTGCCGCTCTTCATGGGCTTGGCTGTCGGTTCTTCACGGGCTGACCACATTTCATTTCAACCATCGCCACATAAGTATTAGGTCATATTACACCTGCCGCTCTCATGGGCTTGGCTGTCGGGTCTTCACAGGCTGACCATATTGCATTTAAACCATCGCGACATAAGTATTAGGTCATATTACACATGCAGCTCTTCATGGGCTTGGCTGTTGGTTCTTCATGGGCTGACCACATTGCATTTAAACCATCGCGACACAAATATTAGGTCATATTACACATGCAGCTCTTTATAGGCTTGGCTATTGGTTCTTCATGGTCTGACCACATTGCATTTAAACCATCGCGACATAAGTATTAGGTCATATTACACGTGCCGCCCTTCATGGGCTTGGCTGTCGGTTCTTCACGGACTGACCACATTGCATTTAAACCAGCACGACATAAGTATTAGGTCATATTACACGTGCCGCTCTTCATGGGCTTGGTTGTCGGTTCTTCACGGACTGACCACATTGCATTTAATTTAACCCATCGTAACATAAGTGTTAGGTCATATTACACGTGCCATCCTTCATGGGCTTGGCTGTCGGTTATTCATGGGCTGACCACATTGCATTTAAACCATCGTGACATAAGTATTAGGTCATATTATACGGCCCGATCTTCATGGCCTTGGCTGTCTGTTCCACACAGGCTGACCACATTGCATTTAAACCATCCCGACATAAGTATCAGGTCATATTACACGTGTCGCTCTTCATGGGCTTGGCTGTCGGTTCTTCACGGGCTGATCACATTGCATTTAAATCGTCACGACATAAGTATCAGGTCATATTACACGTGCCGCCCTTCATAGGCTTGGCTGTCAGTTCTTCACGGGCTGACCACATTGCATTTAAACCATTGCGACATAAGTATTAGGTCATATTACATGTGCCGACCTTCATGGGTTTCGCTGCCTGTTCTTCACGGGCTGACGACATTGCATTTAAGCCATCGTGACATAATTATTAGGTCATATTACACGTGCCGCCCTTCATGGGCTTGGCTGTCGGTTCTTCATGGGCTGACCACATTGCATTTAAACCATCGTGACATAAGTATTAGGTCATATTATACCGCCCGATCTTCATGGCCTTGGCAGTCTGTTCCACACAGGCTGACCACATTGCATTTAAACCATCCCGACATAAGTATCAGGTCATATTACACGTGTCGCTCTTCATGGGCTTGGCTGTCGGTTCTTCACGGGCTGATCACATTGCATTTTAATCATCACGACATAAGTATTAGGTCATATTACACGTGCCGCACTTCATGGGATTGGCTGTCGGTCCTTCACGGACTAACCACATTGCCTTTAAACCATCGCAAGAGAAGTATTAGGTCATATTACACGTGTCGCTCTTCATAGGCTTGGCTGTCGGTTCTTCACGGGCTGACCACATTGCATTTATACCATCGCAACAAAAGTATTGGGTCATATTACAGGTGCCGCTCTTCATGGGCTTGGCTGTCGGTTCTTCACGGGCTGACCACATTGCATTTAAATCATCGCGACATGATTATTAGGTCATATTACACGTGCCGTCCTTCATGGGATTGGGTGTCAGTTCTTCACGGGCTGACCACATTGCATTTAAACCATCGCGAGATAAGTTTTAGGTCATATTACATGTGCCGCTCTTCATGGGCTTGGCTGTCGGTTCTTCACAGACTGACCACATTGCATTTAAACCATCGCGACATAAGTATTAGCTCATATTACACGTGCCGCTCTTCATGGGCTTGGCTGTCGGTTCTTCACAGACTGACCACATTGCATTTAAACCATCGCGAGATAAGTATTAGGTCATATTAAATGTGCCGCTCTTCATGGGCTTGGCTGTCAGTTCTTCAGGGGCTGACCACATTGAATTTAAACCAT